>JAGFMF010011658.1:11047742-11064857 GCA_019455555.1 Galemys pyrenaicus | reverse complement strand
TTCCTTCCTTCCTTCCTTCCTTCCTTCCTTCCTTCCTTCCTTCCTTCCTTCCTTCCTTCCTTCCTTCCTTCCTTCCTTCCTTCCTTCCTTCCTTCCGCTTCTCCCCTGCATTCAGTCCTAAATGATCCAAGATTTCCAAAATTCAATCTAAATGTGTGCCCAGTTGCTGTCAAAAAGGCTTTAAAAGAACCCAGAGATCAGGTGAAAAAGACCCTCTGGGACAACCAAGGACCTGGGATTATGGCCTAAGTGTTGGAGGAAAAACACATGCATACACACATACACGCACACACATACGTGCACATGCACACACATGCACACACCCACTTTATCTGCTCTGTTAGAATAACGGCCCTTGGTGCTAGAGCAGCCTGACCATAATGTTCAGAGCTGCCCACCGCAGCACTAGGGTGGGATGACCCATCTCGGGATGTTTTCAGTTTTGCAAAGACAGAAAGTAGATGAGGTCAGTGCTGCAATGTGGCCAAATTCCATTAACACCGAGCTTCAATCACACATTAAAGATTGCTTTGCTCCCTCTACTTGGCGTATGTTTCAAAGTTTTCATATCAAAAATTTTAGTAGGACAATGTGATGTACTGTGCTAACCTTTCCCAACAAAGCGTTGAGATGGCCACCGTGGGCCAGCACCAGCGCCTTTCCGTGGCTTCTGTGACTTGCGCTTTCCTGGCCAGCTACCTGTGGAGTTGCACCTCCATCGTTCCAGGGCTTAAGGCCCATGAGCTGCTTGAAATCCTGGTTCCAACGCCCCGGGAGACCTGCCCTCCCCAATGCCACCCAGGGGATAGGCGCCTGGTGGACCCTGCCCTCCCCGGGTGGGTCCAGGCAGAGGACTCTCGGAGATTCTCAGCCAGAGCACCCCAGACACCTCCTGTGACTGACACTCCGAGGTGCATTATTCACGCAGAAGATCTTTACTGCACAGGCGCACAGGTCTGCAAGACGCCCTCTCGAGCCTCCTTTCCTCTGGCTGCTGGGCGGTGCCTGCTGGGAAGCACAGTATTTACTCTTCGTTGTGTTTGCTCTTGTATTTGAAGAGTCTGGGCAGTGCCCAGGACGTTGGTGCTGGGAAGCATCTGGGGGGTCAGGTGCTCTAGGGAACAGTTTGGGGGGGCCTGCATCTCGGCTCTTCAAACCTAAGGTCAAGGTCCTGGATCGGTGCAGCAAGTGTGGGCTTCCCCCTGGAGTTTCAGAATGTCCAGTGCGCCACCCCTCCCCAAGGAGTCACTGGTTTCTTTGCAAAAAAAGTGCTTGAAAATAAGTAGTTCTGGGGTCTTCCTGGTGGCGCAAGGGGTTGAGGTGCAGCACTTCGAAACCATCACAGCCACTGCAGCACGAGTTCGATCCTCGGGCAGGGAGGAGACCCACAGGGCACAGCAGACCACTCCTGTCTCCCCCCTGCTCCCCTCAGCAGTGTGTTTCAGTGGATCCGCCTGTTCTGCTCCCTGCTCTGTCTCTGATGCATCCGCTCACCGCCACACCTCTGGCCTGTTCCCAGGTTCTTGTGCGTGTAAATAAATAAATCTTTAAAAAAAAACATTAAGAAGGGTACTCTCAGCCATTCAAAAAGCGATGACAGAGCCGGGGATGTCCCTTCTGGGCAGCTCCCCACGCACGGATGCTCCCTGTGCTGCCTGAAAGAGCAAAGGCCCTTCACGGCCACAGGAGGTACCTGAGGACACCGAGTGGGGCGGCGGGGGGCACAGTACAGGCCAGACAAACCCGCTTCTGACCCTCAAGAGGCTTATGAAGTGTCGGGTCGGGAAGGCCCCTGAGGGGCTCCGAGGAGGTCCCTGAAGGAGCCCAAGTTACAGGGCAGCGCACACGAAGTTAGGATCGCTGCACAGAGGGAAGCGAAGGGGCAGCCTTTGCCTTCTCAGCTTACAGCTCTTCTGGCGCCAAGCACAAGGGGCTTCTCCTCACGTCACCCAGGTCTCTGACCCTGTGGACACCCACTGGGGTCAGACAGCTCAGCTCTAGCGCCAGCCACCTGGAGTCAGCAGACCTCACGGTCCGACCTGCAAGACCGCCCCACTTCCGATGTCGAGTAGCACCCCAGGTTGTCACCCGTGGTTCTCCACCTTGGGGCCCATCGCCCCCTCGGGTTCAGTGATTTGCTACAACTCACAGAACTTAGGGAAACGCGTTACTAGAAAGGACACAACGGAGGCTGCAGACGCAAAGCCAAAGGACGGTCGACGTGGACACGATGCAGAAGGTTCCGAGAGGTGGCGCTGGGCTGAGCCTCCCCCCACACTTTGATGCGATCAGCAGCCAGATGCTCTCCGAGCCCCATAGTGTGAGGACTTTCATGCGTGCCTCATCACATGGACATGAGTATTTCATCACTCTGGTTATCCGTGTAGCCATTCATTCCTTCATTAAGCTCCTCCCCTCCTCTCGAAGAAGGGGAACCCGAAAGTTACAAACATCTCAACATGGCTTGGTCGTTTGGTTGTCAGCTCCCATCCCGAAGTTACCTAAGAGCCCTCTGTTCTAATGAGGTGACCTTATTGTTCCTGTCACTCCTGTCACTCAGGAAGCCAGAGGGTTTTAGGAGACCTGCGTCGGGAACTGGGAGCGGAGATCAAACGTGTATTTCTTACAATGGCCCAGAGAAAGCGAGTTGCTGGGCAGGGAAGTCACGGGAAGCTCCAGGTGGCATCTGAGCGATACTCCCAAGGGCGGGGAGGGTTAAGTCCTGGAGAAAGACTCCCTGGCAGGGGAGGGAGGGAGGGCGGAGCTGCCTGTGTGTCTGTGGCACAGTGATTGGCCTTGAGAAACCTCTTGGATGGAAACGATAGAAAAGCTAACACAAGTTGGGTTAGACAAATAGAATTTGCACATTCATGTAATTTAAAAGTTTAGGGGATCCTGAACTTTGAGTTTAATAAACTGAGTTTAAGAACGGCTCGATCTAGGCGCTCATACAATGTCAAACAATCCCTTTATCCCTCAGTTCCTCGCTCCTTCACACTGACTTCATTCTTGAACTACAGATGGCAGATCAAGGCGGTGGCCTGAAGCTCCAGAGTACAAAGTCTTTTCAAGTCATAGGCTGTGAAAGGAGAGAACACAGCCCATCCGCTCAGCTTCCGAAGAGGAAGGATTTACTCATATCAGACAGCCAGTTCCTGAAGGAATCACTGTCACCAGAGATCGAAGTGATGCTCACTTGCCAGACTGCGTCACAAGCGCAGAGAGAAGGGGAGAAGTTGTCATTCAGGGGAGACGTAAGGTTCTGTTACAGGAAGAGGGCTGCGCTGGCACCAGAAAATGTGCAGATTGAGGCCTCCATGAAGACCAAACATAATGAGAACTTCGCTTGTCCTGCGTGCAGGAGCCTGTTCGGGAGCAAACGTCTGCAATAAAGAGATTAAGTGGAGCAGCCTCTTCACTCAACCCCAGGGACCTGTTGTGCCCAAGAGTTCTGGGAAAGTGACTTAGGAGGGCCGCGCCTACTTCAGTCAGGGGTTCCCAGAAACTTCTGAGGAGAAGCTGGTTGCCTCCTGTACAAATCCCAGCCTGGGGCTTGAGAGGACGGACTTGTTCAGGCTTCTGGAGACGATTAGTCATCCAGAGAGAGAACCAGGACGCAGGAACCCAGGAAACTGCTTATTCTGTTTCTGCCTGTTGTCTGGGTGGGCTGCGGAGGGAGTGCAGCTCTCGTCTCTGGGAGGCAGCTGCTCTCTGGACACGAAGGCCGTGGGCAGGAGGGGGATGTGCCCAGAAGCCAGCAAAAGAGGCGGCCCCTTGAGATTGGGGAGTGCAAGCCAAAGCCACAGTGAGATGCCATCTCCACACAGGGGGTGTCCTCGTCAGACAGGCAAACATGAGCATCACAAGGATGTGGGAGAAGTAGGGCCTGCACGCACTGCTGGTGGGGATGTGGAAAGTGGTTTGGTGACTTTGGGAAAGGGGTTAGCAGTTCCTCGAGAAGTTCAGCACGAAGCGATCATATGACCCTGTGGTTCTACACCTTAGTACATGCACAAAGCACTGAAATTCTGTGTCCACACAGCCGTCACTTCTAGCTCGTGGGTTTCGCTAAAGGACGTCACTGCCGTAACGGGCAGGTGTGACGTTCTGTGCAGCAGCTGGAGAGCTCAGGTCCCGTCAGAACACCTTCTCAGTGAGGGCGCGTGGGCTGGGCCAACACTGGTCAGTCATCGATGTAAATGACCGTGTAGCTCATGTGAATACAAACAGATTTACTGCTGCTTCTTGATAGGGATGGGAAAGAACATTCTCCCGGGCCTCCCTGGTGGCACAAAGGGTTGAGTGCCACACTGTGGGACTTCTGTGACCACTGCAGCACGAGTTCGATCCCCGGCCAGGGAGGGGACCCACATGGTGCAGCAGACCTCTCCTGCCTCACCCGCTGCTCCCCTCAGCAGTGTGTTTCAGTGGATCTGCCTGTTCTGCTCCCCACTTTGTCTCTGGTGACACCTCTCACCCCTCGTGACTCTAGCCTATACCCCAGCTCTTGTCTGCATAAATATAATGAAATATTTTTTAAAAAAAAATTTTAAAAAAGAACATTCTCCCGATCCATGGCTTCACAGCTAGTGGAGATGCTATATCTGCAGGCCCAGCTGCCATCGGTGAGGGCTTGGCTGGCTGGCATTAGCCCTTCAGGATCTGCCGGGTTTATGGGCACCAGGCCGTATCTGATGAGTGAATGACATGAGAATAGGGTGGGTCCACCACCACTGCGTCCTTTAGAGCCTTCTGGGTCCCTACAACATCCCCTGAGGTGAAGCAGTGATGCGGGTTTACTGCTTAATTGATGGCCAGGGTAGGGAGAGGAGATTTCAGGGACTTCCTCTCGGCCTTTCTTACTCCATAACCGTAGTCTTTACTCTTCCTCCGGAGGAGGGGGAGGGAGAGAACAGCCTCTATCAAATTTTGAAAAGGTTGCTGCCAAGATTATATTTTGCATCTTAATATAGCATGCACGGAACCAGTGTTTTAAGGCTTTATGGGTATACGCGCCCAGGCCCCGTCTTTCCTGCAATGACAAAAGATGTGTTTCACTTCTGCTTATTCTAGACCCTCTGGCACGATGCACTTATCTTTGCTTTTAAGCTGTTAATCACCTTCGAAAGAAATGAAGCATTGGTCAGAGGAGCCTCCACATGACTCACTCACCCACACTTTCAGCTGAGCTCTTTCTTTACAGACCGCCTTTTCTGATTTGGCCAGTCTTTGAGCTAAGAAGGGTTAAGATGCCATTCCAGAGGCTTAAGCTCTACTTTCTAGCCTCCCTTCCATTGCACCTGCTCAACAAAATTTGGGATTAGGTACAGTAGAGGTGGGACAATTATCGCTAAGTGAGTGGGGTGAGGTGTCCACATCCCTTCCTCCCACCGCCCACACGGCCATCTCAGGCTCAGCCGGGTTCTCCTCAGCCCAAGTCTCGCCAGTCTGGCAGCCCCCCCTTGTCCTCGGAGCAGGACACCTCGTGTGAGGGAGCTGCTCGCCCAGGCAGGGCTGGCGGCCCTTTGGAGCTCAGTTCTGCAGGGATCCCCACATTCATGGCTTAGAAGTACCTGATCAAAAAAAAAGCAGTTCTTTCTTTTTTTAAGATTGTACTTAATTTTGCATACAACAGCTGGGGTGCAGGCCAGAGTTATGGGGGAGGGTGAGAGGATTCACCAGAGACGGAATGGGGAGCAGAACAGGCAGATGGACTGAAACACACTGCTGAGGGGAGCAGCGGGGAGGCAGGAGAGGTCTGCTGCCATGTGGGTCCCCTCCCTGGCCGGGGATCAAACTCGTGCTGCAGTGACTGCGGATGCCCCACAGTGCAGTGCTCAACCCCTTGTGCCACCAGGGAGGTCCTAGAAAAGTGCAATTCTTATTTTGCCCAAGTTTCTCTTGTTGTCGCCCCAAGAACAAAGGTCTTTCCCATCTGCCTACATCCTGCCTGGGAGCAGAAGCCCCCGGTTTGCTTGCTGCCTTCTCGTTTCTCCTTGCAGGGCTGTGGGTGCAGCTAAGGACGGATGTCGTCCAGTCGGGCTGGGGCCAGTGGTCACCGCCCTGGCCGCCTAGCCAGTGCCAGGCTGTGGAGGTGCTGCTCCCACTCGGGCCTGTCCCCATCCCTCTCCCCCTCTTTGGGAAGACACTTGGAGACAGCGATGGGGGGTGGGGAGACACCTGCGTGTCACCTGTAGATGCCACTGCAAAGGGAGGAGTTTCAGGGGCTCGACTTCAGTGCAGGATGAATCAGCACAAGTTTTTCACGCTAGCTTTGGTCTGAACCAAAGGAAGAGGCGGTGTTTCGTGGTGTCAGCATTCCAGTCAGGGAGAAACCCCAGCCTGCACCCCCTCGTTAGCTTGTGGTGATAGTGCACGCACAGGGAGCTGCCCTTCATTTGTTAGAAATAGGATGGTGGCTAATTTGATTTGAATGCTGCAGGCTGGAAGCATGCTTCGTGATTTCTAATCCAATTAGTGTTGGAGATACTTCTGATGCTTAGGGGATCTGATTTCCACTCAGGGTCTAAGTCCTAGGCCCCAGTGACTCAGGTTTCAAGAAGCAAGAAGTGGGGCCGGATAGTCAATAAAAAAGGGTCTGTTTATATCGTGGCTTTGTTTTTTTGTCATTAAATCCAAGCGCAGGGAGCATAGGTCTTGCTTTTAGCTCAGATTTCTGTAAGCAGAACAAAACCCACAATCTCCACTTGAAAGTTCTCCACACAAGTCAGCATTATTTCTCAATAGGGTCTCCAAACATCCTACTTGGAGGTAAACAAAAACTGCCGCTAAGACTCCCAGGCTGGGGAGCATTCTGGAAGTCGAGGTCCAGAGGTCAAGGGTCATTAAGCCAGTGGGTCATCTCTTGACATGAACTGTGTTCCATAGGCTGACGACCTTCGGTGCCAGATGCATTTCCATCAGACCTCAACGCCAGTGCGGACCATGCTCCAGGTGAGAGGCTCCAGGTAAGAGGCCGGGGATCGAACTCCTGATGCAGTGGCTGCGGGAGCCCCACGGTGAGCCGCTCAACCCCTTGCGCCACCAGGGAAGCCCTAGAAAAGTGCAATTCTTATTTTTCCCACCTGGAGAGGCTCCAGGTGAGTGGCTTTGGCTCAGAGGAAATGGTGCTGCTAGAGTTGGACTTCAGGTGGGCTTTGCAGGCCATATCCGTTTAACAAGTGAGGTGCTCAAGATACCATGTGCAGTGAATGCAGCGGTGCAGTTTTCACACTTCCGGGTCTGTAATCAGTCAAAGTCCTCATCACCCTCAAGGTAATTTCATAATGAGAAATGTTCTCGTGTCCCTGGCTGCTATTGCTAAAAGTCACACGAAACCACCTTAGACCTCACACCTGCTGCCCCCATGAGAAGTCGGCATGAGATTCAATTTGTAGGTGACGAGAAAGTGAAAAGAAAAGAGAGAGAAGTGAGAATGACAGAGCGGAAAGCACTCGGTAGCGCTCCTCCGCCCGAGCCCGTGTTTTCAGGCTGGATCCTGCTGTGATCGGGAACAGTTATAACAAAACGCATTTTACCTCGTTCCAAGGGGAACGTGGCTAACGCGTGTGGGTGTGAGTTCCCAGGGTGGAATTTAATGTCTGTGCTGCTGAGACTCTCCAGTGGCCAGAAAAGAACAAGATGAAGCTTACATATTTTCAGCAGGAAAAAAAATAGAAAGAAAAAACTCTGGGACATCACTGCCCATGATGCCCTCTAGGATAAATCTGGCTCTGTCTGGCCAATTAATTGTGAAAACATAGATGAGCCCAACTAAAAGTTTGTACAGAAATGAAAAACAAATACCGCCGCATCAGTACCGCGTTGTGGAGAGTAGGAAAAACATACCTCTGTCAAGAATGTAGAAAACAGGGAGAGGCCCTGAAATAACATTTCTTTCTTTCCTTTTTCTTCCTTTTTTTTTTTTTTTTTTTTTGGCTCACTCTAGGAAAATCAAAAGCATACTGCCCAATTTTGAATCAGGCTCATGGCAAGGGTGGGGTCGTGACAAGACTTTTTCTTTGGCACTTCTGAGAGGATTAGTTCGTTGACTCTGTGGTTTGAAGACTGGGTTGGCACTTCTGACATGGCTGCCGGGCGGACAGCGTTCTTGGGCCCACTTTCCTGCTGGGTCCCCTGCCCAGTTCCCCAGAATGGGAGGGAGGAGTCCTCCAGCCTGTCAGCCTGGGCCTGTCTGGAGAGCCTGAGGTGGCGAGACCTGTGTTGGTGGGAGAGCGCCGGGAAGCGGGGCATCCCGGGCCGAGCACGCAGGTGCGTCTGGTGCCCTCAGCTCCCCGTCAGGTGTCAGATCAGAAGGGGCCGGGAAGATGGGAGTGAAACTCCCACCTTGAAGTCAGATTCTCTAGTCTTGGAGAATGGAGGGGGGCAGAGAAATAGCTAAAACCTTAAGTATGCACGGCAGGGGGACAGTGGGGAACTCACTGGTTTCCCTCTTTCACGTCATTTTAAGGCTTAAAACTTTCATAACCCTAAGAAAGCCCTTCTAGTTACTTCTGGCAAGTCCCCTCAAGCGAGGCATGTCTTTGAAGTCCTAGGGACCGCAGCAGGAAGGGAACTTCTGCAGGGGCTCTCCTCCAGCTTCCATGCGCCTCAGCACCACGACTTGAGTCTTCACACCGAGTGTGGACGAGGGGGTCTCCTTTACCAATAGGACATTTATCACCCAAATAGCTTCTCTCCTTACTGCAACTACTCTGCTCCGTTTATTTCTCTTAAAAAAACAAAACAAAGAAAAAGCAAACAGACGCTGGGGAGCATGAAGCCATCAAACTGTGGTAATGAGGGTCCGCTCTGTTTCTCCCGGAGATCTCCCAAGTCCATGGCCAGGGGGAATGGGAGTGGAAATGGTGGTGGAGGCGACACCGACACGCACATCCCAGCCGACGACGGTCCAGCCTCCGTGTGGCAGGATGACCTCGTCAAAGTCGGGGCGTGGGGCAGGGCTTCCTCGCTCAAGCACGGGGGGGTAACGCTGGGGTGAAAACTCAGAACTCTCACCTTTCCTCTCTCCCTAAAACACTGGCCTCGGAGAAGACAAAATTCCCTTTTTTCTCAAAACTTAAGATGTTGGTCCACTTTAACTGCACTTTGGAAGGCTGAATCAAAACGCAAGATTCAGGGAGGTAAATGTCAATGGTCTAAAACTATGATGCCCGTGAGCACCCAGTCTTTATTTATTTATATATTTTACATCATTCTTCATTTTGTACAGTGTATGCTTTCTCCTCTCTGGGGGAGCCCCTGTAAAATTCCCATCACCAATTCTTGTTCAAGCTTGGGAGATGAAAACCTTATGGTCCTGTTATTGGTCTGTGATTTTCACCTGTTGATGGTCTTTCCTTAGGGGTGAGAGACTATCTTGTCCAAATAACCCAGCTATCTAAATGTTCAAAAGAAACCACAGGAGAGTAGAACAGGGAAAACGGAATGCACACTCTGCAAAGATTGAGCTTCCAGATGTTTCTTCTAGAACTCAGGTGCCCTGCATGTGGCCACTTCAGACACTGCCCACTGCAGAAGCAGCAGGATGTAAAGAATGATCTCTCCAACTTAGCTCTACTAGAGAGGACGCCACTGGGGCACATGGCAGTGTTTCTGGAAGAAATGGGCTTTACTTCTCCCTCCTTTTTTTCCTGCTCCCCACATCCTCTGCTTGACTCCAAAAAAATGTAGTTGCAGCACAATTTCTTTTTGATAAGGCCATGCAGAAAACTTAGAAAACATCGCAAGACCTACATCCAGTGCCAGTACAGCCATTATGCGCCATGAGATTTTGTGCAAAGATCCCTGGGACTCAGTTTCCCCATTTACAAGAAGAACAGTAGACCTACCTGAGTGGTCTCCAAGGTTTCATCCAGCTCCCACACCTCAGAGCTCAAACTCATTATCTGCAAATGTTTGGCAAATTTCCCAAAGATGTATCCTATTTATTGCAACACCAGAACTTTCTAGAAGGGTTTTTTGGTTTTTTGCTTTAAAAAATGATACTTCAAATTACCTAAAGCTACAAGTTTGGAGCAGCTTTTGGTGTATTTCTTCCTCTCGATATTTTAAAATCTTTAGAGAAAAGTTATCACTCAAAGTTAATTATTGAACTAGTTTAGAGTTAATTAAGAAAGAGACATGTTGGCACTCAGTACTTGCCAATTCCAAGAAGACTGAGGTTTTAAATATTTAACTTGTAAATATTGTGATTCAGACAAACATAACTTATGAACAAGGAAGTTCAGGAGATTAAAATCCAGGAACCCCATGCTGCCGTCGGGTCATGTTCTAGATTGTGCAACCTCACCAGTGCCGTCGTTGTTTGGGGCAAGGCACTCCAGTTAAGGACACGCAGTTTGAGTTGTGCCAGCCGCTTCTTCAGAGCATCCTCATCATTTCCCCCCTTCCTTTGCATTTTTAAATTTCAGTTTCTCTTTGGCCGTCTACCCCCAGTACCAGCACATTCTCTGCTCTGCATTCAGCTGGGCCTGGAGCCTTGCTCACGGGGCTGTGTCTGAGGATGACCTCCGTCCCGGGTCCAGTGCAACTGGGAGTCATCCTGGCCTGTCATCAACTCATTGCTTCTCAGCTACAAGTTCACCTGCCTTGCCTGTTCTGTGGATGCAGAAAGAGCCTTTTGAAACTGGTTCCTTGTCCAGCTCGCACACTCTCGGGCTTTGTCAGTGGAGGGTGCTGGACTGTGTTTATTTCCCATTTTGGTTCTGTTCTCATCCTTCCCTGCCTTCCCCAGTCCCAGGTGGTACCTGTGGCTTCCCCATACCTTGTCCCTCTAGTGCATGTGGTCAGCGCCTACCAGTAACCAGAAGCTTCTGCCAGTGACCCCGGATTGGTCTTGTAGTATGGTTAAGGTTGATGGCATCTTTTTTTTTTTTTTTAAAAGATATTTATTTATGCACACAAGAGCTAGGGTACAGGCCAGAGGCATGAGAAAAGTGGGAGGAATCACCAGAGATAGAGTGGGGAGCAGAACAGGCAGATCGGCTGAAATGCACTGAGGGCAGCAGCGGGTGAGGCAGGAGAGGTCTGCTGCGCCATGTGGGTCCCCTGCCTGGCCGGGGATCAAACTCACGCTGCAGTGGCTGCAGAAGCCCCACAGTGCTGTGCTCCACCCCTTGCGCCAGCAGGGAGGCCCAGGTCAATGGCATCTTGACTAACGTTGGGTGGCTGGTTTAGGGGAAGCGCGCTTTCGTCTTGCATCACTGTGTATTCGTTTGCTAGGCTGCTGTAGCGACACAGGCTTAGATGACAGAAACTCCTTCCTCACAGTTCAGGAGACTGGAGGTCCAAGATCAGGCAGACTTCCTCTTGATAAAGGGACCACCTCTGAGTATCTCGGCTTGTCAATGGCTGAGCGCCCATGGGCTCCTCACAGCCTTTCCTGTGGAGGCAGCCCTGTGCCTCTTCCTGCGCCCAAAGTCCTTCTCCCGCTAGGAACATCAGTCAGCTGAACACAGCCTCATGTTTGCTTGACCCCTCACCAGGGCCTGTCTCCGAAGAGCCAGCCTCCCGAGATGCGGGGCTTGGGGCTTCCGCTTGTGCATTTGGGAGGGGACACAGTCCCCTTTCTTTGTTCTGTTTTCCTTTCTTTGTTCTGTCTTTGGTCTTGCATATCATGGAGGAGTAGTTGTTCATGGCGGCTCCTCAAGCTTGGCTTTGAAAGACCCGCTTGGGGCTCAAGTTCCAGCTACTTAGCAGCGGGGCAAGTGCTTTAACCTCTTGGGTCTCAGTTTTCCCACAAGCTAAATGGGCTTAAAGGGGCATAATGGGGATACGATGGGATCACGTGAGTGCTGTAGAACCTGCAGACCTTCATAAAAAGTGGGGTACCCCTTCTTAGGGACATGAACTCACATTTTAATAAAGTTTCCCATTACATCGTACTTCATGCTGTGGAAAGACCACTGGCAACCCATTAGATGGGTGTGTTAGTGGCTGTGTGGCCAAAGGAAAAACGTCTCCACCCACAACTGTCTGTGCACATGCCAGGTAATCTTAATCAAACCCAAATCTTGACTTCATTATGGTATTATCTCTTTTGCTTTCCCATTCTCTGCAAAAGGAATACGCAGTATGTTTAAATCCGCATCCACTTAGTGGTCTTGCCCTTTGTTTTGGGAAAAGATAGAAGTAATATGGTCTTTAGAGGAACAGCAGCACAAGTGTTGGCAAAGACGAGGTCCACTAGTAGAGTGGTGGGAAAGAAACTGTAACCTGGTTCCCATTCATCAATACCACCTCATTCCCCCACATCAGTAACTCAAGGCATGTCAGCTTGCATGGGAGGAAACTGAGGCACCATGCATCATCACCTTGTTCCGATCCCCAAGGGAAAGGAAACTCTTGCTGAGGAGCTTTGCTTACAGGTAAGGAAACGGAAGCTCTAGAGGCTAAATAACTTGCCCAGAGTTGGTCAGAGAGCAGAGCTCGGACGGCCCCACTCTGTCTCAGCATGTCTTATCACCTGGTGTCTTATCACCTCCTCTGTAGCCGAAAATTATTCACAATGGCCTCAGTTTAATAGTGCTGTTAGCAACGTAATTGTCATTGAATGGGAAGCAATTAGCAGTTGAATCTAATAGAGCTTCAATTAATAAAATTCTCTGGTGATTAGTTACTTAAGAGTTCTCAAGCTATATCATGGATAATAAGAGTTAAGTGCTGGATCCCAAAATAAGTGTTACTGGCAAATGTTCAACCATATGCTGTAGCGGCACCAGTTGGCTGTTTGCCCCTGTGCATTTATAATCATTATCTACAACGATATTTGTTCTGCTGCCTTTTCAGTTTCCCCTTTGCCATCTGCGTATGCGTTGACTTTATCTATAGAACAAGTTATGTTCATGTATTTATCTTGTAAAGGAAAGTGCACTGATGATAACTATTTGTTTTCGTTTTCAATTTTTATATCAGATCCAGCAGCTGAGAATAGCGTTTTAAGAAAAAAATATTTAGACTCTTTTGAGTTTGTGCTAGATCTATAAGAGACTTGAAGCTCAACCCTCCATTAGCCCCACTTTGAAATCTTTTTGGAACAATCTGGAAGGCTGATCTTATTTCAAAAGGAAAACAAGGAGAAATCAAACTCAACTCTCCTGAAATTGACGAGACAAGTTGTGAGGCTAGAAGGGGGGTGAATGAGACCGTTGCTTTAGTAAAAGGAGGGAGAGAACGATGTACCTAAAGCAGGACCATTTAGGGGAGCCACCCTCCTTGGAGGTGTCTCTCTCACAGGACTTACAGGGCTTTGCAGTTCAATTATTATATAAGTAGCAACTTCTCGCCTTGCTGGGTGCGTTCCTTGAGATGGGGAATTTTGGACTCTCATTCTTCTCTTGTCTCAAATGCCTTATGGATCACCACTGCCTCTTCCTGGACGGTCTCAGTGGCTTCTGGAAGAGCTCCCTACCTCCAGGCGTCCCAGCAGCACCTTCTGTTCCAGTCCTGGAACGGCCCCATGTGATGTCAGGTTGCTCCCCAGACTCCATCCAAACTCCATTGCCAGTGTGGGAGATCTTGCCAAACTTGGCCCAAACCAAACACTCTGTCAGCCATGCTTCCCACCATCTCTCCTTTCTGTGACGCCACCCCCTCCAGCTCTTCAAGGTGAAAAACAGGGCGATGAAATAACAAGGATGCTGTGGTGGGGTGGCCAGAGAAGGCCTCTTTGAGGAGGTGGATTTTAGACCTGACCCTCTGGAGAGGTGAGAAAGAACATAAACACAGAGAAGCTCAAATGCTAAGGTCAAGTGTGCAGACAAACTTGACCTCTGAAAGGGGCCTATAGACTGTGCTGGGGGCTTTGTAAAATGGGGGCTCTTCAGATTAGCCAGATCCCGGACAAGCTTGAAAAGGGCCTCCGAGAGTGCTTAAGTGGTGCGGTCAGAAGTCTCGCCCTACATTTTGAAAAGATCGTCTTGAGCAGAGAAGAGCAGAGTGGGGGCTCCAGCTGCCGCGGTCTAGCGATGGGGTCACCGCGTCTCCATACATCGCACGCGGGGCCCCGCATCTTCCTTTGGATGTGGGCATAGACGTCTCCATGCAGTGGGCAAGTGCCAAGACGCTTCCTCAGAACGCACTTTGTGGGACTTCGTAAGGCCGCATCTACGCGAACACTCGCACTCCACAACGAAGCGGCACGAGCCCTGCTGGGGGCCAGGCACTGAGGACACGAAGCTTAACAAGGCTGAGTGCCCAGGACCCGGGAGGGTAGGCCGCATCTCTCCGGCGGCGTCGGTGGGAGACTGAGCCAATCACATCGTCCAACGCTTGTGACGTCATCACCTTGCGTGTTTAAATCGGCGTCTCCGTGGGGCCACCCGCAATGTTTTCACAGGAAAGTCACGTCGTTTTCTCCATTTTATCTCTTCTCTTGGCTTTTTCTTTCTCACGCTTGGAGTCCAGGCCTCCTCCTCAATGGTCCATGACATTTCTGAGGGTGTTAGTGGATTTGCGTGTTGACTGCGGACAGTTCAAGGATCACTTTAAAAAAGGGGGTGCTGCCTAACTTGGTCCAGGAGTGGGGTTCATTCTGGCATCTGCACAGTAGTGTGATAGATCTCTTCCCAGTTTAAGCTGCAACTACAGTTAGGAAGTCACCAACTCCAGTGTAGTTCTTTAAAGAAAGACTGTGCTTAGATCTGAGATTTGCAAGGACTTTGGAAATTCTGAGGTATGTGCCCCACAGTTATAAAATTATATCTTAGACAAGTAGCCCATTTTTGAGGGGAACACTTAGCTTTCTATTCCCAACCACATTCGTAGCATTTGGATCCAACGGGGAAAATTAAAATCTTGTGTTTGTCAGCAGTGAGGCTGGGGTGCTATGCCCCAAGTTTAAACATCCAAGAATCATCCAGTGGTTTGCTTTTATTGTTCATAAAGTCAGCAGAGACAAACCACCTGAGTAGTTCCAGATGTCGAATCAACAAGGCTGCACTTCATAGACCTACATGTAGAAAGAAAATTTATAAGCCCAGGAGAAGGCGGGCAGCACTGTGACGTAGTAGGGGAGAGAGACACTTCCGTGCTTAGATTAAACACAGAGCATGCAGCCCTGCAGATGGCGGCTCTAGGTGACTTTTACCTTGATGATTAGGCCACTTGTGGCTTCAGGTTATAATCCACTCCCCTCTGCTCTCTTTGTAAAGCAGAAATCACAGCCATTGGCTTGCCAACCGCAGAGGACTGGACTGTGTTAAGATAGCAAGGCTCTCTTAAATTATAACAGAATCACTGGAGGGCAACATGCAAAGAGAAAAAATTCTCCATGTTGACTCAAATGCTGGAGAACATGGAGACATAAATGTGGCTTACGGTGGTTAAAGTCTACTCCATCTCATTGGTATGTTGGCAGGGAACCCTAACATTGTCCGAGGGCACCTTCTTCAAGCTGCCTGCAGAGGGGAAAGCTATAAGGTGGTAGGTAACGTGACTTGCACGGGCCCGGGGCCAGGAGGCTGGAATGTGTTGCTATAAATCTTGAAACTGCTGAAGGTGTCTATGTTCAAGTTTATCTGGCACAGCCTAAAAAGTGAAAGTTCTGATAGCCAGAACGCCTCCACGGCTATAATGCATGCCCTTACTGAGTGGTAAAGAATTTTTATGTCTGCTGGCAAGAATCCAAACACAGATTCCACTATCTCTACACAAGATAGTTCAGTGGAGGGACCCAAGTTTTCCAAGTGAGGTTCAGGCTCATAAATCTGGGGTTGGAATAAGAACATTAGTCTGCGCTCTCAATGTTACATGACACCGGGCAGAAGACAGGAGCGTCCGTGCCGTTCGCACGCGTTGCCGCTTCACCGTAGTGGGCCAGCCAGGATGCATCCTTTGCGTTTTGCACAGTAGCTAAAGTCTAGCATTTGTGGAGAGGTGGTTATATGTCAAGCAAGTGGACTTCAGACGTTATCTTGTTTAAGCCTCCCAGGTGTTAGGGAGGAGGTACTCTTGACGGATGAGGGACCCAAAGTGTAGAGCAGTTAATCCATTGCCCAAGGTCACAAAGTCTGGGCTTCCCGCTCAGACCAGCCCCGGGGGCTCCCTGCCTGTCTCTTTTGACATTTTGTACAAATCTTGAGCATTTTGAACTATGAAAGACAGAAATGTATCAAGAATAATGGAAGGTGTGCTTTAGCTGACTTCCTCCAAGCTTCTGAAATAAATATTGCCTGCACAGCTACTGGGGCGACCTTGAACCTGAACTGGGCACCTCTCCTGCCCTGGCACGTGCTTGATGCTTCCAGTGCATCGGCAGGACCTTGTTGCGTGGACAGTGAGCTGTTGCATGTTTGCATTAGTAGTTCCTCATGCGTGTGGTGTGATATAGAGGTTTTACTCAGTATATATATATATATATATATATATTTAATTTTTATTTATTTTTGTGCGTAGAAGAACTGGGATTTAGGCCAGAGGTGTACGGGATGAGGGGATCCACCAGAGACAGAGTGGGAAACAGAACAGGCGGATCCACTGAAATATACTGCTGAGGGGAACCGTGGGCGAGACAGGAGAGGTCTGCTGCACCCTGTGGCTCAGCTCCCTGGCCAGGGATTGAACTCAGGCTGTAGCAGTGATAGCGCTGAGACTTAATCCCTAGGCCACCACAGAGGCCTGGTTTCACTGAACATTGTATGTGTGGGAGTCACCCATTTTGATGAGTGTGGCTGTAGCTCACTCTCAGGGTCTATGTGTGTGTGTTGTATCAGATACGTACATGCACACTCAGATATGCATAGACACACAGTTTGTGTGTGTGTGTGTGTGTTGGCAGGAATGTCTAGAAAGTACCTCCAGATGGCTGCAGTATTCATGCCATGGGCATGAAGATTGAGAAAGTTGTTGCATTTTTAAGTTTAATACCTGAAACCTTCAATTTATAAACCAACAAACTAAAAAACAATGACAAGGAACTGGGAACAAAACATGTCATTTGGATTTGAGTTGTTTTTTTTTTTTTTTTTTAGTGTTATAAACTAGTTTATTTTTTTATTTTTTTTTATTAAAATATTTTAAAATTTACATATACTTGCCATTAATTGTAATCCCCATGTGTTCCCCATCACCATCTCACCAGTGCACCATCACCTC
>JAGFMF010011658.1:10943507-11044331 GCA_019455555.1 Galemys pyrenaicus | reverse complement strand
TTTCTAGTAGAATTTTTTGGAGTGGAGGTTTTGTAGAAGTGAATTTCTGTAGACTTTGTTTGTCTGAGAAAGTTCTTACTTTCCCCTCATAGAGGAAGGGTTTGAGTTTTGAAGAGTGTGGAAGTTAGTTAATACAACTAGAAGCTAATTATTTCTACCTGAAATTACCTTTCCTGGCATCACAAAGCATTTTGGTGAGTAGGCTCATTTAAAAACAGAGAGATTGTTGTTGATTTGCTTTCCATAAAAAGCACCTCTAGAAGAACTGAATTGACAAAGTACGATTTTAAGATGTACTTTATAATTTAAAGGTTGAGCAAACAGGTACAGATACATAAAACACCATTTAATAGGGCCATTGCACCATCAGTTTTCTGGATTTGATGTCGTGTGACCCTACGAGATGCTATTGAGGGAAGCGGGCAAAGTCACCCTCTACTATGTAGAACTTCTATGTGAGCTTTAAATTATTTCAAAATAGAATGTCTTAAACTACCTCAAGCCACTCTCTTTGCTCCTTGGGTCTCAAGCCAGGCAAACCTCCTCAGTGAGCACCCTATGGCAAGACACTTAGGGCGATGGGGAGTAGGGCCTGTGGCGTGCCCCGAGCAGCCACTCGCTGTGCTGGAAGGTGAGACCAGAGCTCATGGAAGCATCTGAGGTGCACACGGCTCAGCCACCTGAGCACGGGCGCCCCGCCCAGGTGCTCTGCTCTCCGGCCCCTCCACGTGGCACTGTTGACGTTGGGGATGGACACACCTGTGCTGTTGATGTGTGCATGGCAAGTGGCTAAGATTTCCAGCCACTGGACACCGAGGGCATCCCAGCCCGACCAGTAGTGACAACCAAAAACACCTCCAGACACTGCCACGACAGCTCCTGTTGACTGGCCGCCTGCTTAGGACACAAAGCTTTATTTAAAAAAAGATTTATTTATGCACACAAGAACTGGGATACAGGCCAGAGGCGTAGGGGGGAGAGGATTCACCGGAGACAGAGTGGGGAACAGAACAGGCAGACTGACTGAAACACACTGCTGAGGGGAGCAGCGGGCGAGGCAGGAGAGGTCTGCTGCGCCCTGTGGGTCCCTCCCTGGCCGGGGATCAAACTCGTGCTGTAGTGGTTGCCGATGTCCCACAGTGCGGTACTTAACCCCTTGAGCCACCAGGGAGGCCACAAAGCTTTTTAAAGAAAATGAGAGGTACTGATGCAGCAGATGGCAGTGGCAGCGACAGCACCCCGCCCAAGTCCTTCATCCACCTTGAACCACCAGCTCCAGGGCAGAGAGTTAGGTTGTTTCCCCTTTGCCCGTTCTTCAGTGTCTTGGCCAGAGGCAGGGCATGGAAATGGAAATCTTTCCTACTTTTAAAAGACATATTCAGAAGCAGGAATGTACTTGTGGTCGGGAGGGGCACAGCAGACGATGCCAGCCGCGTTAGTATCTCGGTCTAATTTCACACGGGAAGGTGCTTCGTTACGTTGGAGCATTCACAGGCTTCAGTTTGTTTAAGCCTCTGGGGCCAACGCAGCCCGTTTCTAAATATTACAGGTTTGGAGGGTGCGTGAGGAGCAGGCCAGCTGCCGTCGGCTGCAGACGTGATAAAATCAGCGCGAGCCTCGTCACGGCTGTCTTGGGGGGATGTTTATGGGGTGACGTCAGCTGGGGCCCCTCCGCTGGCTGAGGCTCTGTTCTGCGTTCATCTGCGGAGGAGCAGAGCCCTAAACAGCGACGCTGGAGGAAAAGGGCGGCAACGGGCAGGGCCGCCCCTTCCAGGCCTCTGCTCTCCCGCAGCCGGCTCCGCCTTCGGCCCCCGAGCTGTCTGCGTGACTAAGGCTGGGCCCGGGTCACGCCCGGGTCTGTCACCTTCATGCGTTTATTTAACCCAGGAGTCACCGAGCAGGCAAACCCGCCCCAGCCGCGAAGGCCCCGGGCAGAGGGACCGCTGAGCCCGGCGTGGCCGCGCGTGGCCGCTTGGAGGGGCCGGGCTGCACCGCGTGGCCCCGTTCCCGCGCCCTGTGGGGCGTTGTTCCCGGCTGACCCGGGAGGCAGGCTGGAGGAACTGGGGCTCCAGCCCGGCCTGTGGAGGCCCCAGGGGCACGGGTCCAGCCGTCTGGCCGTCGCGGCCCTTGTGGGGACAGTGTTGGCTGGAAGCTGCTCGGTAGCTGCCACATGGAAGACTCTAGAAGCCCATTCTCCATACTCCGGTCTGGAGCCCACGTGGCAGGTAGCCCTGCCACCAGGTCAAGGTCCAGGGCCCTCGCACCCGCACCTGGGGTGGGGGCTGGGCAGGGACGGAGACAGGCCGGCGAGCCGGGGAGTGCGGCGTCCTGCGACCGCGGCTGGGACGAAGCTCTCAGGGATGCGCGCAGGTCAGGCTCTGGGGGCCACTCCATTCAGACTCCATTCGCACTCCGGGGTCAGACTCCATTCGCACTCCGGGGTCAGACTCCATTCACTTTCTCTTGCTTGGCAGATTCGGCGCTCAGGGGCCAGCGCCAGGCTTTGGGCGGAGTTAGAGGCTCTGCTGTCACGTGATGTGCCTTTCCATCAGACCCCACGGAATGGCACCCCTGATGCCACTCTTTCCCTGGCAAGTGACAGAATGTCATTCAAGCCGACTCGACGAAAAGTAACTGTCCCGTGTCCGTGTGCCTCTCTCCTCGTCCTGCCATCGCCAACCGGCTCAAGCCCGCCTCTCTGGAAAAGCTGTCACCACCCCAGCTTTAGAGAGGAAGAAACCGAGGCAGGACGAAGGGAGTCCACTTGCTTCAGAGCCACCCGCATAGTCCTTCAGCAGCCGCGCTGGGGCCTGAACCCGCCTGGCTGGCCCAGGACCCGAGCTGCCCAGCACCATCTGCGGCAGCAAACCAGGCACGGTTGGCTGAGGGTGAGGGCCGGTTTGGGTGCCGGGTGACCCACAGCACAGAGGAGATGCTCAGGGACCTTTCTTCCGGCCTCCTTCCTTCCTTCCCCACTTTCTTTCTGTCTTTTCCACCCTCCGCTCTGCTCCTTTCCACGCCTGGCCTCCCCCTCGGCAGCCAGCAGGGCCAAAGCTGAGCCCCCAGGGCCACCCAGGGAGCTGCTCCCTCTGGGATTTACATGCGAATACAGCGAAGGCCCTGCTGGGTCCCCTGGGCTGGCTGAGGTGGGGCCAGCCTGGAGGGGTGCTGTGCTGACAGCCCTCCTTCCCACAGTTCCCTGGCCCCGAGACTTCACCTCTTCCGGTGAAGACTGTGACCCGGCCCTCGAGTGGGGGCCTGGCCGTGCGCCAGTCAGTGATGCGATGCTGGGGTTCCAGCCGGCACCGTGCATGCCTGCTGTCAGTCCTGGGGTTCAGGGGCTCCACAAACACGTCACACTGGCATGCTGAAGGCTGGGAGGCCTATGAGCCAGAGCCTGGATGCCCCAGTGGCCCCTGCCATGGCCAGGCGATTCCCAAACTTGTGCGAGAACCCAGCCAAGACGGCTCAGGGACCCAGAGTAAGTCGCCAGCCTGCAGACCCAGGAGCCCAAGCGATGCCCAGCCTCTGCAGTGCCTGCTGGCATGCCGAGGACTCGCCGGGAAGGGAGGGAGCATGCTGCAGGTGTCCCAAGGCCAGGGAGGGCTGGGGCCTGGTCCCACAGGAAACGGGGTGCTCCACCAGACCAAGGGCCCGGGGCAGCCAACTGCCCCGCGCTCTGTAGTCCCAAACATTTTCCTGTTCTTGTGTTTAAGGGTCTTGAGGACATTATCTGCCACGTTCCCTGCAGTCCCTTTGAGACAAGCCGTGTAGATTTCTTTTAGATTTAAAAGCCAACAGCGTTTATCTTCTTAGTTATTACTTTTCCTTATAAACTATGTATATTTGTTCATTGGTTACGTTTTCCTTTTCGTCTTGCTCTCTAGGAAGCTCAGGGGCAAATGATGAGCCGGACTTAGGGAGTCTTCAAACCTGAAGATGTGTGTTTTGTTTTATTAACCTCCTTTCATCTCGCCTTAACGTGATCATGCGGTCAGCGCTGGTCAGTCAGTCCCTCAGGGGAGCAGCTGGGTAACCAGCTGCGCTTTCCAGAGACGAGACCGGGGTGGCAGGCGCCAGGGGTGGAGATTTGTTTTTCGTTATGTGTCCTCTTGTGATTTTTTATACTTTCTAGTGTTTCTGTAAGTAATCTAGTAAAAAACAGGGAAAAGTGAAATGTGTTCTTATTATCTGTTTACGGGAGAGATGACCACAGTTGCTCCTTAACATGAAGGAAGAAAGCGAATCTGACTCAGCCATCCTCTATGTGAAGGCCACTGTGCCATTTATTAAATTACGACTAATCAGTGATCTAAAAGAATTAATTAATCTCCAGTCTCTCCCCGCCCAGGGCAAGACTATCATCCATGGGTCTCAGCTTTATACACAGCACCCCATGTCACACTAGACCCCATCTGTCCTTTGCAGCCAGCACTTACTGAGGGCCTCTCATCAGCCAGGTCTTCTGTCAGGAGCTGGGTCAGAAAGATTTATAGGACTGTCTAGCCGGGCCTTCCTGGTGGCATAGGGGTTAAAGTCTCAGTGCTGTCAAGCTATCCCCAGCCTCTGCAACTTGAGTTCGATCCCAGCCAGGAGCTGACCCACGTGGCACAGCAAATCTCTCCGTCTCGCCCGCTGTTCCCCTCAGCAGTGTATTTCGGTCAGCTGCCTGTTCTGCTCTCCACTCTGTCTCTGGTGAATCCTCTCACCTCCTGCACCTCTGGCCTGTACCCCTGCTCTTATATGCATAAAAAAAAAAAAGACTGTCTTTGTCCTTAAGATAGTCACCTGGGCAAATACTACATGATGAATTTGAGGGCCCTGCGCTGTAAGAGTTTCAATGTATCTCTAGCATTTAGCTCACAGACGAGAGGACCAGGATGCCTGTGGAGTGAATGAGTGAGCAAGTGAATGAATGAATACATGCTGCACTGGGTTTAGAAAATGGAGACAACTCTGGGGAGGGAAGCAACTAAAAAGCAATAAATTGGGTCATGAAGAATCGCCTAAATCCATAGCCTGGTTACCTGGTGTTCGCCTATCACAGATGGTGTCTGTGCTAAGTCACTCTTTAGGAACATGGACTGTATTTAATGGGTCGGCCGGTGGATGACTTCATGGTTTTCTGGAAAGAGCATGAACTGTGGGGCCAGAGAGACCTGCGGTAAAATCCCAAATCCTCCATTTATCAACTAAATGACCCGGCGCCACTTAACCTGTCTGCACCTCTGCCTTCTCATTGGTTCGTTGGAAATCAGCACGCACACCTCACCTGCGAGCTCATTGTGAGTGTTAGAGGGCACCGATTCATGGTTCATTCACCAGAAAAACAGAGCAATTAGTGGGCGCCTGGTACTGTGGGGGGTACGTACACACCTGGGCCCAGAGGCCAAACCCAGTAAGCATTGATACAAGGAACCCCTGGGGTGCATCTGTCTGGTCACAGGTGGCCCTACCTCAGGTCAGGAGGAATCAGAGCTTACAGGCCCCGACTGCTCCTGGGAAATGAAAGGAAGAGGTTTTGCAAAGAAAATGAAGGTGAGAAGGCAAACTGCATTTCTGGATCACTGAGTTCAGAGCTACCCAGAGGATTCTGTCTCTGGGTCACAGACACCACAGGGCCTTTGGTGGGGAATTCTCTGTTCCTGGGCTGCGAGGTGTGCATGTTTTTGTCAAGAGAAACACCAAGGACAGTAGAAGCAGAACTGGAGGCTGCAACCCCCAGGCCCCCAGCTTTCAGACTCGCTGCTCTGCCCCCTTCACCTGTCCAAGGAGAGGTATTGGCTCCCCCAGGGGCCAGGGAGGCGCCCAGCTCCAGCAGGTGAAGCTGTTTGCTGCTCTTACGGAGGGAAGGGGATGGAGAACTGCCCAGCTAGGAAGGGAGGTGGGGCACTGTGGGCTTAGAGCTAGTTAAAGGGGTAGCTGTAGGAGGCAGAGGAGCAGGTGCAGGGGTGCCAGCCTCACCAGGTGGACGTTGGGAGCGTGGCTGGCAGGTCCTGCCTGTGCAGTGAGTGGAGACTCCAGATTCCACTTGGCCTGAACCCCCACCCAAGCCGAGAGGCGCTTTTGAGGGGTTCCCGTGGCACGGAGTGATGACGTGCTCGAAGCGTCTGTGCATTTGCACATGTGCGTCATGAGCTTGGGGAAGGTGCAGTAGATGGTGGGGGCGCGAAAATCAATGTGGAGCTGTAGCAGCAGGAAGGCGGCACACTGAGCAAGTTCGGGACAGTTCTGGGCAGACGGGTCAGGGAAGGAGAGTCTTGGAGCCCTCGGTGACTTTTCATGCTTTTATTAGTAGAGGTGGCCGGGTACATGGTAGGCAGGGGTGCCGGGGGGCCGGGAGGCTGGCAGCATCTCACCCTCTTCGGCTGCTTTCTACTTCTCAGTACTGCCGGTCCTGTTAGTCCATTCTGTCGGTCCTGGCGGCCTCATGACGCCACCCATTTAAGCCCATGTCCGACTCAGGTGCTTCCACTTGCGCATGCCCACCCTGGAATGCTCGCAGCACCGCAGGTGTCCATCATCACAGTGGTGGGAGGATGGAAAGACCTGATTTCTCTAACCCTACAGGAGGGAAAGAGTCTGCTCACACAGGTGGCTCCGGCTCTCTGGCTGCATGGCTGCAAGGAAGCTCAGGTGCAGACACCTCTGGGTGCTGACACACTCCTAGACTTGGCCACTGATGAGGGACTGATCATGGGCAAGGATGCCAGTGTCGTGCCCTGGCCTGAGGTCTCCTCCCTCTGCCCCCTTGCATGAGTCAGCAGCACCCACAATGCACCTCACCTCATGCCTGTACCTTTGTACCAGTGCTCCTTCTGCCTGAAGCATTCTATTCACTCCTTTGGGTTCTTCAAAGTTCAGATTGGGGTCCCCTTTTCCAGAAAGTCATCTCAGGTCACCATCCCTCCACCCGCCGACCCCCTGTCCCAGCTGGCCCCTGCGTCCTGAGCCTCAGAAGCCCCACCACATTCACGCTCCTCGTCCCGTCTCTGCCTTGCTGCCTGCACTGTGCGCTTGGCCACAGGCCACGAGTCTTGTGTCTTTGAGTTCCAGGGCCTGTGGGAGTTGACACATAGTAGGGACTCAAAAAATTACAGGTTGAATGGGTGAATTTAGAAAACTGAACCATGGTGGGAACATGGTCGTTTCTAATCTACTCTTTTTCAAGGAGTTGAACATGTTCCTTTGTGGTGATGGCCCAGAGTCGCCCTTCGTCTCTTGCAGCATAAACGAGGGAGCAGAGGGTCCCCTCCACGCTGCTGAGCACACAGGGACGTGCAAATGTACCCAAGCATAAAGCAGGGATATAGCAGAGAGTCTACAGAGTAACCTGTGACTTGATATGATTTCCCCTGGAGGCCACATTTTCAAAGGCCACCTCCAAAATCTGATACAGCCCTTTGGAATGGCTCTAGAGAAGCATTTGTTTAAACAGGAGAGAAGTTTACACGGTTAGAGACTCAGGACTTCACAGACAGGAAGCGGCTTCTTTTTCTTTTTCCTCCATGGTCGAGGAGTGAAAAACCCAACCTCTTGAAGATTCACAAACAGATGTGGCTTTCACAGCACACCCACAGCTCAGAGCACAGTGAAATTTTAGCCAGTGTTAGAAAGCAGGAGAAAGGGTAAGATTCTTGGGACAGTTTGATTCTTCCTGTGAGCTAATGAGCCACCATATTAGTTTGTCTTAGATGCTCAACAAATGTAATTTGTTTACTACAGAGATTAATGATGAAAAGAAATTATGAAACTGGTCATGTGGCACCCTCACAACGCTTTGGTACGGACACATTTGTTTTATCTGAGGGATTTAAATATTTTTATCACTTTTTAAAAATTGCATTATTTGTTGTTGAGGTGATGTTGGTTTACAGCATTAGGTAAGATTTCAGGGTATGTGATAACACCTCTCCAGATGGATGTTGGCACACCACTCCCTCCATCAAAGCACCCACAATCCTCCACCGTGGTCCCCCTTACTCCTTTCTCCCTTTCTCCTTTCTCTACCCTTCCCCCTCTGGTAGCCTCACCAGATTTCTGGAAAAACTCTCCCTCTTCAAGAAACTGGGCAACTCTTTACAAGTTCAGGAAATAAAAAAGGAGCAGGCAAGATAAAAATGATGACAGGACCGAGGTAATGAAATTCGGTTTATTAAGGAAACGACAAGGTGCATATGGCCTGTTCTAGTACCTTCTTTATGGGCTCCTGCCAGGACCATATACTTTTTCATGTGTTGACTAAGGCGGGTCCAAAGGTCTCCCCATATTCATTGTCCAAGGAAACTGGAACATTTCAGTGTCAGATGGAAGAGTAGACTGCTCGGCGGAGGCTGATTAGATCCATACTCCCTGAGGCCCCAGCTCCCCAAGGGAGTTCCATGCTGGGCCTTTCCTCCCATTGCAGGATCCACACAATCAGTCTATCTTTTGGCACCTGAGAGATGCCTGAGGAGCAGGTGCATCTGCTTAATATCCAACCTGCTTTTATTGCCAATCCCAGGGACACACGTGGGTTCAACTGGCCATGATTTTAAAGGAGTCAGAGTTTGTCATTCTTCCAAGAGTAGAGTTTCATAACAGCCATAAAATGAGAACTCTGTTTAGCTCAAGGATATTGAATTGAGGTGAAGAGCTCCAGCTGTGAAACTGGAGGATAAACTTTTCAACAAATTGGCAAGAGTATTGTTATACCAGTCTTTTGTCTTCTTGAGGAGGTCGTAAAAGAGATCCCTGAGGCTGTGTTTGACTTGCAAAGAAATGAAGGTCCCCCCATTCCTGGTCCCTGCCTCATGGTGCCTTCTCTGAGGACACTCAGACAGCCACTAGCCTTGAGCAACTTTGAGGGGGTATTTAATAAATATCTTTTTTATGTGAGATGCTGACAGCACAAACTGAAGGTATTAACAATAAATCTGTGGTCCAGCAGCCCTTGAATCACTCCTCACTGCTGAGCCCCATATCGATCAGGATGAACCAATAGAGCCATCCCGACTACGGCATAAAAGCAGGTTCCAAAAACGATGGTCCAAGAGGGACAGGGATGTCACAGAGAAGCACCTGAAGTAGCTGGCGGATTTGCACAGCCACCTCCTTTCAGAAACAAAGAGCATCTTTTGTGTATTGCTGCCCAATATTTCCCAATAGAGAGGCACCATCTCACCTGCCGTCGGTCCCTGTGATTCTGGAGAGATGGGCTCTAGCCCTGATGAGGCGATTGAGTGATCCAGGAGTAAGCCAGTCAGCACATTGTATTTTCCCTGGCTTCTTTGATTGGGTAACAGGGATCATGTGGCTCAAACAGAGCCAATGAGAGGAGAGGATATTTTCACTGGGAATTCTGGGACACTCTCGCTGGCTGTGAAGTAAGTGGGGTTTGAGAACCACATGAGGTCTGGGGCTGCCGCAGGGGGAACCCCGAGCCCAGAGGCACAAGCCGAGTGAGGCGCAGCAGGGCAGTGAACTTTGCCACATACAGTTACTGCTCCATTGTCTCTGCTCTCGCTTCCCCATCCCTTCCTCTTTTTTTTTTCTTTTTTTTTTTTTTTGTCATCTGGAACGCAATGCATACTTACTTTAGAAAATTTCATAAACAGAAAAAAGAAAACAAAGCAACTTTCCCAAGACCACACAGTATGGGATTGGCCCAGCCAGTAGTCTACCCCAGACAGGCCAGTAATGCCAGAGGCCTGTTCCCAGCCCTGCAGTCTGCTCTTAGTCTCTGACAGGCATTTTGATGCAAAGCCTGCAGCCTTCTCCACTATGAGTATTATTTTCTCAAGAGCATATGTAATTACCCTTCTGCAGAGAGGAGATATTACAAATTACAATTTGTGTACTTTTTTTTTACTTAGTATCATGGGCATTTTCTCAAGTCATTAAATATCTTGTAGGAACATGATTTTTAATGACTGCATGTTTTAAATGAAATATATGATCATTTATTTAAATTATTCTCATATAGTTGGAACTTTAGGTGGTGTATATTTTTTTCAAGAAAGCAGATAGATGGGGTAAGGTGATGTTGAGGGCAGTGAATTTAGTCTGTGAGATACTGTAATGGGGACATATGTCACTTCACTGCCAAAACCCTTCGTACCACAGGAAGAGCGAACTCAGCTGTAAACTGTGGGCTTTAGTTAATACTGTCTTAATATTAGGTCATCGATTGTAACAAATAAATGCCATGCCAACAAAAAATGTTAATAAAAGGGGAAATTGGGGCAGAGAGGGGGGAGAGGACAAAAGGGAACACTCTATCTTCTCAATTTTTCTGTAAACCTAAAACTTCTCTAAAAAGTACTCTAGTCACTAAAAACAAATACCTAATTTATTAACAGTACAAATTAACACGCCCCGCCGGCAATAAGCAATGTCAATATAAATTTTCACCAATTCTGTTTATTTGCTTAGAATAAATTCCTAGAGAGAGGAATGACTAAAACAAAGGTTATTTTACACATAGAACTATAGTTGCTTTTCAGGAAAAAGGCCTATTCTGCAAACTCACCACCAGCGTATGCAGGTACCTAGTTCATTAGATTCTCATCAACGCTAAAAGTCAGTGAGGTTTTAAAGCTTTGTAAATTTAATAGGAAAATATAATGCCTAATTCTAATGTGCGGTCTTTGATTATTCCCATTAAAATTGAAAGCGTGTGATACCAGTTAATGGGAAGGATAAATACTACAGAGACAGAACTAGGGTTATTGAAAAAGGTGGTATCACAAGCCAGTGGGATAAAAGGAATAATTCCTCAGGACAAAGTGAGAGTCACACTCCATACCTTCTACCATTGGCCTCCACATGTGTGTGCCCCCAAATTCCCTGCAGTGCTTCTTAAAATACAGATTTCTAGTGTCAGTTCCAGTTTCTGATTCAGTAGGTCTAAGAGAGGGCTTGAGATTTTGCATTTCGACCAAGGTCACAGGCAATGATGATGTTGCTGGTCCAGGGACCACACACTTTGAGAAGCATGCATACGCGCTTGTACAGTCAACGCCAGATAAATGAGAGGGTCAGTGAAAAATCAAATTCTGTATCTCTCACTCTTTGACAGATCAGGAATGTAACACAGATACAAGTCATCTTGATAGTATAATAATCTATGCATAGGTAGTGTAGCTGTATAGGAATATCAGTAGATAGCCCGTGTAAGATAAGCATATCATATCTGTTCCATTATCATATTAGAAAATTACATTCTTTTCAAGTATTTGTGAAATATTACAGACCTTAACGCACACAAGGCTCACGGTGCAGATGGGGCCAATAGCGGCAACCTCCACATAGTTTAGGAAGTAAGAGGAGGGTGGGTCGCAGTGTTTGACCAAGATACACTAAATCTAGACATAAATAAATATGCAGAAGCAAACTGTTACTTCCAGCAACTTGGGAAATAGCCCCCCCCCCACTATCTATTTGCTAAAAATACAATATTGAGATAACTGTCTGCCAAAATGTATGTGTTGGAACGTTAGCTTTTCTTGGAGAAAATTTTAGCGTCATCAATTTCCTCATTACTCGCTAAAAAGAGTGAATTAAAATAATCACAAAAATCAAAAATTTAGGAGAAGACTATCAAGCTTAAAGAACAAAATAAACAGCATGAAGCCGAACTTAAACTAGAATCTAAAAGCAGAACTGATTTATTCATTTAAGAGATATGAAAAACTAAGAAAGACAAGTCATAATCTACCTTAGCCAAAGAGGGAAAATACAAATATCCAAAATTTAACAAAAGAAAGGGCAGATGGCCCAATGTAGGGCAAAGTTTTTAAAGTATTAGAGAGTACTTCATAAAAGTGTGGAAATAAAATTGAAAACTTGGATGATATAGGCCATTATTCTAGAAATAACAAATTTATGTTATCAAAAGGAGATAGGAAGCATAAAATAGCTATGAGATGATAGTGATGGAGCTTCTGAAAGGGGTTAGTTCCAAACAGCCTACCCAGCTCAAACCATCAAATACCACTTTACACAGAAATTATTTAAATTGTTCCAGGACTCAGAGAAAGGAGTACTTCTCAAAACTTTTATTGCTTTTATAAAGCCAGCAACGTGCTGTAACAAAACCTATTGAAGATGTGCAGAAAAGAAAGCTATACCCTTCATTCCACTTATGAATCCTAAATAAAGCATTAGCAAATGGAATCCATCATTACTAGCAGGTTGATATAATCACTGCTCCTTAGCCTCTGTCCAAGCCAACACAATGACCAAAACAAAGGGTGTGAATATGGAAGCAAGCAAAGAAAATTGTCATTATTTGAAGATAAAATGTTTACATGCCTGAGAACACTCAAGAGAATATGCTCGGAAAACCATTAGCAAAAACGGTAAGAGGATTCCAGTTCTAAAAAATATACAAAACGGTGGTGGTAGCTTTTATAGAAACAATAACCAGTGAGAAAGTATAACAAAGAAAAAATGCCGTTCACACCAGTTATTTATATATAATGACTAGTATATATATAATGATGATTCTATGGAGAAAACAGTCACACGCACTGATGAACAATAAAGGGGGTTCAACAAAATGGAAAGATGAACTTTTCAGATACGCTATCTTAACTTTGCAAAGTTGCAAAAAGATTGTTAACATCTGAACTGCGATACTTGATTACAGAATTCCTCTTAGAGAGAAAATTCCTCGTATAGTCAAACATGTTGATGAGCTGATTAATTTTGGGAAATTAAACCCTGGACCTTGCTATCATGGGCTAGAATTAAGATAGACTGAACTGGAGGTGAGTCAAACTGGAAGGATAAGGGGAGAAATCAAACCCAGCTGGAGCTTAACAGGAAACCATCTTCCTATAAGAGGAAAAGTTGAGGGACTTTTAAGAATAAATGCATCTAATATTCAGTTTAAAGTCATTTGTTGTGTCCCATTATAATGTAGCCATTTGCATAAGAAGATTTGTGTCCAGAAATAAACAGACAACTATAAATCAGAGACATTCTGCAGGGGAGAGGGAGGGATTGGGATCAAAACAGGGGTGAGAAGAGCACAAGGGACTACGGTGATAGTGCACAGGACTGCCCCTGATAAAAGAAAGCAACAGTGTAAGAAAAATAATTTATTTAAAAAAAAAAAAGATTTGTTTCTAAATCTATGATGAGGTTGTGGCTGGCTGCTGCTGGCGGTGGTAGCTCCTATTTATAAAACACCAAGTTTCCAGGCAATGCACTAAGTACTTTGACTGTTTATGGCATTTAATTATCACCAAAATCCTATTTTCCAGTTAAAGATGAGGAATTCGGGCAGAGAGAAGTTAAGCCACTTCACCAAGTGCTCAGCTGGCACGTGGAATGTTGCTGTCGACCCAGATGTTCAAGCTCCAGGGCTCACTGCACTCGCTGGAGTTGCCTGTCTCATGTGTTCATGGCCTTGAGCTGGTGCCAGTGAGCAGATCGGATGGTCTCCAGTGAGGTGCTGTGGACTGAGAAGGGACAGATGTGCAGGGGCCAGAGCCAAAGCTGATCAAGAATTCCATGGAAGCAGGAAAATGGAACTGACTCTGGCAACAATAAGCATCAGACCAGTCGTGGCCGGGAAGCCTGAAAAGTGTGTCACGGCTTCTATCAGGTGTGAGATGGGAAGCTGAGACAATTTTATTACATCTTAAAGTAAACAATTACTTCAGCTGGCTGGAATACACAGATTAATTCAAAGGCTGAAATATGACTTATAATTATTAAAATGCCAATGTTCCCAGAATGAATCTATAAAAATAATTCAGGCACTCCCGAATTTTAATGGGATTTTTTAATTTGTTCAAATTATTCAAAAAGGTATTTAATAGAACAAACTTATACAGATTGCCAAGAACAAGCTAAAAAAGAATTATCAAAGAAAACAATCCATGGGATAATAAAACGTATTATGAAATTTCACAAATTAACAGAGTATATATTTCAAATCAGAAAAATAGTCAATAATTAATCTTTGAACAAATGGTTAAACATTAAAAAAATTGAGATCCCTTCTCACATCTAACACCAACTGAAGTTCCAAATAAGTCAAAGATTTTAATATGAAAAATTAACACAAAAGTACTAGAAGAAAACTATCGGTGGATAATCCTGGTTCAGCATGCTATGTTTGATATCACCTCCGGCTCACTCCTACATACCTAAAAGGGGAAAGGAGGATGGAATGAATATTTTAAACTTCAGGATTGGGTAAGATGGCTAACTGAACACTTGTAAGAGCTCCCAGTTCCACCAAAATGTCATGAAATATGGAAAAAACATACATTTTAAAATAATAATAAAACGGTAATTGGTTTGAATAATAAGAAAAAGTGCCCTTGGGACACAAAACATATTGAAAAATTCCTTTAAAAAGGCAAATGAATCAAATCAACATATGGGAAAGAAACAAAAAAGAAAAGAAAACTGCTGGAAACCAGGCTTCGGGCTTTTTCAGGAGAGGCTTGTACGGAAGATGGAGTTTGGAGAACTCCGGGAGTCCAGCAGGAATTCTGAGGCCAGGGAGCGCCTGAAGTCTGGCAGCAGTGTGGCCACAGGGGGCCTGGCATCCAGACAAAGTGGTGAGTGCACAGGGTCAGGTGGTGTCCCAGCAGCTACTGGCCCCCAAGGAGCTACTGACCCCAGAGTGGCCCCTGGACCCCAAAACAAGCAACTGCAACCTCCACCGCCACAATGAACCCATTACCCCCAAACGGACTCCACCACCTGCACACACGCTGCTTTACCCAAAAACAGCATCTCAAGAAGTACGGCAGACCATACACTCGTATTCTTGAGTTCTCCATTCCAAGTACCCGGGGAAAGCATTATAAAGAGAATTTATTTTCTTAACACATAAACCCACAAGTCAAAGAGCAGGCTCTTAACCCCTCCCCCACCAGCTCCCTGGGCCAGTGAGGCCGCCTGTGGGCCCCAGCAGGTTCCTCCTTGGCAGGTGCCTCCTGCCGCCCCCACACGCCCCAGCTGGCAGCGGGAGGCAGCAGGACCCACACGCTGCGCTTCTCACCTGGCCTCTCCCCTGCCAGGTGGGCAGAGCCCCGCCTGGCTGCTGCCCAGCCTGCTGCCCAGCCTGCCCCGCGGGCGGTTCTCGGCTACCTCCCACCTTGCTGCCGCCCACTCCCTGGACTGCTGGGCCTGTGGGTTCTCCAGGAGAGGCCGAGCAGGTGGGAGCCGGGAGGCGGGCGCCGGGGTTAGCAGGAGCGTGGCCCTTCCAGGTGGTGGGACCTCAGGTGCGCGCCCCAACCTCCCAGAGCCTGTGCCTCCGCGGGGAAATAAATTAAGAGTGCTTGCCTGCTACCCCACCCGCACCTCACCCCCACCAGGCACCATGCCGGGATGGTGAGAATGAGCAGGTGTCTGCTCTGAGCCCAGAGTCCGGTCCATGTCAAAGCATCATCAGTGTTTTCTTAAAATGATCAAAATCTTAAGGCCAGTGCCCCAGCTCAAGGCCAGAGCAGAGCCCACCAGATGGACCATCGCTGCCCAGACAGATGCTCCTTCCTCGCCAGTCCTCAGTCCTCCACTGCTGGACTTTGCTTCTTGGAGACTTTAGTACTTCGTAGAAGCAGAGGCCAGCAGTGGCTGCTCTTTCATGTAAAGTTGGGGTCGCTCAGCTTATTGATGTTGAGTTTGCATGAATAGCACAGGTGATTGCTTTTTATGAGTGAGTAGTGTTCCGTTGTGTTAATACAGCTCCGCCTTTCATCCATTCGCCCGTGAGGGCCCCCTAGAGCGTTGTCAGCTCATACTTACCAACAAAACTGCCGTGAACATTCTTACACGTCTTCTTGGAAACACGTAGTCTAACATCTCATAAGCAAACACAGTCACGCTCTGTCAAGCCCAGGTGCCCATAGGCAGCGGTTGTGATGGGTCTCTCGACAGGGAGAGTGTTCACGACCTCAGCGGGAGCAAAGTAGTGCAAACTGCGTCATCTTGGGACACGGAAGAAAAACACTTGCATCACTCAGGGTATTTATGGGGCCTCCCTGGCGGCCTCGGGGGTAAGTGAGTGGTCACCACTGCAGCACAAGTTCAATCCCCGGCCAGGGAGCTGACCCACAGGGCACAGCAGACCTCTCCTGGCTCGCCTGGTGCTCAGCAGTGCGTTTCAGTAGATCCACCTGTTCTGCTCTCCACGATGTCTCTGGTGGGTCCCCTCATCTACTGCACCTCTGGCCTACGCCCCAGTTCTGTGCAAAAAAAAAAAAAATTTAAAACGCTTTATACGAAGCACCTGTCATATGTCACTGTGCCCGTGCAAGTGGATGCAGGATGGATGTGTCCATGGGTGTGGGGACAGAAGGGCCCGAGCGGCCACTGTCATTGATACCCAGATAGAGAAACAGGCGTCAAGAACTTTGCTCAAGGTCGCGCAGCAGTCGGTGGCCGCTGCGAATCCACACCCAGGGCTCTTACCGCGCTCAAACACTGTTAGATGTGGTCTATTTCACGGCACTTACTCTAATCTTGTTTTTTCAAAGTGCAGTGGAATAAAAGGTAACCTGATAGTAAAAGGAAAACAATCTGGAGTGTAAAAAGGTAGGGGGCAATTTTTCAATAAATAGCACTTTGTCTGACCTCAGTTCCTGCTGATATATCTCGTGGAGATCACCTTTCCACTGCTGGGAAGGATAGTCCGTGCACATGACTTGAGTATTTATTTTTCTCAAATCTTAGCTTTTTTACAGGGTAGCAGAAACTTTGCAAACATCAAAGAATTCGCTATCAGGGAGGAATTTGAACCACTCACGGCCTCTCTCGCCACTAGAAATGGAGACCCCTTACATTCTGAGGAGCCCTGCCCGAGGCGCTCTTGCTTGGAGTCCTGGGCGCTCCCTACCCCCTCACGCCCAGGTTGGACGGGGGGCGGCTTCGATGGTGGCGGTTGCTCACAGAGAGCCGTCCACTCGGACCTGGACCCGCACCACCGTGGAAGGCCCAGAGAAGAGAGCCTTCCCCTGCACCACAGACAAGGAAGCGCAGCCTTCGCGCCAACTCCAGGAGACCAGCGCGTGGAGTGGACCCACTGCTGGGTGTCCCCCGTCCCTCCGCAGACCAGCGTCTCGCCTCTGGACCGGAGCTCCCTGCCGATGAGTCGCATCCTCTTTAGGGCCCGCCGCCGCCCACCGTCTCGCCACCTGAGGACTTGGCTGTCCTGCGGTGTCCGTCCTGCGGCGTCCGTCCTGATCACTGCCCTGCCCTCCCCCTGCCCTCCCGCCTCCACACGTCTCTGGTGCGAGCCGGACAAACTGCCGTGTCTCCCTCTCAGCACAGTCGTTGCGACTCCACACTGGCCTCCCCGGACTTGCCCCGTCTGTGAGGCGAAGGCATTGGGCTTTGTGGGCCAGAAGCCGAGGACTCTGCTAATGGTCCAGTCGGTGGTCGCTGAGCTCTCTGTGGTTGCTGAGGCCTCTGTGTGGGCAGCGGCCACCCGCTCGGCGGGAAGGCCAGGCTTTGGGTGCCACCTGAGCCCGTCTCCACACTGGGCATCTGTGGCGCAGGGTACGGTGCCCGTGTTAGCTGCTCTTACTCTTTACCCTTAGCCTTTTCCCCAGCCAGATCACTGCACCCCATCCTCCAGAGAAGCAAGGGCAGCCCCTCTGCCCGAGGTCTCTGCCCCTGGCCTTTGTGCCCGCCACCGGGCCTCATCCCCCCTCACACCCTGGGCCGCGCAGCTGGGCCCAGCCTGGAACACCCTTCCCAGCCTCCTCTGTGCGCTGGCTTCCCTGACCCCGTTTCCTCAGGGAGCCCTGGCCCCTCACCTTGAGCCCCGTAACGCCCCCTCTGGACTGCCGCTCCCACTGCGGCCGCAGGGTCTGCTGGGCTTTGACCGGCCCCTCCAGCCGGCCCCTCTGCGCAGATTGACCGGCCCCTCCAGCCGGCCCCTCTGCGCAGGGCCCAGACCTCCGGGGTGGCCACACAGAATGGCCCATTTTTAAGAGCCTGATTGTCACGAAATAGCCATGTGGCCAAGGTCCTTTTGTAAGGTTTTCCTTTTCGGTTGAGTTGTTTTCTGAAAACTCTTCTAGTTTTGTGCTTCCTCCTTTTTTTTTTTTTTTTGAAGATTTCTTTTTATTTATACATACAAGAACTGGGGTACAGGCCAGAGGTGCAGGGGTGAGAGGATTCACCGGAGACAAAGTGGGGAACAGAACAGGGGATCAACTGAAACACACCGCTGAGGGGAGTAGAGGGCGCAGCAGGAGAGGTCTGCTGTGCCATGGGGGTCCCTCCCCGGCCAGCGGCAGGGATCGAACTCGTGCTGCAGTGGCTGCGGTTTGCTCCATAGTGCGTTGCCTAACCCCCCCGCGCCACCAAGGTGGCCCAGTGGTTCCTCCTTAACACCCTCAGACGTGACGCCTTCCCCCCAGCCATTGTCAGCCTCTCATAGCAGGACTGATGCCCCTCCCTAGAGCAGAAGGAGGGACTTGCAACCCACTGTCAGGGCCTCCTGTCCCAGCCCTTTTGAGTCACGGCTTCCTCTACTTGACCTAGCCCTACTCAGTCCACGGTCAGACAGGTGCAAGTGGAGCCCGCTTCTCCCGCGAGAAGGCGTGTCCCTGCTACTTCCTTTTCCCGGCCATGTAGGCTATGGGAAACTGGTGAAGCCAGAAATAAATAATGTGCCCTGAGTCAGTGGGCCCAGGTCACCAGCTGCCACGGTAGATAGTCTATGTGCCTGCACAGAAACCTGGCGACAGCAGGAGAACATAGAGCGCGGCAGTCTCAAACCACACTTACTGAGATGGAGAGAAGATTCTCAGATCTCTCCCTCCACCTCTCCTCGGCCCACCCAAGATAACCTTGTCATTGCCGTCCCAGTGCATAAATACTGGGGTGATGTTAAGAGGGAGCTATACCCCAGAAACCCGATGGGGTGAGTGTGGTGATGGTGGGGTGCCGCTGGTGAGAGTAGAAGAAATTGTTGCTAGAGACTCTGAATTTGGATCCCTTGACAGTTTCGAGAAGCCCAGGTCAGGTTTGGGATTCCTTTTCAGTTACCTTTTTGGCTGTGAGACTGTGGAGCTTTGAGGGTGATGCTGCCCACGTGGGCTGGGGTTCAGGAGGGTTACAGAAACAAGGCAGCTCCCCGCCTGCTGCTGGCGGGGCTCATCTGCCGAAACATGCCCATTCCACGCTGTGGACATTTTCTAAAAGAAGATAATTACTACAAGAATGAAAAGGAAAGTAGGAAATGACATGTATGCTACAAAATCGTTTCTGAGAAGAAATATATTCCTGCTTGGCACAAATAAAAGGATCTTTTCTGTTGCCAGAAGAAAGTCAAGACTAGTTTCCAGGACTGTGAAAACCTCAAAGTTTTGCCTGGAGGAATTTCCTCCTACAAGGGAATTCTGAAAATCTGGACTTTGATCTGCCTTGTTTGATCCATGGAAAGCAATATCGGTAATAACTCAGGGTTCAGCAGAGGCTCCCATTAACCTGCCATCGCTGTGAAATGATGACTAACGCTGAAGCAGAGGCTTAAAATAAGACAGAAGCCTTGGGCCGGCGGCATCACGTGCCTCCCAAGCAGCCTGTGTGTGCGGGGACACGAGACCCAGGAAACCGAATCATCCAGCTGCGCTGCAGGGGTCCACGCGGGCAGCCGGGCCGGAGGCCTCTGCCCGGGGCTGGGGTGGACAGTACAGAGGACGGGCCCTGGGCCGCCTCCAGCCCCCGTCACACTGCACTGTTGACGGCAAAATCTGTTTTACGTCGGGGCCAGCATGTAAGATGTTGTTTGAACACAACTTTCTGGGGCCTAGGAAGTAAACAAAGCGCGGAGCCGGGCCGCAGCGCGCTCGTGTCCGCTTCCAGCACCGCGGGGGCCTTTTTGGGGCTGGCTCTCATCTGCCCTGCGCCGAAGCGGGCCGAGGTGTGTGAGCAGGGGCCCTGTCCTCGGACCGGGTTTTGGCCAGAACCAGCAGGATCGCCGCCAGGGCACTCGGCCAGTCGCGGCCCGTCCTGCCGCCCACGGTGCGCACCGCGTCACGTCCTGTGGCCCCGGCCGCGCCTCTGCCTGACACCTGTTGTCGCGGGGCTCCTGTGCCGCCGCCCCTGCGCCCACCGCGCGCCAGGCACTTGCGCCGACTTTCTCATCTAGGTGCGGAGAGGCCTGTTTTACAGACAGTAAAGCCGAGTCCGAGCTGTCGGTTAATTGGCTTTCCTTTGTGTTCTGAGCATGTTTGCCAAGACCCGGCAGGCGCTTCCCCAGCCGCCAGCCCCCCAGGCTCATCTCTTGCCTGCACCTGCCGCGCAGCTGGGCGGACAGCCGGGAGGCGGGTTAGCGGCCCCTAGCTCGAGGCCACAAGGCTTTGTGACCTCCCTGAGGCCCTGCACCCTCTTTCACTGCGGGGAGAGCAGCAGGATCCACCTCTGGGGGGCGGAGAGGAAGCCCAGGGGCGCCGTACAGTGCTGGTCTCACACCCAGTCTCCTGGCCCCTGAGTCACCGAGATGAGAGCTGTGAGCCTCACCATGGCCGCTGTGGACTCCAGGCCCTCCTGGGACGTAGAGCACTTCTGGCAATTTCTCTGGAGACCTAGTTAATAACCTAACGCCACACTGGGGGAGCTTGAGCGTCCAGGGTAACAAAGATGGTGGAGAGGTGGCAGCCCCCCTCAGGTCAGCTCCTGGGAGTGTAACCGAGCCCGTGCTTACCGAATGAAGTCTTTTCTAGATGGCTCTAGAAACATCTAGAAGAGCCTTAAAGCAAACACCACGGAAGAACACTCCCCCCACCCCAGGCTTTTCTGGTGCAAAGTCTGTAAGGAAACAGCAAAACTGGAGGCAGGGCTGGGGGCTGGCTCACAGTCCAGTGCTCTGGACTTCCGACCCTGTCTTCAAGGTCAGGGGCAGAGGTGGCCAGAGTCCAGGAGGCTTCAGGCTCAAGCAAGTGTGGCAAAGGCCTGAGAGGGGCTTTAAAATGAAAACTTATTTAGTGGGTGCACAAAGGGAAAGATTGGGAAAGGACCGAGAACTTCCTGCAGAGTAGATCTTTGCTAAAATAAATGTTAGAGTTCTTCAAACACTTCAGGGAGCAGGAAGGGAAAATGAGGAATGAAGGCAACCATTTTGCCAAAAAAAAAAAAAGTGTGTATGTGTCTGTGTACACAGGCTTCTTATAAACTGATAGGATGGGTTGCAGCTCCCAATTTACAAATAATAAAATCGTCAGTGATGCTAATTGTAAAATTCCATGCTCCCATAACATTAGGGGGATCCTACTTATTGTAGAATCCACTCCTTTTTGTTTTTATAACTTGCAACACAACAGAAGCACCAAATCAGATCATGGAGATGGTTGGGTACTTCCTAATCAGTGAGCCGGTCAGACACTGACAAAGGAGTGTGCTTCTAACTCACATGCGTTGGTTGGTATTTTCATTGGACAACAGTGAAACAGTGGAGATATATGTTGGAACTAGATTCATTTGTCACTGATGTCAAGAACTTTTCTGCTGTTAGATAACAGTTTTCTAATTCTGCAGGAACATCGCCTCATGTTTTGAATACTATTCATAATATAACTGCTACATACAGTGCATTTTCACATTTAACTGTGTCAACATTTTTCCATCGCTCCTAAGTCCAGATGATAAACAAAACACTGCAGTAACTCACATGGACTCCAGCATGGTAAATACTCCCATCGGGGTCATTTCAGGCCATCAACATCATTGGAAGGAGACATTGAGCATTAGAATTGCATTGTGGTTAGTATCCTCAAGAGCAGAAATGTTAGTGAAATGCAAATTAGTAATTAGTAATTAATTTTTACTATTGCTTATCTTTTATGATAACTTATTAAATCAGTGTGTAATTGAACTTATTTTTCTGGTAACTGGTTTATGACACGATGTGTGATTCAGAGGTATAAGATCACACCTCTTCAGATGTGTTTCCACACCACACCCCCCACCATGGCACCCACCATAGTTCTACCATAGTCCACTGGGTCCCTTCCCCTTTGCTCTCTACCTTCCCCTGCCCCCTCCCACAGTCTAAATTTTACAGCAGATTTCTAGGGTTTGTTTTTAGTTTGGTTTTGTCTGATCATTTGTTTGTTTATATTCCACATATAAAATCACCCTGGATTTGTCTTTCTCCTGACGTACCTTGCTCAATATACTCCCCTCCAGTTTCATCCAAACTGTCACAAATAGCAAGACTTCATCCCTTTTTGTACCTGTGTAGTATTCCATTATATGCACATCCTCTTAATCTACTCATCTGTCCTTGGGCACATAGGTTGTTTCTATAACTTGGCTATTGTAAATCGTTCTACAATGGACACAGGAAGGCAGCTACCCCTTCAAATTAATGTTTTTCTAGTCTTCAGGTGTATACCTAGAAATGGAGCTGCTAGATCATATGGTAGATTTATTTTTAGTATTTTGATAACCCTCCATCCTTTTCCCCAGAGGCCAGGGCCAGTCTGTGTCCCCAGCAACAGTGTACACGTGCTCCCACTAGCCACATCCTCACCAACACTTCTTTCTGGTCTTTTTGATACGGCCGTTCTCACAGGTGTGAGGTGGTTCTCATTACGGTTTTGATTCACATTTGCTGAGTAAAAGTGGTATCGAACATTTTTTCGTAAGCCTGGTGGCTATTTGCATTTCTTCTTTGGAGAAGTGTCTATTTAGCTCCTCAGCCCACTTTTTGATTGGGTTCTTTGTTTACTTTTTGTTGAGTTACATCATTTCTTTGTAAATCTTGTAAATGAGCCCTCTGTCAGATATATGATGTAAACTATTTTCTCCCATTCAGTAGAGTCCTCATTTCCATGTGTCTTTCACTATACATAACCTTTTCAATTTAATGTAGTACAATTTATCTTTTCTTGGTTCCCCTTTGCTAGTAGAGTCAAAATATGACTTTAACCAGTTTTCAAAATCCTTGAAAATTTAGTCACTAACTAGCAGACCAGCACGAGGCCTAAACAAAGTTCTTGGAGAACCGTCCTGGTAAAGCAGAGGATAGGGGCACAGAGAAAGCTGGCGCAGCTTCCTCCAGCAGTGGCTCATGGAGAGCCATTTTAGCCGGAACAGAAAACCCAAACAACCAAACACCTTTTGTCCATAGTGTGGCAGCAGGGAGGGGTCACCCCGGCCCCCACCTCATTGCTGAGGTCCAGCTTTCTACCACTCCCCAGAGAGGTGTGCTTCTCCATCCATAACACCAGGCCCACTGCAAGGCCGTCTGTAACCCCTCTCCTGCATCTTTCCGCTGATCACCGGCTGTGCAAGCCTGGGGCCGCCTGCCCCCTGCTTGTTCCTCAGGGAAGGCCCAGCACAGGCCTTGGCACTTAGGGAGCACCTGATGGACAGCTGAGGCAGCAAATGAAATGCGTAATCTGGTCGCGGTCCAGGCCTTCCCTCCCTTGGCCTTATCTCAGCTCTGGCTTCCTGTTCGGGTTTGGGTCGCAGACAGAGGGGCAGGTGAGTTGGTGGCCTTATCTGCTGGACAAACGAAGCCGGGTCCCCTTTCACATGAAAGAAGTAGAGGGAGGGGCAGTTTGGGCATGAGGTCATCGAGGGAATCGGGTCCGCTTCCTTGATCTCGCAGCAGCTTTGTTCTCTCGCTGAGTCTTCTCCGTTCATTTACGCGCTCGCTCCTTCTGTGCTCCCTTGCCGGTCTGCTGCACACTGGCTCCATGCCGGCCCTGCGTGAGGGCATCTGGCACGTGCTACCTGTTCGCGGGCAGCACGCGGTAGTTGTACGGAGATTCTGGAATCGGCCAGACATGGCTTCAGATTCTGGGCCTGTGAAATACCGGAGATGTCGCGTGGCCTCCTCGGGCCTCAGTGTCTCTCCTCTGTGAAAAGGGCTACTGAGGTTTACCACAGGACTGCATGGGGCCAGCAACACGTGACGTGACAGAGCACTCAGCACAGCCAGCTCCTGGCTGGAGCGTCCTGGGTGTGAACCGAGAGCACCTAACTCGTTGTTCCTCCTCCTTTTTCAAAGCTTTCCCTCTCCCCAGTGCCGCAGCATTCAGGACGCTGCACTGATGTCACTCAGAGCTCCTCAGAGTGCAGTGCCCAGCACCCCGGGGAGCCGACAAAGACGCAGATTTCTGGGCTCTGTTAGTTTAGGAGCCAGAAGCCTGGGGGCTCGGCAGATGGCATCGCGAACACGTTTCTCTGGCGCGAACACCAGCACAAGACCCGCCAGTCTCTGAGAAGCCCCTGGGCGCAGCGATCAGTGCCAAAAATCTAGACTCAGCTTGCAGAGACACCAGCGTGGAGAGCTCAGAACCTCCTTGGACTTGGAGGGAGGGGGCAGAGATGTGAGGTGACACTGGTGTGAATGAGAGGGGGCGAGACCCGGAGGAAGCAGATGTCAGGGAGCAGTGTCCGGGCCGGGCAGAGCAGGCCGCCAGTCCTCCAACCTAGGAATACACCTCTGCCCCCAGCCCGCCCAGAGGGGCAGCAGGGCCTGGGACTCCCCCTCCAGGGCTACAGGGAAAGAAGGGCACGCTGACGTTCTCCAGGTCCGCCTGTTTCAAAGACTTCGGCCCCTTGGAAGAGGACGCGTCAGTGACCTGAATGGGGGGTCACCGCCCTGATGGGGGTTCCTGCCAGGCAGGCCCCGCCCAGCACTTGAAGAGCAGAGGTTCTGGGTCAGACTGGACTTCCCGTCCTGGCTCCAGCCCTGGTAGTCAGGGGGAGGAGGGAAAGTCTCGGGACTTCTCCGAGCCCCTGTTTGCTCCTCGGTGCGTGGGGCTCACAGTGGCTCAGGACTGTGGTGGGAATCGGTGAACCAGCCAGCCGGCAGGGAGAAAGCCTGGCCTGAAGGCAGGCCCAGAGTCGGGCTCACATTCCTCACCCCACCCCTTTTCCAGAACGGACAGCCTGCCCCACCTAAGCAATTGCAAAGCTGCAGTTTGTGGGGTGGGGTGCTCACGTGGGGGTGCTCACCTGGGGGTCACGCCGCCCTGAAGCGCCCACAGGGATGGCTCCCTGCAGAGTCACTTTGATGGAGGGTTCTGTGGAGAGAGGCGGGGGTCAGAGCAAAAGGCACTGGCGCCAGGGCCGACGTCTCAGCTGGTGGCTGGTGGGCACGCCCAGAGGCGTCCAGCAGGGTGGACGTCCCCGGGGGCCAGTCAAGGAGCCTGGGTGGACGCCCAGCGCGGACACGATTGCCTGGGCACAGCGGGGGCATTTAGAGCGATGCTCATGTCGGTGAAGCGGGAGGCTGAGGAGCCGGGCTTGCCAAGCGCGTGGGTCCCTGAGCCCCACCCCGAGGGCTGCTGCAGAGGGAGTGTGGAGGCCTGGCTCTTCGCTGAGCAGATGGGGGGCTTGCTGACAGCCGGCCCCCACCACGGCTCCCCGCCTCAGCCTCTTCCTCTCTTCTTTCCTGGATCGGCATCACCTTGGAACCTTGGGGGGCAGGGCTGGGGCCCACCAGATGTCGCCAGCAGAGGAAAGCAGCGCGAGGCAGGAGTGCACCCCACCTGCGGGGCCTTCTGGGAGGTGCTGCAGAAACGTACAGCTAGCGCCCTTCGGCTTCGCGGTGCGCAGACTTGCGGCCCCTGAGCCTGAGCTCAGCCCGCAGCAAAGCCAAACCCAGGGACGCGAGCCCTGCCCCAGGCAGGCAGAGAGCGCGCGCGGCGTCATGGCCCGTCTCTCCTCTTGGGGCTCCCGAAAGGCCTGGGAGAGCAGCTCGTGACTTGCAGCTCTGTTACTCTTTTCTTTTTAATTTTGAAAACCAATTTTATTGGTACTTGGGAGCGCCGTTCCCACCACGAGCCCCGAGGGCACGCACGCACTGCGCACCCACAGTCCCGCGCGGACGCCGCGCATCTCGGCGTGCCCACGCCTCTGCGGAGTCCCGTCGCTTCTGTATACACTCGCTGCCGAGCCTGGAGACAAGCTGCAACCTCAGCGGCCCGGATGACAGTCAGGGGTGAGAAGCCGAGTTCTGATTTTTTTTCAGAGACGCTTGGGACGCGTGCTGGTCTCGGCCTGACCGTGTCCCCCTTGTGTCGGCCACCCCGTCACTCCCCGGTCACTCCCCGGGTAACGGCCCCTCCCAAGCAACTTCCCACAGCCCCCTCCCCGCGCACTGACCCTCACCCCTCCCACCCCGCTTCCATGCTGGAATCTGTGTCCTAAAAGGCCCCCGCTTCCATGCTGGAATCTGTGTCCTAAAAGGCCCCCACCCCTCTCTCTGACAGACCCCTGCTTCTCAAGGCCTCTCCCAGCTCAGAGGCACAGCTCCCCTGAGAGCGCGCCCCTGCCTCAGGCTCCCCTGCTCTGCGCAGGCCTCTCACAGAGCACAGCCCTGTCCCCAGCTCCCAGGTGCCAACCATGTTTTCTGTTTAAAATTGATTTATTCATTTTAGTATTTTTTAACCGTTGCCACGCTGCGTTATAACGTGATTCGGGGTTCAGGTGCACATATCACACTGAGTGCACCCCCAAGGTTCTGGCCTTCACCTCGCATTTCATTGCCCCCTTTGTCCCACTTGCCCGCCTCCTGTCCCCTAACCACTAATTGGCCTTGGAGTCCAGAAGTTCACTGTGACTGTATCGGCCCATCTGTGTGTTTGTTCCCGTGTCCCGGTGTCCGGGGCGTGCCATCGCATGCTGTCTTCTCTGTCTGGCTTATTTCACCGAGTGTAATTCCCGCTAGGCCCACCCTGTTGTTGCCAATGGCCGGATTTCATCTTTTTATTGCTGCTAGAATTTCACGGCGTGTGTACCCCACATCTCCTTCACCCACTGCCCGTCGAGCCGCGCTTGGCTCTGGCTTGGGGCTCTTGTGAGTGGTCTGCGCGGCCGGTGGTGTCTGCACCCCGCAGCCGGAGGCTGGGCCGCTGCGTCCCCTAGTGTTCATCGGGGCCGCGAGGGGGAACAGGTGCCCCCAGCCCTGCCTGCGTGCAGCTTCCCCATGAGCAGCTTCCCCGAGAGCAAGCGGTCGGGCTTGGGGAGACCGCGCTCCTGCTGGAGAAACTGGGCAGCGGGGCGGGCTGGCGGGAGGAGGCATCGCCGACACCCCTCACCCTCGACACGTCCCAGCATCCGCGCATCAACTCTCTCTGCCTTCTCGTCGTCGAAACGCTTCATGGCTGAAGCATATTGGCCAGCCCCAGGGCTGTGAGCCCCTGAAGGCCCAGCCAGCTGCCACTGCCCCATCAGGGGCCTGGGGGTGGCATCTACCGGGGACTGGGCCCTGAGGTCTGAGAAAGGGGGTTTCCTTTTGTCTCTGTAGCGGCAGGAAAGGGGGTGGCACAGGAGCAAGGTTCGGGATGGTTCTGGGCAGACGGGTCAAGGAAGGAGAGTCTTGGAGCCCTCGGTGGCTTTTCATGCTTTATTTAGTAAAGGTGGCCAGGTACATGGCAGGCAGGGGGGGCGGGGGACCGGGGGGCTGGCAGGCCTCCCAGCCCTCAGCGCATCTCACCCTCTTGGCTGCTTCTCTCTCTCTGCTGCTGCTGCTGCTCGTCAGTACTGTCGCTCCTGTTGGTTCTCTCGGTTCCGTCGGTTGGTCCTGGCATCCTCCTGAAGCTGTCCATTTAAGCCCGTATCCAACTCAGGTGCGCCCACTTGCGCATGCCCACCCTGGAATGCGCGCAGCACTGCAGGTGTCCATCATCACGGTGGTGGGAGGGTGGAAAGACCTGATAAGTCTCTGACCCTACAGTCTCCCTCGTGTCGAAGCTGCCCTAGCACTTCTTGGCTACAGGATGACGGCCACCGCCGGGACCCCACCAGGAAAGAGGAAAAGAGCAGCCACAGAGGCAGGACGCAGGCCCAGAGGCTGCTCCCGGTGAGTGGTCGCGACCAGACCTGTGGATGCTCTAACCACCTGGTGCTTGTTAGGACATGAGCGGCTCCCTGACATGAGCCTCTGAGCTGAGTGCAGGCGCGTGTCTCTCACCGTCACCAGCCTGGTATTTTGCTTTATTTCCCCACGGAGGCACAGGCTCTGGGAGGTTGGGGCGCGCACCTGAGGTCCCACCACCTGGAAGGGCCACGCTCCTGCTAACCCTGGCGCCCGCCTCCCGGCTCCCACCTGCTCGGCCTCTCCTGGAGAACCCACAGGCCCAGCAGTCCAGGGAGTGGGCGGCAGCAAGGTGGGAGGTAGCCGAGAACCGCCCGCGGGGCAGGCTGGGCAGCAGGCTGGGCAGCAGCCAGGCGGGGCTCTGCCCACCTGGCAGGGGAGAGGCCAGGTGAGAAGCGCAGCGTGTGGGTCCTGCTGCCTCCCGCTGCCAGCTGGGGCGTGTGGGGGCGGCAGGAGGCACCTGCCAGGGAGGAACCTGCTGGGGCCCACAGGCGGCCTCACTGGCCCAGGTTGCTGGGGCGTGTGTGTTGGGGGGCTAGGGGGGTCGTGGCAAGCTCACAGGCTGACAAGGCGGGGGACAAGGAGGTTCAGGAGGTGACCAGCCTCCCAGCCCCCCTCGAATCTCTGCCCTTTCTCTAGGGCGTTCTCTTGGGATCGTGCCTCTTCTGTTGTCCGGCGCTCGTCTGCCACAGCCAGGCCCCGTGGCCATCCCTGGCATCCCTGACCGCTGGCTCAGCCGTGCACACACCTGCGACCGTGCCCAGGTGCCCACCGTCAGGCCCGTGTGCCGTGCCCACGCCCCGGGCGCCTTTGCGTCAGCACCATCAAGGCCGCAGGGGATGGCCACAGAGGCCAAGGGCGTGCCAGCTCTACTCTGCGGGGCCTGGGCACCGAGCTGGGCACAGGCGCGGACAGCGGGTGTGGTCTGGGTGACCGCCCTGAGAAGGCGCCGGGGGCTGGGCCACAGACAGGACGGTCCTCCTGGGGAACAGCCTGAGGAGGCCTAGCCCGGGCACGGTGCCCCAGCACCTGGCCCTCAGCCGGGAGCCCTCCCCACAGGCCCTGGGCTTCCAGAGTGCCAGCTGGGCCTTGGCACAGCGGCTGCAGGAATCCAGATTGCCAGCAAGAACAATGGCTGCCACCACTGAGCCAGGACTCCCTGGAGTCAGGCACTGGCAAGTGTGAGGCGGCGTGCACCATGTGGTACCAGCAAGGGGCACGGAGCAAGTTCTTGATGGTTCTGGACAAACGGGCCAAGGAAGGAGTCTTGGGACCTTCGGTGGCTTTTGTAGTCATTTATTGCGCCATCAGAGGCAACCAGGTACACGGCAGGCAGGGGGATCGGGGTGGTGGGGGGAGCTGGGAGGCTGGCAGGCCTCCTAGCCCCGGCGCATCTTCACGCTCTCGGCTGCTTCTGCTGCCCTCGTTCTGCTGGCGTCCTCGTGACGCCGCCCTTACACGCCCGTGTCCAAGCCCAGGTGCGCCCACTGCGCACGCCCACTCAGGCCTGCGTGCAGCACCGCGGGTGTCCATCATCACGCCGATGGCGGAGGGCGGAAAAGCCTGACACTTTTCTCTGACCCTACACCCACTATTTCACATGGTAGCCCCCAGGGCCTCGCAGCGAGGCCCTGGGGATCTTTGGTGACTGAAGAAGCAGCTGCGGCGGGGGAGCCTGCCCTGGAGCCAGACCAGACAGCGTGAGACTTGGCGGCCACGTGCCGCGCGCCAGTCCATGCAAAGGGCGGCGGGGGGGCCTCTGGCAGATGACCCCGGCGCCTGGCCTTGCACGGTCCTTCACGGTGTCCAGTCCCCACAGGCCCATGGCATGCTCCTCTCCGGCAGCCAGTCTCACCAAGAACTTGAAAGCCAGCTGCTGACATTTACTGAGCACGTGGCCTGACGCAAACCCCAGGAGGTGAGGGAAGTGCCAGGCGTTTCCCTGAGGCTCAGCTAAGGAGAAACAAAAACGAACTGGAGGCGAAAGAATAAAGAAAGCTGCAGCGCTCACACATCTCAGCTGGTGAGTGGCCGGGGACGGCCCTCTCAGGCCCTTGCTCCCAGCAGTGCGGCCATTGTCCTCCCCTCGTGTCCAGGCGGCGAGGGTGGGGCTTGCACAAGAGGGGCCCGGCACAGAGCGCAGCAGTGGGTGGGCGAGAGCCGGGGCTGTGCCACAGCATGTCCCACCCAGGGCACGGCTGGCATCTTGTCCCGGCATCAAAGTCCACGCCGCGTCGCGGGGACTTCAGGAATGTTCCTTTACCTGCCCCAGCGAGTGACCACCTCCCACCTGTGTCCCCTCTCAGTGACGCCACCTCCCCACAATGGCGTGAGCTGCATCCCCCTCGCAGTCCTGTGCTAAAGTTCAGAGGAGATGCTTCTGCCACCCGGGGGAGGCCCTCCGGGGGCCCCTGCGGAGACGCCACTCTGTTTGCCGTCAGGAGAGGGGCCACTCTTCAGGCTGGACAAGATGGGGGCTTCTGGCGCCACGGCAGGATCCCGTCAGGTCACCAGGCAGCGCTCAGAGAGGGCGAGGGAAGCGCTTTATTTATGTGGGGGTGAGGTGGGCTGAGGAGCTTTCTCCCAAGTCTGAGCTCCCGGCGATTGGCCGCGCAGCATTTACCGTCTCACAGGGCACACTGGTGCTCTAACGCCAATCAGGGAGCACGGAAGCGGGAGATTTCTCAGCAGTTATCCGGGCGCTCATGTCAGGGGGTGGCCTTGAGAACACGTGTCAGTTTGCCCGGAACTTTCAGTCTGCATTGAGGCTTTGTCTTAACCTCACTTCAGCTGATTAACAGGCCAGCCTGACCTTTTCCACTTCACTGGATGGCCAGAAAGTTCTGTCTCTCGGTCTCACGTCGGTCTCATGTCGGCCTGTGAATATTCACCCAGCCTGCCGTCCAGCGTGAGGCCAGTGAGGGGGCCAACCTCAACACGAAGTAAAAGGTAAACAATTAGAAACTCAGCGAATGTACCGCGATGCTTATTACATCGTAGGGCGAGGCAATGGTCTGCTCGGCATTCTCACTGCTGAGAAGAGGGTATGACAAGTGGCCCAAAGGGGTGAACAGACTGCTCCCCCACATCAGGAGGTCTGGAGAAGGGGGAGGCTTTCTCACCGTGTGACCTCAAGGCTTTGCCCAAGCACTTGGGAAAATACTGAAGGGGGAGACTGATTCCCAGGGCCAGGTCAACGATTAAAGTGAGATAGGATGGGGCGCTGGGGGGACGTTGACGGGGTTGAGGGGAGGTAGGGGGACAGGTGGGTGGGAAGCCGCAGATGCCAGAGGTGGACTCAGTGCTGGGGAGGAGGGGACGGGGGCAGGGAGATGGGCTGCCCCCACAGCTGGACAGGGAGAAAACACTGTCGAGCTGCTGGTTGGGGCCTGCACCGGTGCACTGGACAGCCGGGGTCACTGGGTCAGCTGTGCGTGGGTTTAGGCGGACCTCGGGTCTGTACTGAGCTGATGTGCTCACCTCCCAGGCAGGTGGCAGAGACACGCTTCCCAGGTCTGGCATCCAGAGGTACCCCAGCTCTGGAGAGCCTCGGCTCTTGGAGCTATAAGGGCACACCTGCCCACTGTCAGCTTCCAGAGAACGATGAAGAAAGTTCTTCCTCAAGGGTGGACCTAGGACCCGACACCACAGACACCCCTGGGGGCCCAGGTGAGCCCATCCCCAACAGCCACACCAGAGCTCCCCGAGTGCCCTCCTCCCCCACCGAGGCAACCTCTGGGGCCGCTTAGGCATTAGGCGTTAATGATTAAATCCGGGTTCTCCATGAACCGGTGGCGGCAGGTCTTTGTCTCTGGGCTGCTGGGAGCTTCCTGCTTTGAGACGCCACATAAAAATGATAGATGCCCTTCTCCTCCCTCGGGGGCCAGGGAGTCCTGTGCCTCTTTAACGTCTGGATCAGCAGCTCAGGCAGCACACGGCGCACAGGAGCCTGGGCTGCGGGGCTGGGGTGCTTGGTGTAGGCCCCGCCGGGTGTGGGGCGGGGACCGTTGTTCCGGGCCTAGACCGAGCAGGTCCCTGGCAGCGCTGGCAGTGGGCGGGCAGCTGCAGGGATGTGCCGTCCGGGAGGGCAAGAGAGGGCTTGGAGACCCCTAGCACCTGCACCTGCCTCCGCCAAGGGTCAGGCGGTGTGGCCGCAGCACCAGCCACAGAGGAACACGCGTCTGCGCCGGGGCAGAGCACGGCACTGAGAGTCAAGGAGAAAGGCAGCGAGTGGGGGTGGTAGATTCCCGTTCTGCAGCACAGATTCAGAGCGTGGTCCAGGGTCCGGTGGCCCTGGCAGGGTTTGCTAGGAATGCAGAGTCTTGGGCACACTGGACCAGAACCTGCCCTGCAGGTAGATTCCCTGGTGACGCCCGCTCATCACAGTTTGAGGAGCCTGGTCTGTGCACCCAGTGGTTTGGGAAAGTGTTCGTGGTAGCAGGTAACAGGAGGGAGCCCTTGCCACGAACACGGAAGGTGCCGAGCGCCTTCCAGAATCACCCGGTCTGATCCCTGCAACCTGCCCGCTGCACGACCGCAGACAAGCAGGTAGGGGTCCAGGGGGATTCGGTTCCTGGCCAGGGTGCGCGGGGAGGATGAGAAGTGCAGGCTGGAACGGGGACTGCGCAGAAACCCTTCTAGGTTAGCTGTGTGTGTGGCACAGAGGGGAGGACTGTCATCCCTGGTGGCTTGGCGAGAGCCAGCTGCGATGGATTAGTGTCAAGTGCACGCAGCCCCTGGAAGCAGAGGGACCGGTCCGTGCCACCCAAGGTCGGCTAGAGCTGGACCCGGGGCTCGTCTCCCAGGCCACGCACGGCTTTTAAGAAACCCAGGCGGTGTGTAAACAGCCCCCCAAGGCTCGTGCCCCCAGGTCCTTTGTGGCGCTGTGAGAGGGTTAAGTCAGGGCCCAGCCGCTGCATAAATCTGTGTTTATCTGCTGCAAAGTAAGCTATTTAGGTTTCTGATTTACAATCCTGGGTTTTCATAAAAGTCAGTCATTCCCAGTAAAAGAATGTGGCTTAGATTTATAGGATCTGCGTTCGTCTTTAAAGCCCAAAGCCCGTCTGTGACTCACCCACCATAATGTTTTTGCTCTAGCCCAGAGATACTCATGTGCAAAGAGAAAGATTCAGATCTGTACCCTGGAAGAGAAGGCGGGCGGGGGAACTAATTACAGTGGCGTCGATTGTCCTGTGCCTGTAAATTCGCCTTCAGCGGGGCCCCCCCAGAGCCTGCTTCCAGGGCTTTTATTCCACAATAAAATGTGCTCTGGTTTGCAGCTTGGCATTAAGACCTCCACTGGTATGAGCGAATGTTTTTTCCTACCAAATTATTAGAAATAAACAGCCCACCAGTGGAAAGGCAGAAAAATTATAAGCAAAGAAAATAAATCTTGGAATGTTTGCATTTGGTGACTTTAATAAAATCGGTCATTTAGCCTAGCAGCCCAACTGGCTAAACGGAGCCGGCCTGGTATTTTTATTTTAATTTGCGTTTGTGTTTTGCCAGTGCGAAACGGGGTCAAGGCAAGACACCATGGCAGGAGACTTTGATGTCTCCTTGAAAAATATTCTGCGCTGCACTTTATGGTATTCCGTGTCCCTCTCCTGCACCTCGCCCGCAGCCCCGCTTGACGAAGTGCATGTCTAACCCATGACCATCACACCTAATAAAATACAGTCACGACCAACAATCCTGTTTCCAGCTCTCCCCCTGCCCCCACGGAGTCAAACTCTGAGGCAGGATGACAACAATGAGGAATAAGAATGCCGATCAAGAGCATTGAATATGATTAAGGGAGATGCAGGAAACCAGCCTTTTCAACTTTCTCCAGAGCAAAGTCAAGGTGAGGGGCCCAGAGCCAGAGGAGGGGAGGGAGGAAGGTGGTGTGGGCTGGGCTGACAGCCAGTTCAAACAGACCTGGGCTAGGAGGGGGCGGAGTGGGCGGCCGGTTGAGGAGCAGAGAAGGATGGATGGAGAAGGCTGGCAGAGGGCAATGCACCCCACTCCCCTTCACCGCACCTGCTCAAGCTTGATTCATTCTCAACGTGGGTATAGCAGAGACTGCCTTAGAAGCAAGGACTCGGCCAGACTAGGAGCTCTTGCTGCAGACCTACTAGGTGCAGGCTGAGGCCTGAGGGACGCACAGAAAGATACAGTTCCCCTTGCCTTTTCCCAGGACTAGTGCTGCAGCAGATGGTCAGTTCCAGAACAGTCACAAAGAACTCCCCGGTCTACCGGGACCTGCACTTGTCTCAGTGCAGCCTGAGCCTCTTAATTTATCGTCACCTCCCCCTCAGTGCAGGCACGTCCTTGGTGAACATATCCCTTAGGATTCACTCACAGAAGCAGAATCACTGGGACAGAGAATCAGGGATTTATTATAGGAATTGGGTCTTGCCCAACAGTGAAGCTGGTGGAAGATTCTAGGCAAGTCTGTTGACGCTGATGTTGCTTATGAGGTCCATTTAGGTCCCTAACCCCACAGTGAGCAAAGAGCCCTGGGTGTGACGTAGAGGGGGGCGATCAGCAGGGCCCCAAGCCCATCTCCCACGCAACCTCAACCGTGGAGGCGAGCAAGCAGCTGGGGTCGCCGTGCATTGCCCACAGAAGTCAGCGGCACCTGGCTCAGGACTTGCGAAGGCCGAAGGAGGAGCCCAGCAGCAGGTGCTAAAGCTGCAGGTGCATGGGCTGCCCCAGCAGCAACGTGAGGCAGCAGATACAGCAGCCTGTGAGCTGCCGCAGTCCCCCGACCTCAGGGCCGAAAGGGGCCCTGACCCACATGCGCCGTCAGATCCCCACAGACACCCCTTGTGGCTATTCCCGACCAGGAACCACACGGGCAGGGGAGCTGGGGGGCTCAAGGTTCCAGCCTACCTAGGTCGATACGTTTCAAATCAGTGGTGTGGGAGGATGAATGTTTTTGGAGGATGAATGCACACCAGAGACGCCAGCTTTACCACTCATTTAATCACCTTCTGATTACCTCCCCTCGCCAGCGCAGACACTGAGACTGGGATTAATGCCTTCTCAAAGCCAGTCATACAGCTGCCCCCAAGAATATGCACAAGTGACCAAAACATGCGCAGGAAGAGGCCGGCCATCATTGTCCACTAGGGAAAGAGACCCCTGCACACCCCGGGCCATCACGATGCAAGAGACAGACATCATGTTACAGCGTAATGTTGCTTCCTTAGAAATGACAGCGACAACACAAAAAAGCAGACAACTCGGGTGCTGGCGGGACGTGGAGAAACTGAAGTCTTCACGCACTGCTGGTGGGAACGGAACATGGGCGGCCACTTTGGAAACCAGTTGGGTGGGGGTTCAAAATGTTATTTTTCTCTGTGACCCAGCAATCCCCCTCCCAGGGAACGCAAACGTGTGTCTGTGCAAAAACATGCACACAGTTAGCCAGTCATCAGAACTGACCCAAATGCCCTCCAGCAGATGAGCGGATAAAGAACATGTGATCTGCCTGCCCACGTGCTAGAATAGTGTTCAGTCGTAAGAAGGAATGACACGCTGGCTCCTCCCACAACATGCATGAGCCCCGAAAATACTCTGGAGTGAGAGACCCAGAGCCAGCGGCCACCAGCTGCCTGCGTCCACGGGTGGCAACTCGACAGGCAGATGCACAGAGACACAAAGCAGACCGTGGCTGCTCAGGGCCGGGGTTAGGGGGATGCAGGTGGCTGCGAGGGGCGGCAAGTTTCTTTTGGGAGTAACAGCCGCGTTAGAGAATGGATTGCGGTGATGACCGTCCAGCTCTTACTGGAGGACACTGAACTCCATGTACCGAGTAGATGAGCCAATGGCATGGTACACAGGCTATCACAAAAAGGCTGTTTTCAAAAATCATGCTGTTGTGGGCCTCCCTGGGGTGCAGCAGGTTGAGCGCTGCACTGTGAAGCATCCGCAGCCGCTCAGCGCGAGTTCGATCCCTGGCCAAGGAGGGGACCACGTGGCGCAGCAGACCTCTCCTGTCTCCCCGCTGCTCCCCTCAGCAGTGGATCTCAGTGGATCTACCTGTTCCGCTCCCCACTCTGTCTCTGGTGACTCCTCTCACCTCCCGCAACTCTGGCCTGTACCACAGCTCTTGTGTGCATAAATAAATAAATCTTTTTTAAAAAATACAAACCATGCTGTTGTTAGTCATGGACAAAGCGCAGACTCCAGCCAAGGTCTTCTGACCTCCAGACATGCCACCCGCTCCGCAGTGCTGGACCCCAACTTCCCTGGGGGATCACCAGAACAGTTTGTTGGACGTGCAGACTCCCCGGCCCCCTTCCCAGAGTCCAGCTCGGTAGCATTGAGTGAGTTTTAGAAGTCTTCGTGCTTATGGAGATTTGATGCCCCCTGGAAAAACCCTGTCCCCTGCTCGTAGGACATCTTCTCGTAGGACATCTCCAAGCAAGAGCGGGCTCCTGGGGAGACGAGGAGACAGAGGAAATGGAGATGTCAGAGCCAGTTTCCTGTAGAGCGTGACTCCCCACCCCCCACCCTCGTGGAAGGGAAGGAAGAAAAATATAGAGACGCAGAAAATCATGAGCTGGAAAATAAATTGGAGGGAAATACAGGGGAGGCCTGGGTCAGAGGCCATGCGAGGAAGGGGGTGCAGGAGGCGAGGGGTGTGAAAGCTTGTCGAAGAGGAGGAGGAGCACACGCACACAGGAGCCGCGGTGGCCGGGGCGACTGGCTTCAAGCTCAAGTACAATCCTTGAGAGAAAGATGTTCGGTGACCCGCAGCCCCCGTCCGTTCTCCAGGGACCCTTTTTGAAGAACTCATTGGAACAGGCTTGGAAAGCACCCAGCAGTGGAGGTTACATTTTAATCTTTTTTGTGCTGTGATATCTTTTTTCTCTTTACCTTCTCCTTGAAGTGAAAATGATTGATGCTCAAGTCCCTTTGGCTATTGAGTAATATTTATTCTGACTGAGGGGGGCGAGAGAGGCCTTAGAGAAGAGGTGGACATTTTTCCTTTGAATGGCACAAGTGGAGCCTTTGAAAGTCAAGTGTATTCCCAGCAGTGCGACATGGTAAAGAGAGAAGGGCCAGAGGGCAGAGGGCACCCCAAGTGGTCCTGGGCTGGAGGGGGTGAAGAGCTCAAACAGTGCCCCAAAGCCACCTGAGCCGAAGCCTGTGATACAGTGACTGGGCCAGCACCTGTCTGAGGGGCTCTTAGCTTTGGGTCAAGTCTTTCGAGCCGAGAACCGGAGGCCTTCGTAAATAAGCTTTGAAAGCTCTGCAGAAAGAGATAAATCATGTCCCCGTATTCCACACCTTCTCTAACCAGCGCGAACCCCCAGGAAGTAAGCGAGAACTGAGAGCGAACACACTCCCGGCCCTGGAGGGCTGCTCCCTTCTCCGTGGGGCTTCTCCCGGCCTAGTGGCCCAGACTGACCAGGGGGTGGTCGCCGGGGCTTGGAGGCTTTCGTGTACACCACAGGTCTGCCGTGGCATGCTGCTGTTCCACCTTGAAAGTCTGAAAAATACACAAGCAAAGGCAGAGAGAGGTGATGACTTGTTTTCTCCATTTTTCTCCCAGGATGCTTCACCAACTGAATTGGTGTCTTTGAGCCTGTGGCTAAAAGGCAGGGGAAGAAGGGCAAGCAAAGGGAAGATGCTATTTAGAGAGCCCTGGGGACACTGACAGGTGTTTGTGGGGGGAGGGACGCGGTGGTGGGAGAAGGAAGAGCCGAGGTCTCCGTCACACTCTCTCCCACCCTCCACTGATGCCTTCTCCCTGGCGTGGAAGAAGCTGGGCTTCCACACTACCGCCACCCAGGCCTCCAGGCCGGGGCCTACCGGGACTCAGCCCCAACCGGAAAGGGCAGGAGGGAGGGAGGAACTTGTCCAGAGCCCCAAAGCGTTTGACAGAGCTGGGGCTGGGTGGGACTCGGGGTCGCCTGTGCTGTGGTCCCTGAAGGAAGGACTCTGAGGGCACCTGTGTCTTTGATTCCTTCACATGTGGGGCTGCTACATTTTGAGCCCATCCATCCTTTGCACATTTTTAATAACATGATCTTTGAAAACTCTCAACCATTGCCTTTGAAGTAAACAGTGAGAATGGGGTCCCCTTGTCTGGGCAGGTAGCATCGACAGGCGAGAAGAGTTTTAGGGGACCCCAGCGAGCTGCACGGAGAGCCTGTCATCTGGGCGTGGGTGAGCGGTGGCTCGCATGGTGGGGGGGCGCACACTGTCTCCTGAAGCTGTGCACACCCCACCCCTGAACCTCTCCGTGGGGCCTGCCTGGGAAAAGGGTCTTCGCAGATATGACCAAGTGAGGACTCCTGTGATGGGGGTGACCTGGAGCAGCGGGGTCAATGTGGAGCAACAAGAGGTCGGGCCAAGGCAGCCCGTGAGATGGGACCCTGGGGCGACTCGAGGGAGGGCCCGTCTCGGAGCAGAGTAAGTCCCGGGAGCAGTCCCTGCGCCCCAGAGGAGCCCAGCCCTGGAGGAGTCCAGCCAGGGAGCCGGGGCTGCACTTCTAGCCTCAGATATGGCCTCAGAGGTTTGCAGTTTTCTGCTTTGGTGTTTGGGACTGTCTCTCGTCACTAGGAAACAGCGCACAGACAGGAGGGCAAGGGATGCGCCTTCTTCGTGAAGTGAGAAGTATTTTCTGCATGGAAATGAAGTCTGTGGCACTTGGAGACAGTGGGGGGTCTGCCAGATGGAAGCCATGCGCCCTACCTCACCCCTGCAAGAATTTGCTGCATGCACCCCCCCCCCATGCTGGCTCCTCTTCGGGTCAGTAAAACCTCAGAGGGTTAGATGCTGAAGACCCCCCTGTGCACCCTGAGGCCTGGACCCTGCCCTCCCAGCAGAGGGGAGGCCAGGCCTCCTCCCCTCCCCCCAGGCTTTGGCCTGGGCTCTTCCCCAGCCCTGGTGTTACATTAAATGGCCTGAGAGCACAGTCAGGCGCGGGTCCTGCACCCGCACTGCGGTCACTCCCAGGAGCACCCCTGTGCGGCCTCAGCAGGCTGGGAGAGGCCTGGGAGCCTGCAGAGCGTCGCGGGTGTCCAATTTCTCCCAGCCCTGCAGCCCCGCTGGCGTCAGCTTTGCCCGCTAAGCCAGCTCCTCCCAGACAGGCAGGCTCGGCTATAAATTTTAATTCAAAACTTTTCCTTTTTATTATTTTCAAGGGCAACAGGCCCGACACGTGAGGGACGGCTTTTCTCACGCTGCGCCCTGCAGCCCCGACCCCCCCCCCCCCCCCCCCGCGCGTTCCCGTTCACCCGGTGCGCGGCGGCTCACACCGGCTCACACGCGCGTGCTCGCACCCCCGGCGATGCGCCCCCGTGGACACTGTTCTGTGCACGTGCACGGCCAGTGACTGTTCTGCTAATCTGAGTGGCGGCCCCTGCTCTGCGGCCTAGTGGAAAGAAATCCCACTAATCATGGGCAATGTGGGCGCTGACAGGCACGGGCGCGTGGCCACCTGCGCGGGCTGCCTCCCCGTGAGGCACTTGTGACTTGTTGCGGCAGGATGGGCGCTCCCGGCGGGGCATGAGCTCACCTGCATTCCTGGCCCCTTTTGTTTCCCCATGGGAGCCTGTGCCTGCGGCCAGAGGGCCTGGGCCGTCCCGGCCTCCCACCTGCAAAGCTGACAGCCCCTGCTGCAGGTCGGCCCGGCCCCTGGGGGAACTCTGGTCCTGCTCGGCCCTGGCCTCCGACCAGCCCGAGGGTCAGCCCGAGGGTCTCCGGCAGCCACGTGGCCCCAGGCAGCCCCCGCCTGCGCCTGCGCAGGAACCCGCGGGTACCTTGCTGGGATGCGCGGAGGAACCAGATGGGGCGGAGCAGTGCCACGCCTGCTGTCCGTGTTTTCTTCCAACGCAGAATGCCCCTGCCGCCGTGCCTGGACTGCACCACGGCACGACCCCGGGTTGGGGCAGGTTGGGCTGCAGGCCCAGCCCAGCTGGAGTTTTAACAGCAATGCCCCTGGTTTCCAGACGGAGAAGTCGCAGGTGCGGGCGGAGGGAACGGGCACAGAGGCGGGCAGCGGCGTGCAGACGCGGTGGAGGCTGCAAGGGCGATGGCGGCACGTGGGTGTGCCCAGTGGGAGGCCGTCCCCGCAGGAAGCCAAAGCCGTGGCCTTGTTGGGCGAGGGCCTGTGCCCGCCGCGGCACCGAGCCAGGCAGGCCCCTCCATCGCTCACAGCCCAGCGCGCAGCCGGAACCGGGCCCAGGATCTCGCCTGCCCCACCTAGCTCAGAGCCGGGCCGGACACCCCGCTGTGCGGTCTCCGTCCTCAGCTAGAAGGCTCCTCGAGTCCCGGCCTCGCCAGCCTTCATAGTCTCCCCTGCCCTGCAGCGTGTCTTGTGCCGTGATGGCCTCCCCTGCCACCCTCCGAGCACCTCAAAAAATAAGCACCTGCTGGGCACGTGGCTGCAGGCAGTGAAGGCCCCTTACAAGATAAACGCCCCTCACAGCTCCCACTCCCTGCACAGCCCCTCCTCCCTCACCAGGAAGCCGGAGGGGGGCCTGCTACTGGGGTGGGGGGTGCAGGGGGCCCCTCTCAGCAAGGGGACCCGCAGGGCAGAGAATCACCGCTCAGGTAAGAAGGCAGAGAGCAAGTTCTCACTCACACTCCCTCACACTCCTTTCCTAGACGGAGAATCCCATGTCTGCAGGACAGACGCCTGCGTGGAACCGAGTGTGCACATGGGAAGGAAGTCTGTCCCCAGAGGTCAGGGCAGCCCCCCACCGCTGAGTGAGACCAGCACCTTCCTGAGGGCAGAGATGCCCGTTCCTCTTGGTCTCTTCGTGTGGTAAGTACATTAAGCAGGTTAGAGCGCGCCAACGCGGTATTGTTTGGGAGCAGAGCGCAGGCCGACTCTTGGCTCTAATCTGACATTGTGTCTTGTAGACCTTAAATTCAAGATGGTTCATTTCAGCTCTCTTCCTGCCCTCTCTCTGAGGGACAGGTGTGGCCAGATCTCTGGAGCTTATAGGTCCCCTCCTGGCTGAGAGGTGGGGGTTTGTGTGCTGGGGGCTGGGGGCTACCAGGAGAAGGCAGAGTTGTTCTCTTCTGCCTTGGAGTCTTCCTGCACGGTCCCTGCTCTCCAGGAGAAAGGGGACTGAGCTCCCTTTAGGGTCACCCCAGAACGTGATGACAGCCTGGTCCTTACACCTCAGGAAGTCACGAAGACCAAGAAGTCAACTCTGGGCTTCGCACTTTCGGGAGGCGCCCTTCAGCTGAGCTTGTACAGTTGCTTCTCCCTGACTCTGCAGCCCTTCTTGGGGCCTGGCTTGTCCTGAGAGGGACGTGCTTGCTGCCCCGGGGCTGCTCAGCCCAGCTCTGACCTCCCCTGGCCTGGCTGGTACTCCGGGGTTGTGCACGCCCCGCCTTGTCAGACGCCCCCGGAAACACACCTGCAGCCCGCAGCCTCCTGACCTGGGCTGGGCCAGGCAGGTGCACGTCCCCACTCCACATTCCACGGTGCACCTCGCCTCCGGGCTGGCCCAGGCAAGCAGCTCGCCCTCTGCCCCCTCCCCAGCTCCTGATGCTCCCGCTGGCCTGGCTGGGGAGCGCGGCCGGCCTCTCCTGCTGGTCTAATTGCAGCCTGGGTAGGAGTGTCGGGGGCGGCAGAGCTTGCTAACAAGCTAGGAGGCCCCTGCTCAGAATTCTCGGGCAGCCGGCTCTGGTGCAGGAGGGCGTGAGGCGGAGAAAGGGAGCCAGTCAGGATAGGAGCTAATTAAGCTGTAAGTCTCCCCCCAGAGCTCCAGTTCATTTGTAATTATGCTCTCTGATCTCAGCAGCGCCTGGGGCACTTCGGGAGAGCTGAGGAGTAGGGGGGCTTTTAGAGCGGAGTTCCATGGAACTGACATTTACACCCATCATGGAGAACTGGGATCCCTGAAGGGAACCGTGAACCGTGCTAGTTCTGCCACATAATCTGAGCGGACCGACGCTCCCCGGGGGTGCTGGTGTGTTTGATGTGGGTCACTGGACGGACTCCTGTGTGGTGTGATTTTGGAAACCGCCTGTGCTGCCAGCAGGGCACAGGGCAGGTTCTCGACGACTCCGCAGATGGGTCAAGAGTAGTCCTGGAGCCCTCGGTGGCTTTTTCAGGCTTTATTATCAGAGGCAGCCAGGTGCATGGCAGGCGCGGTGTCAGGGGGCCAGGAGGCTGGCAGGCTCCGAGCCCCTGGCGCATCTCACTCTCTGGGCTCTCTAGCCTCGCCCTCTGCTGCTTTTCTTCTGCCGCTTCTGCTCCTCTCGTTCTCATTCTGCTAGTATCCTCACAAGGCCGCCCGTATACTAAGCCCAGGTGCACCCACCTGCGCACGCCCACCTCGGCACACGTGCACACCGCAGGCATCCATCATCACGCCGATGGTGGGAGGGCAGAAAGCCTGACTGCTTTTCTCTGACCTACAACCAGCTAATACTGGGCTCAACCCAATAGCTATTTCTTTCAAAAACAAAGGAGACAGACAGAATTCCTACCTGAAGCCTTCTGCCCTGTCCCTGGGCCAAGCCCCAGGAATTCCACCCTGGCTGGGAGACTCAGGAGAACAGGCGCCCAAGGCTCCTCCCGAGTCTTTCTCCTGGAGTGGCAGTGAGGTGCGCCCCCCTCCCCACCCCCCCATCCCCACCCCAAGGGATCTTTCCAAACCTGCAGAATGAAGCCAGTGAGCTTAAATCCCCAACAACTGCTTCCTAGAATTCTCATAAAAAGTTGAGCGCTTTGCTGGCTTTTCATGAACACGTGTACAGCGGTGTAGGGGCAGAGAAGAGTTCTCAGGCTTTTCCGCCCTCCGCCATCGGCGTTCTGATGGACACCCGCGGTGCTGCGCGCAGGCCTGAGTGGGCATGCGCAGGTGGGCGCACCTGGGCTTGGACACGGGCGTGTAAGGGCGGCGTCACGAGGACGCCAGCGGAACGAGGGCAGCAGAAGCAGCCGAGAGCGTGAAGATGCGCCGGGGCTAGGAGATCTGCAGGCCCCGGCCCCCCGGCCCCCAGCCTGCTGTGCACCTGGTCTGCTGATATAATGGCGCAATGAAAGCCTGTTAAAAAGCCACCGAGGGCTCCAGGACTCCTCCTGACCCGCCTGCTGGAATCATCGAGACCCGCTCTGTGCCGTTGTTGGCATCACAAGCAGCAAAAAGTTTGAGTTACCTCAAAATTGGCCCCCACCCGATCTAGCTGGGGTAGGACCAGGAGGCAGGTGACACTTGGCCGAGGGTGTCAGCTGTCACACTGTGAACAAGTGTGTCCTTTTTATGCTTTGCTCTTGCCTCACTTTTTGTATTTTTCTGCATTTTGCTGGAGAATTTGCTGCTGGAAATGGGAAGAGCTATCCATTTTCTCAAATGCAGGGAGTCATCATGTGCCTTCAGCAGGAAGGACACCGCTAGAGAAGCTTCCTTCAGGCAGGAGAGGTAGCGCCCCGGCCCGAGTGCCCTGCTGCCAAACTCACGGCTGGCGCCTGACCTCCCACAGAAGCACGCGTGCAGCAAGAACACGTTGACCAGCCGGCAGGGAGACCGTGGCCAGTGGGTGGCGGGAGCCTGGCCCGACATTCCCCTCGAGGGACACAGTTCGGAATCTGCTTACTCGGTGCCCGGGGGACTGCCTAGAACAGCAAGCACAAAGGACGAGAATCGTCGTCTGTCTTAGATGTCTGTCTCCGGACTCTTGAAGCTGCCGTGGGGCACAGGCCTCCTCCCCTCACAAGCAGCCTTTCCAAACAATGTTCCAGAAAAGCTCTATGGAAAATGTGATTCAAGCATTTAACCTTTCACACCGTCGTGGCACCGAGCAAGCGCTCGGTAAACACTGTGCTGAGTGGGGAACTCTGCAACTCTCCACAAGTCCCACACGGAATCTCTGTGCTTCTTATTTTAGCCAGTTCCTTTCCTGGCCCTGCCTTTGGCTGGCTCCTCAGGAGGCACAAGCACACGGCATCTGTGTCCCGCACAGCAGAGCAATTCCAGATGACACCCTCGCTCTTTCAGCACCCACTTGCTCTGAAGGCCGCTGATAACACTGAGAAAATGCTGATGCCATGTGGCTCATCTCATTTCCCAAATGAAAAGTGGAAACAAAGAAGTCGTCTGATTTACAAATACATTTGTGTGGAAGGAGATTTGCAGACAAAAATATTTTTGTGTCATGAAGTTTACATAAAGTTCAGTTTCGGGGTTCAGGAATCATTTTCTTGGCGCATGACCATGCCCACTCACCCATTACCTGCAGCTGCACCCATCACCAACCACCTAGCGCAGGTGCTGCTAAGGAAAACCAAGTTTTGACCAAGCTGAAGATACTCTTCCCCTGGCCCTTTATAGAAGAGCTTGTCAACTTCTGGCCTGGAGATATGAAAGTTTGTTTGGTCCCAGAATATTCTTAATGGAATGTGTGTTCGTTGTCCCGATGCTGTGGCTGTTAAAATACTAAAAACACCTTGATGTTGGCAAAAGGAAAATGCAGCATGTTTGTAGGGTCAGAGAAAAGTTTTCGGGCTTTTCTGCCCTCCCGCCATTGGTGTAATGGTGGACGCCTGCGGTTCTGCACGCAGGCCTAAGTGGGCATGCGCAGGTGGATGCACCTGGGCTTAGACACAGGCGTATAAGGGCGGCGTCATGAGGAGGACGCCATCCGAACAGGATACCGTGGAATGGGAACAACAGAACAAGAGAAGCAGCAGCAGTGGCAGGGACGAGAGGCTGGAGAGCCCAGAGTGAAGATGTGCCAGGGGCTAGGGGCCTGCCAGCCTCCCGGCCCCCTGGCCCCCTGCCTGCCGTGTGCCTGGTTGCCTCTGTCAATAAAAGCATAAAAAGCCACTGAGAGCTCCAGGACTCCTTTCTTTACCCCGTCTGCCCAGAATCATCAAGAACTTGCTCTGTGCCCCTTCCTGGCACCACAATGTTACAAGGTAGTGCATCAGGTTTGGGAAATGTCTTCAGCCCCAATGTAAAGTCTCATCAAAAGGTGCACCTATTTTTGTTAAAAAGATTTATTTATTTATGCACACAAGAGCTGGGGTCCAGGCCAGAGTCATGGGGAGGTGAGAGGATTCACCAGAGACAGAGCGGGGAGCAGAACAGGCAGATCGACTGAAACACACTGCTGCGGGGAGCAGCGGGGAGACAGGAGAGGTATGCTGCGCCATGTGGGTCCCCTCCCTGGCCGGCGGCAGGGATCGAACTCGTGCTGCAGTGCAGCGGATGCCTCACAGTGCAGCACTCCACCGCTGCACCACCAAAGAAGTACATCTATTACCATTGTAACTTGCCCTTCTCCGAGTCTGTTGTCCTCCACTGGATTTTATCGGCCTTGTTTACCAGAGTTGGTTTTAATACCTTTTGTGTATGCTCAGAAATCAAATATGTGCTCAACAAAGGAAAAGTAGCCTCGCCCAGCAAATATCTAGAATAATATACTATAGCTGCTTGATATCCCAAAGTCTATTTTCAAATGCTCTGGAAGTTTCCATTTTCCAAAGTCAGTATGGCTCTGTCTGACCCCCTCATGCAGCCCGCACTGCGTGGTGGGGGCTGGGTGTTCTCGGGTGGTGGGGTGGGGTAGAGGGTAAGCTCTATCAGCTCACTTATTGAAAATAACGTCTATCATAAATTAATATATTTTATTGTTGGAGGAAAGACATAAAAAGGAAAGGAATATAAATTATATCCAGTTTAAACAGTCCCCACTGAAAACTCAGTATTTCCCGCAACCTCTCAGACCATCCTTTAAATCTGTGCAATATGTACAGGTTTGTGTCCAGAGTCTTTCACTGAGCATGACGTCATACTCATCTCTGCGTCCTTAACCCTCACCAAAGACAGTCATCATGACTGCATAATACGCCGTTATTTGGATAACACTAGTTATTGGATGTACAGGGTATTTTGCAAAAATTTTAATTAACTCCCCAAATGGAAACCCATGTGAGTCTTTGTGCTCTTATCTCAGAGCAGAGTACTTGGCGAAAAAGGGAAAATAATGAAATGACAGGGCCATTTTTAAGATTCCTGATTAACATTTTAGCTTTACAGGAAGTCTGCGTGCCCCTAGCAATGTACAACAAGCACGCCTTACAGCAACTTGACGGGCTGGAGAAACCTTCATTCTGGGTTTGATTTTCATTCTTGATCAATACATTTTAGTATCTGTGTGTATCTACATAATACTAGTAGCTTTGCTGTTGTGTGTGTCCACTTTAATATTGCTCTGTTAACATTTTCCTCGTTTTGCAATAGCCTTTCACATAAAAATGAGATTAGTTCTTGTGATATTCCTCTCATACACCCTCCAGTCTTACTAATACCTAGAACTTTAAATTTTCTGTTGTCAAACTCAATAAACTTTAATTCTGTAACTTACCTGTAAGCTTTTCCATCTACAAAGTCCTTCTCCCACCATCTGAAATCTACCTGTCTTCTATTTTTATGCTGTTTTTGCGTATCACTGCTTAATGCATGTGGAATTTATTTTCGTATATGGGGAGAGCAGGGGATTAGCTTTAATTTTTTCCACATGGTTCTCCCTAACATCACTTATTGACTAATCTCCCTTTCCTCGCCAATCTTCACCACAGACTAATTTTTTATCTATACTATCTCTAGAAGGGCCTGTGTTTGATAACTTCTGTATACCCAGTTGATGGTTTGGTCTGTACATTGTTATTTTCTAATACCTCCTTTTTTCCCCTTAAGAGAATACTTTCAATTTACGCCCTCCTCAAGATATTCCGGGCTGGACCCAGCTTCCTAGAAGGAGCACGCAGGCTACGCCCACCTCACCAGTCAGTAAGTCCTGTTGACCTGAGCAGCTGCTTTGTCTTCTCGTGATTAGTAGGCAACGTTACAACTTTCCCTAGAAACCGCTTGCTCTGTTCTTCCCTGCTCCTAGAAGCTTCTGGCTTTGGAATGGAGATGCAAACAAGGACAGAATACAGACAGAGCTTGGGCCTTGCTGGGCCACCTTGATAGGAAATTAATTGCTGTGGTTACCCCTTTTTTTTTTCTTAAAGATTTATTTATGCATTCAGGAGCTGGGGTACAGGCCAGAGTTACAGGAGGTGAGAGAATCCACCAGAGACAGAGTAGGGAGCAGAACAGGCAGATCAACTGAAATACACTGCTGAGGGGAGCAGCAGAGAGACAGGAGAGGTCTGCCGCGCCGTGTGGGTCAGCTCCCTGGCTTGAAATCAAACTAAGGCTATAGCGATGGCAGCTCTGAGACGTAACCCCTAGACCACCAGGGAGGCCCGGTTACCCTCTTCTTATTTGGGGCCTCATTGGTTACTGGCTAGCTTGCTCTGCACCGTGTCTTCACGCACCCTGGCCGAGAGACACCTACACATGAGGTGAGTAGTTGCTCATTTAAAGAACATTCAACCCAGGGGCCTTGGCGCTTCATCACGAAATAATCTTTCACACACTGCTATCCCATTGGGAATTCCCCCACCCCACTGTAAACCGAGGGTGACACCGTGTCACTGCTGGTAGTAGCCCCACCCACATCTCCAGGGCAATCCCCACGCTGCCTTCGTTTCCCTGCACCTGACACGGGCGGTGCTCCGCAGGGCTCCGAAGACATCTCCAGGCAGCTCCGCATCTTCCTCCCTCCCCCTCGGGGACCTTTCCTTTCAAGCTTCCAAGGAGAAAATCGGTCCCCAGAGCGAAGCAGATAGAAGCCGTAGTGGACAGGAGGAGAAGAAGCTGTGTGTGATTTTTTCTTCCTCTCATTAATTTAACTTCTGACCCATTTAAACATTTGTTACACTTTTCCTGGAAACTGCAAAGTTTAATTTGGAATATAGTCACGGAGCAGAATTCTGCTGAGCACATAGTACAAAAACATGGTGGCTAATGAGTGGCACTGATTTAACAGGAAATGAGGAAGAAAAATACAAATTTTGGAAGAAAATAAGCAATTTCACAATGTTTCCATGTGTTCCAAATCCAGCTTTGTTGCTTCAAGGGGAAGCTTGGAAATTCTTCTCGTGAAAGTGCAGTAAATATTCCTGTAGACTTGTCTATTTTCTGGCCTGGAAGAAATGGGTAGAAATGACAAATTTCCTAGAACAACTTCTGGGAAATTTGTGTGGCTGGTAACTCTGACTTTTAAACTCTTCATTCTTTCTGCCAGCAGAGACACCAAATTGTGTAACAACGCAGATTAGCAAATTCCAGCTTCTTTAATTAAAAATAATCTTTGAGTCTTTGTGGTGGCCTTGTTTGTGTGTGGATGTGCGTGTGTGTTTTAGATATGTTTCGAGTTTGTTTATGGAGATCTCACAAAAGAATCTCCTTCCTCCCTATTAGAAATTCTGATTTTACAGCATTAATTGGCTCATTCAAAATGCCCAGCGCTTAGTTTGAAGTCTGCAAATAAAACGCCAGTCCAGATGCCGTGTTTACACTGCGTGCATTTAACACTTCATAAGCAGTTCATCAAACTGATAGCACTTTAAACAGCCGGCTGATTCTTCAGACGCCCTCGGCCTGAGTGTCCCCGGCACCAAGTGAACCCTTCCTAGCCTGGGAACCGCGAGAATTGACACTCTTGACATGTGTCTCTTCATTATGGACACCCTGGTCCCCGGGCGACTCAGAGGGCCAGCCAGGCCCTCGCGCCCCGATGCCCAAGGGGTTCCGGGGCCAGCACCGCATTGCGCGTCGGCCCTGAGACCCCGGTGAGCGGGGCTGGGTGTGGCATCAGCCGGAGACACCTTGGCGGGCTTCCGCTGGCATCAGCCGGAGACACCTTGGCGGGCTTCCGCTGGCATCAGCCGGAGACACCTTGGCGGGCTTCCGCTGCGCCTCCGGGCTCTCCCGTGCCTCGTCCTCCTGACCTGAAACCAGTTCCAAGAGCGAACCTGCCCGTTCTGGAGGGCTTGGGATGAAGGCCCGCCAGCTTCTCAAGTCCTCCGAAGGGTAGCCGGCCCCACGACCCGCGCTCTCCCTGGAAAGCAGGCTGCCCCGGCCCCTCCCAGAGGCCTCTAGCACCTGGGGGTGGTCGTGTTAATAGAGGGGCAGGGGAGGCGCAGGGGCTGCGCGCAGGCGCCGCGCACCCAGCCCAGGCTAAGGGTCCACGACTCTCACCAGCTGCGCTCCGCGTGCGCCTCGCTGGTTTCGGCGGTCTGCAAGCGAGTGCTCCGTCTGCAAGTGCTCTGTCTTGGGCCGAGGGCGCCGGCCGGAGTCCGCGGAAAGCAGCAGCAGCAGCCCTGAGCGCCCAGTGAGCCCTTGCCAGCACTACCTCGTTCGGGCCTACCACGGCCGGGCCACCGTCTTCCCCACTGTGCGAGAGAGAAAACGGGGCGCACCCGCGAGCCGAAGGGGAACTTGAACCCACCCGACTCCCAGGACGGGCGCGTGGCCTCCGGGACCGAGGCCCTCGGAGGACGTGAGCGAGCGGGCGCAGCGCTCCGGGGCGGGGGCCTCACAGCCTGGCCGCTGGGTCTCACCCAGGGGGCAGCAGAAGCGACTCCTCGGCCCTCCGGAGGGGCCCAGGCCCTGGCGCCCCACGGCCCCCACCAGCCGCCCTGCGCTTGGTTTCAGCCACGGAACTGATAGCAGCAGATGGGCAGCGGGTGGACACCCGGCCCGCGGCTCTTTAGCCTCCGCGGCCACTCAGCGCCTGAAGCCGAACCCGGAATTCCGAGCCTGGAGCGGCGGCCGGACCCCAGAGGCAGCGCGGGCGGAGCCAGCCCCAGCAGACCCGCGCCCGGCGCGCAGCGGCACCGCGTGGCCGGAGCGGGGAGCGCGGCCCTTAAGAACGCGGTGAGTCCTCGCTGGGCCAGAGCAGGGACCCTGTCCTGGGGGCCCGTGTGGCGGGGTCCTGCGCGCCCGGCTTCTTTGGTCAGCCCCGAGCTCGTAGGGGAGGGTCCCCGGCCCTGGGTGGGCCGTGGGTTCGTCTCGGAGAGCACAGGTGGCCGCGAGCCCGGCAGTTCTTGCTCCTTCGGGGACAGGGGCCCTAGAACCCGGCAGGTGCGCGTTAAGGCTCGTATGTCCTACATTCGGCAACGACCAACCGGAGTAGCTGAGCAAACCCGGGAGGGGCTGCAGGCCCAGCGGCCGGCCCAGGAGCCGCTCAGGGGCTTGAACGCCAGAAAACAAGACGCGTCTTCCAGAGCAAGCAGCTTTACTGAAGCCCAGAATGTTGAGTTGTGGAATGAGCGCGTGCTTTGCTGACACGTGACCCATGACCCAGAGCAGCGTGCTCCTCTCTCCAGGAGCCAGCCCGCCGTCGTTCCAGCCTCCCTCCGCCCCAAATAGCAAAACAACAACCCAGCGCCTTGCTGAGCAAGACTTGGCGCGGCTGCTGCGCCGCTGCCTAGGCTCGCGTTTGCAGAAAAGCTTAAATTTGAGGTCAGAGGTTTGAGAAATTGACAACGTGGTGCTTCCCCATCGAGTTCAGGGGGCCCGGGAGTTTGTGCACAGATCTCTTGCTTATGCAACCTGCGGGGTGCGCAGACAAAAGGGTAAATGGGGTGCTGAAGGCTCTGAAGGACAGCAGCAGGGGGTGCGCTGGCAGTAAAATGGGCATTTGTTAGCCAGAATGGCCTAGAAGACCACCAGGGGACCCAGTTCGGTCCTGAGCAGTCTACACACCAGTTCGCACTGACCTGGCTGCATTCCGCTGGTGGCCACAGTGACCCGCTCCCCCCGCCCCCACCTTCTCCACCCCCTGTCCCGGGCCCAACAATGAGGTGTGTTTGCCTCCCCACCTGGCCCTGCAGGCACTTGCTTTTGCAACTCTGCTGTCTGCACTTCCCCGGGCTGTTCTTGAGGAAACTCAGCCAAACAACAGGAATCTGCATTGTGGAGCTGAACCCTTCAAAGCTTAGTCAGCAGAGGGGTTTGGCCTCTCCAAGTGCTGTCTGGGACTCAGGCCCCCTACGACTTGAGGTCTCTACCCACCTTCCACTCAAACTGGCATACCCCAGGGTCCCCACTCAGCTAATGGGGTGAGGGTGGGGCCCTCTCCTCTGCGGTTTCAGGCCCAGCGGCCCTGGCAGGCGTCGGAGGGGGTGAGCTCAGGGCTGGGTCACAGACAATCTTTGTAGCTGGGTCTGAACCAGCGTGGCAAGTTTGGGGGGTGATGTCAGGGCTGGCACCGGCAAAGAACAACTTTGTTGACAAGAAGATTAATTAGACAAATGTCCTGCATCAGTGGCTGCCGCCACCTCCTTGGGGGTCAGCTCCCCTCAAGCCTCTGCTGGAGGTTTTATTATTTTTTTTTCATCTCTTAAAAAGAAAGCTTAATCTCCTAACAAGGCAGCCAGAAAACAATTCACGGCATGCCAGAAGAACAAGTACGTACAAGCAGGTTCTGAAGCTGGAGGGCCGGCCCAGCCCGGGAGCCCGTGGCCTCTTCCTTCTGCCTGTACAGACCCAGCCCAGGAAGCCTGCCCCCCGGAGGACGCCCGCCCGCGGGCAGCGCTCCCCTCTTCCTCCCTGCCTCTCAGGGGAGCGCGCCTCCGGAGCAGGGCTGGCAGCCAGCCACGCTGGGTCTCCGGGACTCTGGGCTTCCGCCACCTACACCTGCCCCAGAGCAGAGACAGTGAGTTGTCACGGCCTGTTGTTCCTCATTCCACAGTGGTGGAGCCTGTAGTGCAGCAGCTCTGAGGACGGGGTGGGAGGGGGTCCTTGCTTGGGTGAGGAGTTGTGTCCTAGGAGGGGAGACAGCGGTGAGGAAGGGGAGCACCAAGGAGCTACCTCGAGCCTGCGTGAAGGCCAAGAAGAGCCAGGGGAGGGGAGGAGGCGAGAGGGCCTGGCGGTGCCGACGTTCGGGCCCCGGAGAGTGGACACCGCAGTCGAGCCCCCAGGACAGAGGGAGACTGTGGGGAGACAGGCTGGTGTTCTGCGTGGGCGCCAGAGCCCCGTGTGGCAAGAACGTGCCGCAAATGCCTGAGCGCTGTTTCTAGGTTGTGCTTCCCACAGTCAGCTGCAGTGAGCTCTCGGGGGACTTGTTCAAATGAAGACTCCCAGGGCCGCCGATTCAGAAGGGGTGGTGTCAGGCCCAGGAAGCTGCATTCCAAGAGCCCTCCCTCCCAGGCTGGTGTATAGCTGGTTCTGAAACGCCCAGGCTCTGCCCCAGGCTTGCTCTAGGCCCTGCCTCCAGCTCAGCCCCAGGTTTTGCCCCCAGGCAAAGCCCCCAGACCCCTAGGTCTGCCCAGTCAGCAGCCATCTTCAGCAGACCCGTCTGCAAGCGTCCTGTGTGCCTGGTTGCTGCGGCTGCCCTGGCAGGCCTCCCCCCAAGATTCAGAGAACCCTTCCTTGGTGGCATCAAACGGTGGGCCCCAAAGCCAGTATCTTCTCAGAGCAGGTTTACGTGGCTGCAGCCCTCACCTCCCACACTGCCTGCAGCACGCAGGCCCAGCCCTCACCCAGGCTTGGCATGGCCCAGGCCCCTGAGCACTCCCAAGCTTTTCAGAGTGGCTGGAGAACCTGACCTCCCTTTAAGTGGCCACTGAGGCCTCCCAGGGCTGGAGACGGGGTGGACGGCCTCCTAATTGCCCCATCTAACCACCGCCCCTTTGAGACTCCCTAAAGCCCAGGAGTCCCCAAAGCCTTCTGGACATCTGTTCCCTTGGAAGGAACTGGAATCCTGCCTGCACAAATCAGCTGCACTTCCACCGCCTGCCCTGGTAGCAGATGGGAACCCTGGTCTGGGGGCCGGGGAACACGCCCACATTCGGGCGGGTCCCCCGGGGGTGCAGAGGCAAGGCCAGACTCGGAGGAGTGGGGCCGTCGCAGCAGCAGGGAGGCCCACACCCAACGGTGCCTGGGCAGGCCTGGGCCCGGAGGTGGTTCTGCCAAGACCCGGGTGGGAAGGTGCAGGACTTGCTCTCTCTGTGGGGGGTCCCTGGGCTGGGAGGCGCCCAGCTGGGTCCCTGCCTCGTCCTTCTAGCACTCACGTGGGACTGGACGCTGAGCCATGCCAGGGCTGTGGGGGTGGGCCTCCCCCCCAGTCCTGTCTCTTGGGGGTCACACAGTGCAGTTAGGATGAGGGGCGGGGGCAGAATCTGGTCATGTGGGCTGGGGCACACACAGGTGGGTGACACAGGTTCTAGAGGTCAGTAACGGGCAGGACTGGACCTGAGATTCTGGGTTCACCATCCCTCCAGGCGCCGGGGAAGATGCTCTGGTAGGGGAGAGGTCAGGAACGTTTCTGTTAGCAGCCGGTTGTTTCCATGAGTAACATTACTGGTACTGTACTGACATACCACACGCACTATAATGTACGATATCCACGATAACACGTTGTCGCCGGTTATGTAATTATCGTTAACAATGTTGGTGACGCTCTTGCCCTCGGCCTCTGAAATGCCGGGAAGCGGGACAGTGAGCTCAGCCCAGGCATGGGGGTGCCAGGGCCCACCTGCGCCTTTACGCACCCCCCCTGCCGTGTCCTGGCCCATGTCATTCTCCAGGTCTGGCTGGAGACGGCCCTCTAAACCCCTGGGGGCAGCTCTAGACTGCAGACCCACACACCTGCCGGAGCTGACTGAGGGGGCACCGGGTGCAGCCTGGAAGCTGGGCCTTGCCGGAGGCGCGGGCGCCGCGAGGCTTCCTGCAGTGGCGTCTCGGGGCTCTCTCAAGTGCCGGAGAGGCGCGGCCAGGAGCTGCCTGCATTCTGAATAGATGTCCTGGAACCCAGGTCCCATCTCTGTAGGGAGGCCTCTCGCTCTGCACAGGGGGCGCTGTGCTCACGCAGCCACCTCAGGGCCCATGTCCTTCCCACGCCCGCCAGTGCCGGGGCAGCCTGCAGAGCCCCAGAGAAGGCGAGTCAGCTCGGAGAGCAGGGGCTAGATTCTCTCCGCAGAGTGTGAGGCGTGCGCCGGGGAGTGGGAGGCCCGTGCATCAGCCTGAGCCGGGCACAGGCCCCGGTGATCTTGGCCCTTCGCCCTTCCTGGAGCCTCAGTCTCCTGGGAGCACAGGGGCACAAAAGCCAGTCTATAAATATCTTAGATCTGATAGGTAAACTTTGACGTACGTCATCAGTCCCCTTTCCTGGTCACAAGAGTACCAGTGGGTTAGGAAGTGTCTCTCCTTTGGCAGATGGTTTTCGACCGCTAAATTGCCAGGCAGAAGTTACTCTACAGAAGGTGTCAGTTCAGCCGGTGGTTGGGCCGCCTGCAAAGCGCCATTTCCCGTCCTCTGCTGCCCTCTGCTGTCCAATACTGGCTAGTACAAGCTGCTGCGAGCCTGACGCGGGGTGTCCCAGAACTCGGGGTCCGAGGCTCAAATGGCGCAGTCTAAACGGATCCCCCAGGGCTGCTGCCCAGACCAGCGGCAGCAGGATCGCCAGCGAAGGGTTGACCAGGCAGGCCCTGGGCCCTACGCCTGCTGTGAATGAAACGCTCAGGGTGGGGCTGAACACTCAGCTTTTAGCAAACCACCCAGGTCATCTTGACCCTCCAGAGCGGGCAGCCTTCGCGGTCTCGGGAAAGAAGTCTGCAGGAGGAAGCGCTTGCGTCTAAGTGTGACTCTTCGCAATTAAACTGAGACTCAAAGCCAGGCAGGCCTCTGACAGTCTCATTCTCCTTTCTGTTTGGGGAGCAAAGGGCCATGATCCCGTGTGCTCACAGCTCGTGGGTGGGCTCGCTTCCCGCACGTGCAGAGAAACAGGCCCCTGAGGGACAGGAATCCCCTTTGGCACTGGGTGAGGCGTAGGCCACCCACTGGGTGACGCTGCCCAGCAGGACAGGACACCCGCCTTTCAGGGAGGCACGAGAGATGGCAGGTGTCGTCGGGACAAGGAGTCGCTGGCCCAGCCAGGCCGCAGCTGCTTGTGCAGCACAGAGCATGCCTTCTGCAGACAGCGCTTGTGCCCTGCAAGCGGCCCCGGGCAGACAGTAAAACCGGCAACTGCGTAAAAAAACTGGCCAATTTAGTCGCAAGTGTCACAAGCGTGAGGAAGACGACAGCCTGTGTGTGCTGAGGCAGGAGGGCACAGCCAAGGGGGAGGGAGGCTCAGCAAGCAGGGAAGAGGCATCCCGGGCAGGAGGTGGTACCAAAGGCTCCAGGAGACACGGATGCAGCGTGGGCCACCTGCTCAGGTGGGCTGCAGGGAGGGGCAGGAGGAAAGCCCTCACTGAGTTCAGGGGTTGGTGGGCTGAGTCGTTCCAGTTAGAGTTAAACATGGCTTGTTATTTTATGAAGGGACATTTTCATTGCCAAAAATTTGGAAAATATAATACAAGTAAGTGGACATTTGTGTTTAACCTGTAATCCCACCAGGTAGACATAACCACTGGCAAGAGTGTGTCCTAGAGTCTTCTGGATTTTTTTTGTCGATAGATATTATATGTAAAATACTCTACAGCCATCTCACTATATTTATTTGCTTTTTATTTTTTATTTTCATTTCATTCTTTTTATCTTTGACCCCTTCCACCCATCCTCCCCCACCCCCCAACATAGCTATCAATCTGTTCTCTGCACCTATGAGCTTAGTTGTTTCTGTTGTTTGGGGTTTTTTTTTTTTTCCTATCTTATGTAAAAGTGAGATCATGATACCTGTCTTTCTCTGACTTGCTTCACTTAACATAGTGCCCTGAAGATTATCCATGTTGTCACAATGGCAGTTGCTGTCTTTTGAATTTTCTTACATTGTTCACGTTTGTATATTTGATTTCACCCCTCAGGTGTGGTGCCCATGAATCTCCCACCACCACATCAGCCGTGTCCAACACAGAGTCTCTGTGCTCTTCCTACCGTCCCTGACCCCTCTTCAGCGCAATCCCTCACTGGATGCCTCAGATCTGTGTTTTGCCTGCAAGTTTTGTCTTTTTCCTGACCCTCTGTTGGGTTCCCTCTATTCCCCTGTAGTGAGGCCATCTGATAGTTCTCTTTTCCTTCTGACTTATTTCACTGAGCATAATGCCTTCCAGCTCGATCTGTGTTGCCACAAGTGGAACAAGTTTATCATTTTGATCACGATTAGCAGCGCACTGTGTGTCTACCGTGTCTTCTGGATCCATCGGCTGTTTTGGGGCATTTATGTTGTTTCTATATCTTAACTATTGTAAATAGTTGCTGCAACAAATAGGCATACAGGTTTCCCTTTGAATTATTCCCTGTAAGTATACCTTTTGGGTATATTCCCAGGAGTCACATTACTGAGTCATAGGGTGGATTCCATTTTTGGTGTTTGGAGGAACCTCCACACAGCTCTCCGTAGTGGGTGGACCCATTTGCATTCCCACCAGCAGTAAGAGGGTTCCTTTTCTTCACAACCTCGCCAGCATTTGTTGTTTTTTGTTTGTTTGTTTTTTAACATGGGCCATTCTCCCCAGTGTAAGGGGGTATCGCAATGTGATTTTGATCTGCATCTCCCTGATTACAGTAATATTCATTCATAAATCTGTTGGTCATTGACATATCTTCTTTGAGAACTGTCTATTTAGCTTTCCTGCCCATTTTTTGACTGGGTTGTTTGCTTTGCATTTGTTAAGTTGTGTAAGTTCTTTGTGGATTATTGAAATAAGTATCTTACCAGTTGTAATACAAATATTTTCTCCCATTCAGTGGGTGCACAGAAGCTTTTTAGTTTGATGCAGCCCAAGCTATTCATCTTCTCTTTCATTTACTTTGCTTCCTGAGGTGAGTCCTCTAGGATGTTTCTGAGGTATATGCCACGGAGTGTTTTTGTCTACATATTTTATGGTTTCAGGTTTGAAAGTGAAGCCTTTTGTCCATTTGAGTTGGTTTTTGTGCATGGCATGACCTGATAGTCTTGTTTGTCTTTTTATGCGGCAGTCCAGTTTTCCCAGCACCATTTATTAAAAAGACTATTCATTTTCCAGTGCATATACTTGGTTCACTTATCACAGATTAGTTTGACCATATATGTGTGACTTTATCCCTGGGTTTTCAATACGATTCCATTGGTCTGTGTGTGTGTTTTGTTTCACCACATTTTCATTTTTATGGCATTATAGTATGAAGTCTGGCAGTATAATGCCTCCATTGTTCTTTCAGTCAGGAGAGCTTTCACTCTTCATAGTTTTTTGTGATTCCATATGAATTTCAGCAATAGTTGTTCTATTTCTTTGAAGAATACCATTGAGATTTTCATTGGAAATGCATTGACTATGTAAATTGCAAACGGTGGGATGGCCGTTGTTAAGATGTTAACTGTCCAACCATGAGCAAGTAGTGTCTTTCCATTTCTTTGTGTCTTTTGTTTCTTCTAACAATGTTTTATAATTTTCTTTATATAGTTCTTTTTACCTCCTGTTAGGTTTGTTACCAGGTATTTACATTTTCCTTTTTTTTGGGTGCAACTGTAAGTAGGGTGGTTTTCTTAATTTCTTCCTCTTGGACTGATTGCATATAGGAAGGCCACTGATTTTTGTGTCGATTTTGTAACCTGCTCCTTCACGGAACTGGTTTATTGGCTCAATACTTCTTCTGTGGAATTTTTAGGGTTCTCTGTATACATTATATAGAGATTAGGGAGATTGGCCTGTAGTTTGTGTGTGTGTGTACGCGCACGCACGTGTGTATGTGATGCATTTCTCTGGTTTTGGTATTGTAGTATAAAATGTATTTAGTGGTGTTCGTTCTTTCTCAGTTTTTTGAGAATGAGTTCTCTATACAATATACAAATATCATTATTTGTCTGCAAATAATGATAATTTTACTTTCTCTTTTCTTATTTGGGTTCCGTGTATGCCTAATTGCTCTAGCTAGGACTTCAGTAGTATACTGAAAAGCAGTGGTGAGAGTATTGTTCCAGATCGTAATAAGAAGGCTTTCGGTTTTTCACCATTAGAATGATGTTAACTGTGGGGCCTCCCTGGTGGCGCAGTGGGTTAAGCAATGCACTATGAAGCAAACCACAGCCACTGCAGCACGAGTTCGATCTCTACCACTGGCCAGGGAGGGGACCCACATGGCGCAGCAGACCTCTCCTTTCTCACCCGCTGCTGCCCTCGGCAGTGTGTTTCGGTCAGTCTACTTGTTCTGCTCCCCACTCTGTCTGGTGAATCCTCTCACCTCCCACAACTCTGGCCTGTACCCCAGCTCTTGTATGCAGAAATAAGTAAATCTTAAAAAAAAAAAAGAATGATGTTAACTGGGTTTGTCATATATGGCCTTTATTATGTTAAGGTATCTTCCGATTCTCCCCAAGTATTCTGAAGGCTTTCAGCGTAAGTGGAATTTGAACTTTATTAAATGCTTTCCCAGCATCTACTAATATGATCATATGGTTTTTATTTTTCTTTTCGTTGATGTGTTGGGTAACATTGACTTTTGGATGCTGAACCATCCTTGTGTCCCTGGGATAAATCCCACTTGGTCAGGGTGCAGTATCCTTTTGGTGCATTGTTTGATTTGGTTTGCTAAGAGTTTATTAAGGATTTTTGCCTCTCTGTTCATTAGGGAGATTGGCCTGTTGTGTGTGTGTGTGTGTGTGGTATTGGTTTTGGTATTATTGTAACGTTGGCTTGGTTTTGTTTAGTGTTGTTTGGTTTTGGTGGTGGTGTAATGTTGGCTTAGTATAAAATGTATTTGGTAGTATTCCTTCTTTCTCAATTTTTTAAAGGGCGTTTGTAGGATAGACACCATTTTTTTTTTTTTTCTAATGCATACAAGATCTGGGTTGTAGGCCAGAGGTGCGGGGGGAGAGGATGAAGGAGGAGGTGAGAGCATTCACCAGAGACAGAGTGGGGAGCAGAACAGGCAGATTGACTGAAACACGCTGCTGAGGAGAGCAGCGGGGAGACTGGAGAGGTCTGCTGCACCCTGTGGGTCAGCCCCCTGGTAAGGGATTGCATTTATGCTGCAGTGGCTGCTGATAGCTTCATAGTGCTGAGACTTAACCCCTTGTTCTACTGGGAAGGCCCAGGCACCACTTTATCTTTGAACATTTGGTAGAATTCACTTGTAATCCATCTGGCCGTGGGCTTTTGTTTTTGGGAAGGGTTTTGATTATTGTTTCAGCTTTGCTGTTTGTGACTGGTTTGTTTTGATTTTCTATTTCTTCTTTATTCAGCTTTGAATGATTGTGTAGTACTAATAATTTGTTCATCTCATCTAGATTGTTGAACTTATTTGTATATAAATGTTCATAGTAGTCTGATTATCCTCTGAATATTTTGTCTGTGGTAAATTCTCCTCTTTCATTTTTGATTCTAGTAACCTGAGTTTTCTCCTTTTTTTTTTCTTTGTGAGCCTGCCTAGAGTTTTGTGTGTGTGTGTGTGTGTGTATATATATATATATATATTTTTTTTTTTTCCCCCCAAAGAACGAGCTTTTGGTTTCATTGCTCTTTTGGATTTTTTTTTAGTTCTATTTCATTTATTTCTGCTTGAATTTTTCTACTGGCTTTGGGGGTTTTGTTCTCTTTTTAATTCTTCGAGATGGGAGACTAGGTTGTTTTTGGGAGGTTCTTTTTTGTTTCTTGATGTGGGCCTGTATTACTATATACTTTTATTACTGCTTTTACTGTGCCCCACACATTCTGGAAAGTTGAGTCCTCCTTGTTATTAGTCTCGGGGTATTTTTAAATTTCTTATTTGGTCTCTTTATTAATCCAGTGGTCTTTCAGTAGCATGTCCTCACGTCTCCATGGAATGGTGGGATAAGGGTTCCTTTCTCGTAGTTGATTTCTACTTTGATGCCTTTATGGTCAGAGAAGATAGTTGGTCTGATTTTAACCTTCATGTGTTTGTCTTTCTTGTGGCCCAGGACATGTCTATCCTGGAGGATGAGCTGTGTGCACTTGAGAAAAATGTGTATTTTGCAGCGTGCAGTGTCTTACAGATGCATTCGAATGCGTTCATGTGGCCTAGGTATTTAGGGTTATCGTGTCCCTGTTTAGTTTTTGTCTTGGTGATCTGTCTGTGGGCGAAACTGAAGTCTCTTACTACATAAGTATTTCCTCTCACGTCTGTTTTAGAGAGGACAGTTGTCTAATGTAGTTTGGTGCTGCTTCCTCTGCTGTGTAGGTATTGGTGACTGTCCTATCTTCCTGGTATAGTGTCCCCTTGATCATTATCTAGTGTCCTGTGTCTCTTGTCACCTTTTGTAACTTGAAGTCTGATGTAAGTATGGCGGCCCCTTCCTTCTTTGGGGGTCATTTGCCTGCAGAATTGTTTTCCAGCCCTTTAGTTTGAATCTGTGCTTCTCTTTGGCACTTAGGCATGTTTCCTGGAGACAGCAGAAGGTTGGTTGTTTTCTAGTCCAGCACGCTCCTCTGTCTTGTAGTGTGTTGGTCAGGTTACATACAGGGTGATTACACTGATACATGAAGTCTGTGATTGCCATTTTTTCCCCATAATTTTGTGCTTTTATTCAGTACCTTGTTCAGTTCTTCCTGTTCATTCCTCTGGTTGGTTTAAGATTTTAGGTCTTCTAATATTTCTTAGCGTGAGGGCTTAGTAGTAGTGAGTTTCTGTAGATTTTGTCTGAGACGGTCCTTATTTTTCCCTCATAGTAGGAGAGCTCTGTGGGATAGTGTTCTTGCCGAGCATTATTTTGTCTTTGGAGCTTTTTGAATGTTACTACATTCTCTTGCCCGTTGTGTTTCTTCAGAGAGGTCTGATGTCAGCCTAATTGCTTTTCCTTTACAGCTTATTCTTCCTCCTTGTCAGCTTCATTATTTTCTTCATCTTGGACTCTTGGAATCTTTCCTATTATATGTAGTTTTCCTTTCCTTATGGCATTTTGGTGTTCTGAGAGACACTGAAGTATCTTAAAAGGGCTCAAAGAAAGTAATTTCCCATTTGGGACCACCCATCGAAAATAACCTGATGGTGAGAGACGGCTGTTCATGCTGGGTGGTGGTTACTAACGTGGGGACATCTACGTGGATAGTGACTACATAAAAAAGCAGTAGCTGTGTATGGGAGTGGGGAGTGAGGGAGAGACAGCCAATTAAAATGTTTTGCAACAACAGGACGTAAGCCAGAAATGAGCAGATGGGACTGTTCTGAGGTTCATGTCGCAGTCCAGAAACTGGTCAAAGTACTAGTTTATGTTACAATTTAGGGCAAATGTAATGCCCTAGCTAGTTATGAACTGAGCAGAAAAGCCCTGACAGGAGAGAGAAGGGAGGGGCTTCATCACTGCTGAGGTGCGGTACAGCATCATGCGCTAGACGCAGGCAGAATGGAGAGGAGTCTGGAAAGCCAGGCCCTTTGCTTGGAGGGGCTCAGCTCTAGCATGTTAAAAGCCATGACGAGGTGTTCATTTATTTAACTGCAACTATTTCTGCTCTGTACTGTAGCCCTAAGACCCCCAAGCCTGCTTCTGTGGATTCAGCAGAGTGGCCTGCACCTCGGGGACCAAGGAGACAACCGGACTGACGCCCACCCTCCCAGGAGCCAACACAGCACGTGGCCTCACACAGAGACCTGACTGGGATTTCTGTTTTATTCATATTCTTGTAAGTTACATTTATATTCTTAGCAATAATTTATAATATTCACATCTCATATTTCCATTATTGGAAGAACACAAAGACAGAATTAAAGCACAAAGAGCGAGGACTTCAAATTCAAAAAGGAGGTTACTGTAACGTATCACAGAGGCTAAAATTCAAACTATCAAAGACCCCCACACAATGGAACAAAACATAAAGCTTAATGTCCCTGTTAGCCTGAACTGCAGGATTTAGCAGCTGCCTGAACCAGTGAGTCAACAGCTCTTTCTCTGCAGAAAGACGACGAAGAGCGCTTTGGTAAGTCATCCTGGCTGGCTGCACCCCTCTGCCTCACTGTGTCGTGAGTAACTATACAGCACAGGCACGGCAGCGTGAGAACAGGGCTCCCAAATCTTTTACTGTAGATTTCCCCAGACATCTTTAGTCAATAAAAAAATGCAATTAGTCTTTTGAACTTGATGTTTAAAAATAAAGTAAAAGTACTTTTAGAGTCTTTAAAGCTCTCGTCCAAAAGTGTAGTGTTAGACACGGTCAGACTCTGAAGCGGTCACGTCTTTTCTGCGCTACACACAGGACCAGCGCCCCTGCGGCCATCCTGAGTGCGCGCCCTGCGGAGAGTTGCTCACTAGGCCCTGCGTGCAGCACCCTCAGTCAGGACCGGGACCTGTCCATGGCCAGCCCAAGTCCGCCGCCCTGCCGGCGAGGTGAGCCCCTGGTTTCCGTGCCCCTGTCACTCCTCTTCTGGCTTTGGGGATTCCAGTTCATTCAGTAAGTTTCTGCCAGCTGCTCCGGCTTTTGACGCAAAAAGAACAGCGCCTGGCTTGAACCCGAGGTTCCTCAAGCTCCGGGCGTAATCTACATATATGGCAGAGATGAGTTTCTGTAAAACCCAGTTAAGGGAAAGAAGGGCAAAGGGGTGGTGCAGCTCCCCCAGGCTCCGGCCCCCTACGCATCCCACCAGCTGGCCTGCCTCTGCATGGTTGGAAGCACAACCAAGACCGGGCAGAGGAGAGGAGACAGGAGAGGCCTGTGCCACTGGCAAGCTGCGAGGTGGCTGGCTGGGGCAGCTGGCTTCCGTGAGGGGTTCCACTCACGAGTCTCCCTAAGCCTCGTGAGGCCAGCTCTGGGCAAGCTCCGTTCCACTGTTGTGATAAGCAAAATGGCTCCCTGGAGTCAACTTCACTTGGTGACTAAAGGATTTTGAATAAATTCAAGTTTAGTTTGGTTTCCCTCTGTATCTTTTCCAGAAAATTAAATCTTTGACCTGTAGGAATGAGGCCCCAATGTAATAATTCAAGAAAAAGTGTGAGAACAAGAAGAGTTCTGCTAACGCAAGGAGCTGAGAGCTTAATCTCACGCCCATTCTTGAAGAGAACGCTGTCAGGCGATTCTAGAAGGAACAGTGAGCACTGGTCCCAGTGCACGACACGTGGCACATCACCCAAAGTTGTGCGTCGCGTTCTACAGGCGACTGTCACGGTGCATGACGGTGGGTGTTCCTCTTTCGCTTATTACAGCATGTACTTACTGGTAAACATGTACAATCTTACTGCATAGAGTGCAGTTTGAATACTGCGCTGAAGTAGCAGGCTTCCACCCCTTTCCTAAATTACTTCCCTACGGTCTTTTAAGACCAAATAAAACACTGTGATGCAAGCCCCTCCCCTGCCAGCCCAGCCATCTCAGGGAGCTGGGCCTGTGCCTTCCTTCTGATTCTTGCGCCCTTCTGTTCCTCCCTCTTCCCTGGTGAATCAGGACAGAACATGGAACTTTCTGGATAGAATGTAGTTCCTGCTCAGGCACCACTAAAAGGAATCCTGAAACATGCCCTCACGTCTTGCTTCCCTCAGTGTAACGTCCCAGCAAAGGATATCCGTGTCCTCACTGACTTCCATCGCGCCGTACTTGAGACACGCTTCCACGAACAGGGCGGCTCGGTCGAAGTAGCGCATGCTGCTGACAGGACGAACTGAGTCAGGCCGCTGCCCTGGAGGCACCTCCAGGGTGTGCTTTTCTGTGACGCACACGTCTCCCTGGGAAACTGAGCGCCACCAAAGCCACACAGCACCTTCCCGAGCCCTGGTTTATAGAGGCGAGGAGGGGCGAACACCCACGCCCCCTCCCCCCTTTTCATTACCAGTTAAAAAACCTGTGTAGGGCCCTCCCTGGTGGCGCAGTGGGTTGAGCGGCACACTGTGGAGCAGACCACAGCCACTGCAGCACGAGTTCGACCCCTACTGCCGTCTGGGGAGCTGATCCACATGGCGCGGCAGACCTCTCCTGCCTCGCCCGCTGCTCCCCTCAGCAGTGTGTTTCAGTCCATCTGTCCCCCGCTCTATCTGGTGGATTCTCTCGCTCCCTGCACCTGTGGCCTGTACCCCAGTGCTTGTATGTGTAAATGGATAAATCTTAAAAAAAACAAAATCTGTGTAGTAGCTGAAGCCACAGAAAGCTACAGGGGCAAGCAGGTATCCCTGTGCCTGCTGCGAAGCCTTAAGACGTCGAAGGGCACCACGCCACACTGCGTCACCGCCGACCACTCCCGGCCTGTGCACCTACCCAGAGCTGAACTGGCCCCTGCTCTGCAGACTCTCATTTTCTTTGGAAACAGTACCCATGAGATCTGCTAGTGTGCTGGTGGGACATGAGCCTCCCACTCCCTTTAGCTTTTTATTTTTTTGAATTTTTTAAAGATTTATTTATACATACAAGAGCTGGGTATGTATAGGCCAGAGTCACGGGAGGTGAGAGGACCCACCAGAGACAGAGTGGGGAGCAGAACAGGCAGGCTGACTGAAACACACTGCCGAGGGGAGCAGCGGGCGAGGCAGGAGAGGTCTGCGGCGCCATGTGGGTCCCCTCCCTGGCCTGGGATCAAACTCTGTGGTGCTGTGCAGCGGATGTTTCACAGTGCGGCACTCAACCTGCTGTGCCACCATGGAGGCCCCCCCTTTAGCTTCTTAGAATAAACTTACAACCCCTCATCTTTGTCCTTTCACTGCAGAACTGCAGGACTGCCATCTGCCCGCAGAGCCTCAGAAAGCGTGAAGTGCCTGACGGTGGCAGCGAGCCCAACCGGCCCTGCCGTACCTGTGAAGCGTCTCCGCCACGCTGGAAAAGCAGCCCAGGGAGAGGAGGACCAGGAGGGCCTTTGACTTCTGATTGACTTGTGGCGAGCAAAGGTGGTCAACCCACCGCTTTAAAACATCAGCGTACTCCTCAGCATTTAAACGGACCTGAGAAAGGAGCCTGTGTCAAGTAAATGACACCCTGGACCACATAAACACCATCAACTGGGAGCTGTTCTTCGGAGACAAGCACTAGGTGAGTACTGGAATTCAGCAGCCGCCTGCTGCTCGCCTTGCTACAAGTAGCCCTACAAGGTCCTGCTGATGGGCCAATGGCCTGGCCTGACTGCCCTGGGCTCACGCCCAGGCAGGGACAGACAGCAGCTGCTTCCACTTAATTGCTACTGATACACCCGCCATTTTTCACTAAGAAAAAGTACAGTCTTAAAAGAATAGGTATGTGAAAGCTGCAAGAAATTTTCTGCAAAGCAGCTTGGCCGCCGATAAAAAGCATCTAAACCACGAGAATCACCTACTTTGGCAAGCCACGCCGCCCGGTTCCACTCGCCGTATGTCTGCAGGTAGCGGCAGGCGTCCGCGGCCTTGTCTATCAGGCACAGCAGCTGAACGCCCTCTGGAAGACAAAGCAGCAGCTCGTCTGCCAAGTTTCTCTGAAGGAAAATCACCATTTGACTTCACCTCGTCTTGTGCATCCTCTGCCCGCTGGAGACAGTACTGAAGTTTGAAAATACTACATGGAGCTTCACGGCGCTGTGACTCAGTGACCAGGTAGGAAGTGCAAATACCGTCCAGAAAACGAACAGTACAGCACTCTCACTCACTGGTTTTCATCATTTCAGCTTGCCCGTCGTATGCCTTGTCTTGGCAGTTGTTAATCGTGTCTCTGCCACTCTTAGAAGAACTCTGGCTTAGAGAATTGAGTTAAATGGCCATCTTATAAATAGCTAGTAATAATTCGCTTTTCCCCAGCATACATAAAATAGAAAGATGGAATCCAATAATCAAATACTTTGCTGGGGTCAGGTCTGACTTTCCAGAACACTGCCAGGTGCGCCCACGAACCATGCCTCACCTGCCAGCTTGCCGTTGGCGATCATGTTGGTTGCCACCAGCTTAATGGTGCTCTGGGAGGGGCCTGACGAGGTGACCGTTGTGACCAAACAGGCTTTTAGTGAGTCGCAGTAATAATGCTGGTTATCCGCACTTGTTTCCAACAGCAGCTGCACAGCTCTGTCTGTCTGGTAAGAGAGAGAACGCGCCTAGCATGAGGCCATTTCCCCCAACATACACTCTTCTTGAACACTGTTTGCGTGTGTAAGAACCACATTCATAGAGCACGGCACTGCCGGTTTACAGAAGTGGTCAAGGAACTGCTTGTTCTAGCTGTACACCAGTTATTGCCGAGACAAAACTAAACGAATAGATCTCACTTGACACATGGAAGCCAAAACCAGAAGTTTGTTAAGCAGATATTTATGCTTTCTCCGAAAGTCTGTTGCTCCTGCCTTGAGACAAGTATAGACTTCTCTTTACACTGTGCTTTCAGGGAAGCACTATAAAGTATGTCGGGCACATGAGGTGCTGACACACTCATCAACTAACAGCGCCATGAAAAGTTGCAGAAATCGACTTACTTGACCCAAGAGAAGCAGCTGGTCTGTACATTTCCTTGTGTGATCATATGTTGACCTTTTTACTTCCTGTAGATTAACCCTTTCCAACTGAAATTTCTAGATAGAAAACAAAAAGGAAAACAAACTCAGCTTGCACTCAGAAATGAACTACTTCAATTTTACTCTAATAATCAGCGTCACTGAAATCCAACAATGTAACAGGAAAGTTACACACTGGACAGTACTGAAATGTGCTACCACTTGAGAGCAAGTCACCCACTTAGTGACACAGGCACTGGAACGAAACTGCTAAAAAGCAAGCTTCCATTTTGTAGTACTATAGCCACAAAACCTCCTTATCTGTAGAATATCAACTTCAAAGCCAGTGAAAGAAATATTTTTCTCACTGTATGTTTTAACAATCTTAACAATTTTAAGACAAAAAAATTTTAAAAAGACAAAAATGAATGTGTATTTAACAATTCAGTGTTTGTACGATTTTCAGGTCCTCAGTATGGTCTGTCTATGTAAACGTGCAGAGACTCATTTCCATTAAGTGAAAGTTTCCTGAGTGTTAAGACCCTTCAAAGCCACAGTGACCAAGACGACCGCCTTAAGGACGTGATACCTGGAAGTAGGCGTTTTCGCAGAGAACGTCGTAGCAGATGTCCAGCGGGTTGCTCACTCTGTCACGAGGGGCGCTTCCTCTGGCAGCTGCTGTGCTGGCCGACTTTGCTGGGGACAGGCTGTGCAGGTAGTGGGCGGCAACCGTCCAGAAGTGGAGCTCGGACTCATCCCCGTAGAGCCTGAGAAGGAGAGCGCAGCATTCCCCTGAACTCACAGCAGGCCGGGGCTGAGGGCTTCCCACAGTGGCGTCAAGTGCTAGGAGCACCGTGCCGCCACGTAAAATACCCGTATGCGACACCGTCAGCCACGTGGTGGAAGAGGAGAAACAGCAAGTTCTCCGGCCCGTCCCAGCACACGGGCCTGACTGCAGACGCAGCTCTCTGACAAGGTCGCTCGCTGCCCAGGTGACCATCAGCCTTTCATAGTCACACTAAGGAAGAAGATTCTTGGGGTAACTGGCAAGATAAGGGAAAATCTGTAATTTAATTCTCTCGGGAGTGGAAGTTTTTGTCTTTTTTTTAGTGATTACTATATAGTAAGGAAGTACTATATAGTACTGCTTATATTATTGTGACACACACGCCCTTATAGCTCATATTTAAAAATAGTGAAACTTTCACAGAGAAGGCATAGATCTCACAAGCTAAAATACAATTTTTTTTCTATTTGTAATACTATTTTCTAAACTAATTTTAAGTCAAATGTAAATGATGAACTGATACATTTTTCTTAAATTTAAAACTATTTGGTCTCAATGAAACACCCTTGGAAGAGAAATGAGTTAACCGAAAATTCTGTCTCACGCAGAACACTTCAGCAGTCTCACCTGGAAACGAGCAGGCATCTCTGCAAGAGCGTGAATTCTGGGTCAAGCAAGAGTTTCTTTAGATCACTGCAGACAAGAATTCAGATAAAGGCAAGACAATCTTTTTAAACAAATAATGAAACCAGAGGACAAATCGATATATTCTTGAAATGGAAAATTCCACTCAGAGGCTGAACATACAGAAGCGGCTTTGTCCCGACCCTGAAGTCACAGGTTTCGCAGAGCCGCGTGCCTCCGGCCGGGCAGCAGTGAGCAGTGCCCACGTGACACTGACACTCACGAAAATCTGACTCACATCTTTAAAAAGCTGAACAGCTGCCTAACTATGGGCACAAGCACATCACTGTTGATAAATTGATTCTGCTACTTGTCAGCAACAGTGTATGTGGCAGAGAAGACACATTCATTTATTTTTGAAACTATCTCCAATAAAAAGTTCAGGGGAGGAAGATGTGTTTTTAATAGATAGCTATTCTGAAATAGTCAAACAAAATACCCTTTTACATCAAGGAAAGGGAAGCTAGTATTTAAATCTGTTCTTTTCCTTAACACAAATGTTAACCTGTGGTTTAAGGAAACAAAGTAATTATTTTGAATCTGACATCTATAAAACCTATTATGGTTCATTTATTAATTATAGTTAGCTGTGACAGATTCTAGATTGCAAAAAAAAGGTGTTATATTTTACCAAGAACTCGTTGTGGACCTGTATCTTTCTCAGTTTCTTTGCAATATTATATCCTAGTGTACACTTTTAAATGTTTTAGGCTCTAGGGAGTATGTTAATTTATTAGCCAAAATTGTGCACACACAGCCTCTGACATGGAGAACATTTTTAGAGGCAGGAAGCTGACATGGAAGCTCCTCCACACGAGGCTTCGCAGGGGAGCGGTGGGGGCAGGCCGAGCCATGAGCTCACAGCGCAGCCGGCACCGCCCGACAGGAGACCAGAGCGCCCCGACACTCAGGAGGCTGCTGGAGATAGAGGCTCCGTCCCTGCAGCTTCTAAACAGCTGCTTCCTCTAGGAAACAAAGATGCCAAAGGAAAACAGAGAACAAGATCTTCTTGGTGAACAGAGAACAAGATCTTGCACCCTAGTTTCTAAAACACAACTTAACCTTAATTTTAAAATGCCTAAGTTATTCTGTATTTCTTTCTCTTATATTCTGATCTTCCAATAAAGTATAGTTGGAGTGCTTACTTGGACAATGAATTCAGTTGCTCTTGAAGGAGATTCTTTATTTCTTCATTTTCTGGATAATCACTATACAGAAAAGATTTTGAATGAGCCCATCTTTTCACTTCTATTTCTTTACCACAAAAAAAACTGTGTTAATGTAGAAGTAAAAACCTGGTTACAAGCCAAAAAGCAACATTCTACTCAGGAAGCTGTCAATCATCCTTAATGCTTGATTTTATCTTGTTTAGTCAAAACAAAGACATAAGTGAAGAAAACACTGGTGTTAAACCAAAAAAGTCACCAGCGGACTCTGAAAATGATCCAGTTCAGATTCACATAAAGAGAGCACTTAGCACGAGAAAGGAGCCCACTCTTTGCCGAGTGCATGGCAAAGAGTAGCTCATGCCTCTAAGTAGCTCATTCTTGCAGCAGTCACCTCACCATTGCTCACCTCCCCCATCCTTACCTATGAGCTCTATGGCACAGCTTCAGTAACACCTGTAAGCTCAATACCCACAAATTAGTTCCATGAATATATTTTTACAATGAGGCAGATGTTGAGATTTATAAAATCTAAAACACCTCTGAAGCAGGCCCCTTCACACTGCTTTTAAACAGAATTAAGCCTGGACCAAAAATCTTCCTGCCTTCACTGGCCCTCTTCACACTCACTCTGTCAGGCCCACGATGCCCGCATGGCCACCGGAGCCGGCCACCCACAGCTTCCAGCCCCCTGCAGACTCACGTGTCCACGAAGGCTGCGGGGGGGGTGGGGGGGGATGGGACACCGACCAGGGTGTGCGGGCATCCTGTTAGATTGTTTCCGCATCTCTGCTGCAGTTTGCTTTTGAGCTCCAGTTGTGAAGCCCAGGGATACAGGCCAGCGGTGATCTCCATGGGTGTCCTTGACTGCTCAAGAAAATCAAGAAAGGAAAGCAAAGACAGAGAACTTACACGTGCGAGATGTCCAAGGAGTACTGGCCGTCCCACGGCTGGTGGAGTAAGAAAGCTTTCAAGGCGAGGGCGGCCCGTGGGACAAGGAGATAGGGGCACCACACGGGCTCTAGACAAAGACATTTAATGAAATAAATTTCACTTCATAAAATTTAATTAAAAATTTTATACTACTCTGAAAATTTAATATGGACAGTTTACAAAGAAGTCGGCAGAGAACAATGCATATATCTGGGGGTAACAGACGACTCACTAATCACAACATGCAGGCTAAAAGTGAGGAGTTTCTCTCTTCAAGTCTTTTTGTTTTCCCCACCAGCTAAGGTCATGTCATGTGACGCACTATAGTCACACAGCAGGCCACATGGTAGGAAGAACAATTATGTACTGAGTGAAGGAATGACTGAGCCAAATTTCTTTTAAGCAACCAATGTAAATGAGTATGATTCTGCTCTGGAAAGTTGCTTCCTTTGGGTCAAATCAAATCTATTTTTTTTCCCTTTTAAAAATATAAGTCTCCTGTGTACTATAAAAACACCACCTGACTACAACATCAGTACCACGAGTCACTGTCTTAAGCTCACTATTTAAAAACACAAGCACCCTGTCAGCCGTGTCCCCCGCTGGACGCCCTCGCTGTCCTAAGGTGACTGAACTCACGTGGCGGCTGAGCTTGTCACTAGGGTCGCCCCTCTGGTCAACCGCTTTGTCACGAACGTAAATATCCCCGGGCTTTCGACAGAGCACTCAGGAAAGGGTCAAAGAAGGGTGACCTGGCAGACCGGAGTAGGGGAAATGACTGACAAGTGCAGTGACAAGGAGCCTAGCGTCTCAGTGGTAAAAACACTCAAGCTTGAATTCATTTTCTTAAACTCAGATGTTCAGAGAGCAAGACAAATGAAATAGAAGCGGCTCTTTCCCCAGATGAGAGGAGCTGGTGCGAAATAGACAGGCTCAAAGCACCCTTTCATTTGGATTCCGTACCTGTCAGCTCCTGCTCATCCATCCTGAAACACGTAGACTTCATAGACATATCGAGGACTCTGATACACCCGTCATCTGAGGCCAAGATCACCTTATCTGACGTGCACCAGTCCACATCCAGTATACGAAAGGTCACGTTTCTCCCACTTCTTAAACTGCTCACCATCTGAACCTTCAAGAGTGAATTTGGTTGTCACGTTCAGAAAGAAAAGGAAGGTGTTTGTCATTCTGGACTAAGTGGTCAAGGAAAGGCAGGGCCTGTGGCAAAGGCCCAGTGCAACTTTAAAACTGGACAGACACCCCCATCTTTATCGTCCATACGCAGACTGCCTTTTAAAGGTAGGCTCTTTTTCAAATAACATTAGGGAAAAAAAAAAACCCTGACTGAGCTATCACACGTTTTGAACAGAAATACTATAAAACTAAAAGACTAAAAAGATGAAAATTGTTTTAGGAAGTATGACAAACCCATTATGTAGTTTTCACTCCTAAATCAGGAAGAGAAAAAGTTTCTCTGACCTGCAGCCCCACATGCAGCAATGCTCATGGAGCAGGGCCCACCTACCTCTTTAGAGTCCCACACTTCAGCGCCATCATTGTACATTGCTATTAACTTCTGGTTTCCTTTACCAGGGGCAAAACGAATCTTCCTCACCCAACTTCGATGAGTAGGTATCCCTCTGAGGACATACAGAGAAAACAAAAACCAAAATACCAATATGGTGTACAGTACCATCTCGTCATCAGAAACTGTGCAACCTCTCTCTTTCTTCTTTTGACCAGGAATAACTGTTTTTCTTTCTGGAATAGAGGCTACATCTAATAGAAGGGCCTGCCCGTTGACAACAGCTGGAATCATGTCTTAGCACTTCATTGCGTGAACCAACTGCAGAGAAGAATTATGAATTACCCAGAGTTCTGCCAAGTTCAATAGCAAGAGACCCAGGGGTCTAAGCTGTAATTGGCTATGCTTATGAATCTGCAGGCCAAGTTACAGACCTCTAGGGGAACCGTATCAAGTGATTACTTTTTTTTAAAACCAACTAACAAGGTTGTGTTTGTAGTTCATACCTGGACACTCTGCCTTTCAAATCCCAAAAATTTAAATTTCCATCCACATCTCCAAGAACTAGTGTATCACCTTTCCAAGCGATGCAGGTAATGCTACCCATGTTTCCCTAGAAAACAACAGCAACAGCCATCAGAAATTTCACTGTACGATTATATCAGACATATTTGTACGTGATAATTGTGATAAAATAAGATACTTTAATAGATGGTAAATAAGTTATAAATGGTTTTGCTTCAGTACAAATTCCCCTAAACACTAACAGGACACTAAAAGTGTTCTCAGGCATATCAGCTTCAGCTCTGAAGTAAAAAAGATTTCCATTTGATAAACATTAACTTATCTGAATTATATTTACAGAGGAGGCCCTGCAGAAGGAATACTTCAGATAAAACAAATTAAAAGGTAAAAAGAGAAGGAAAGGAAACCCTTTCCAGAGAGCTCATCTCCAACTTCTTTCTCACTGCAAAAGCATAAATAGATCTATTCCAAGAGAAAGTCAAGGCTGTTTCACAACTGTGCAGGCATCATTCTACTGAAAAAGAGGCTCCAGTTTCAAGATACCTTCTGAAATAATGAAGGTGAGGAGATACTGTTTCTATCCAAAGGCATCTGAATGTGTGTGAATTCACAGAAAGCTCTGCGAATTTACAAACAGAAATTCCAATATAACCACCACCCACTAGCGGGAAGGAAGAGCCTGCAGCTGCCCGGGACGCACAGAGGCAGGCTACACTGAGAGCGAGCTGAGGGGCTGGACTCTGCAATCAGCTGCCCGGGCACAATCTCAGCTTCACCACAGAATTTGTTGTGTGAATCGTAGCACATTTACTTCACCTTTCTGTGTCTTGAACTTACATCAATAAAACGGGGCAAGTTCAAAAACCCCGAGGCATTCCTTGTAGTACTAATACATGCATAAGATGAAGACCTGAAAACAATGCCTTCTACATAATAGAGGCAATATACGTTAACTTAAATAGTATTAATAGTGCCTCTACTTATTAAGAGAAATCTTGTTCTTGTTTTTGCAGAACAATGTAAAAATTCTCGTGTTTAGCTCTCAAGGAAGCCAATGAGCAGCAGGAAAGCTCCAAGTATCTCCCAAACTATGAATAGGCTGGCCGCACCCCAAATAATGCAGAAATCCTATAGGCAGCCAAGAAACAAAAGAAAAACTGGCTTGAAAACCAACGCTTAAGTAAATTCAACTGAAATTAACAGAATGCTGAATACGATGCAGAGCTCATTTCTGCCTCCTGAACAGGAAGCTTAATTGAGAATTCTCCTTGACATTTACTTATTAATCTTGAAAACCTGCTTTCTAGCTTCTAACAATGAGAATACAGACATTTAAATTAGCCCAGCATTGCCAGCTTAGAATTCAGGTGATCGAGAATACAAAGCACGCACAAGCCGGGCCTCCTCCCGGGGCTTGCTGAGGGGTACGAGGCACACGGAGAGTGCACGGTGCTTTCAGAGGCCTTGGCCCGATGAACACCGAGAGCCAACGGAAGACTGGAACTCAAACTAAAAGATGGTGTCGGGCACGCAAGGCAAGGTGAGCAGTCAGCGGGCTGCAGAGTTCCAACCGGGGCAGCACATCACACTCTCCACACAGACGTTCTCACTACGCTGAGCTCACCTCTTCCTACCATCTTATACACTCTTTAGCTTGGGGCCCAAACCTGGGGAAAGTTTCAATTCAAAGTGGCTCAATACTTCACACTCAGGAGGAGAGTAAGGTAAATATTGGATTAAAAGAAACCTTTGTCTAAAGTCCACATCATCATCACTGGAAATATTTCAATTACAGAATGGAAAAGACAAACCTGTGTATCACACAAGTGTGATTTGGGCACATGTACTTCCCTAAAAATAATCCATTCTACAAAGTGCACTAATTCCACTGGGGGCTGGATCCAGACAAGCTGGCTCGCCCTGGGGAAAGCTGCGTCTCGTTGTGGAGCACAGGGTCTGACGGGCAGAACAGCCCCCACCCCCAGCTTCAGGCCGCCATGAAAAGAGAGGGAAACTTAAAGGCTGTGTGGCACGGTTAAGACCCTGAAAGAAGCGCTGAAAAAAAGATAAACTCATGTGTCTAATGTCTAGAAACTGTAGGGGATTTTTTCTGGGGCGGGGGGAGGATGGTACTGGCATCTCAAAACTTGTTGGATTATGTCTACATTCTAATCTCAAATGTGAAGAGATTAGAAGACAGAGCCTGAGCTGCTGGCCAGAGGCACTGGAGAGTGGAGGTGTGTTCTTGTCTGGGGTCCCACATGAGGAGCTGTGTGCATTACTGAGAAAGCAAACTGTGGTCTTCCTTAGGGCACCTCGATGCCCCAAAGCACTCTTCAAGAACAGCTTTTCTTTCCACACACTGAAGTTAGGCTACTTTTCCTATTATAAATACCAAATGTCAAACTCACATTTCCGTTATTATTCTATCCTTTCAAACTACTGAAAATTTGGGGCAATATTAGAGACAGACCAAAATAGATATCAGAATCTCAGATGTGATTTGTTCTACACATAATATTAAAAGTGAAATTACAGTCAGAAAAGCATGTTGGTGTGCTAGTTTGGCGACACACGTGATAGCTGTAAGGCCTTAGAGAATTCCACAGGCAGTGGACAGATGTTAGCAGAGACTAGCAACACTATCATGCTTACAACCTGCTTACTACTATCCAAAAATAACACAAGAGCATACGTGAAACCCTTCAAGGCCGTGCCTGAAACAGTAGACGAGAGACACTAGTCAGACCGGCAGGCTGAGTTTGTGACATGTGGACGCTGCCAGCCGGGGCAGTTCCTGACAATCCCTCGGCTTTGTCAAGAGTGAAACAGAAATAATTCCTCATGGATTGTTATGAGGACAGAAATGAGCAGCTCACGCCTCACATTTAATGACAAAGGTCATAATGCTGTTCTCCAATAGTAAGGAACACGTCTAATCGATGATAACATTTCTGTAAGGACTAATGTTTTTTATGTTAAAAGTTTCTGCAATAGTGTTCCACCTAACCACACTATGGAACCAACAAACTGATGAGAACACTCAGTGAAGACTGCTGACGGGCTGGACTCACATCCGGGGGGATCCGAGCGCTGTCTTTCACCGAGTTTCCTTCGACAGTGAGATGATACACTTGGCCGTCGTTATCGGTGAACACAAAATGCTCCCGTGCAGAGATGTTCTGACTGAGCTCAGATTTACTTTCTGCCTCCTGCAACAAGCTTTGGGATAGGAGAAAAAATAAAGTATTTCCTTCCCCATGAGTGTCACCCATACTTAACTTGCCACATGTACAGATGCATTAGCAGTAGGTGCAGAACCAGTAAAAAGATAAAGCTGAAACTAGTCTTTGTCCACTGATAGGAAAACACAGATTACTCCCAAGCACCTCATACTACAAGGTAACGTTGATCAGAGACCCCGATGTTCCAGAGACCTGGGCTTCAGAGACGAACACAAACACCTCTTGGTGCTTCACCAGAACACTCGTTAGCAGAAGAGCCACCTACCACTGACCGCCATTCTCTCTGAAGTTCTTATTTGTAAAATCAGTGGAGATGGGCGTAGCGGAGTACATAAATTTAGAGTTGCCAATACATTTTCTTTGGTATTCAGAACAACACGATCCAGCTGTTCATGCTTCGCTCGCTTGAGTTTCAGAAGCTGAAACGCTGCGAGCAGGACAGTAAAGCGGGTGCCGACGCACGGCTACCACCTCTGCAACTGAGAGGCAGCACAGTGGTGCAACAAGCTCTTCAGCGTCACAGCACGTGCTCTGTTTGGTAAACTGTGCTCTAAAAGGGCGTGCAGCTGGAGACCAGAGAGGGCTTTGGACACTGGCAAGTTCCCAGCCACGACAGAGTCACAAATGACAGGGCAGAAGGCTCTTGCCACACCTGATCACAGAAGACTCCACGACACTCAGCTCGGTATCTGAGACCACGGTCTGGCGCGCCATGGCCTCGCGGGTGGCCAGCTGCTTCTTCCTCAGACTCTTCAGGTTGTGAGAAGGTGACCACTCCTGTGAAGCGAATACAGACAAACGTACCAGTGCCTGGTTTCCTTCTGTCAAAGAATCCTTCCAGAACAGAAGGTATGCTCTCCACTGCCATATCACAAATTACTACACATGGATTTACAATTGATTCTTCTCTCTACTTATGGAAAGGCCAAATGAATGCATTTTAATTAGAGCTTAAGGTGGAAGATTTTAATAACCTACCTCTATCTCCTTCTCTAATCTTTAATTAGAACTTAAGGTAAAAGAGTTTAATGGCAAACTTCCAAAAGGCTTAACTTTCTGATGCCTTCTTTGACAAAATGAAAGAAATAAATTCAGTGATGGTATCGCCTCCCCTCTCTCCTTCAGGTAAAGTGAGGTGATCATGCTCTTCCCGTCGTGGTCCATTAATATCCAAAGGCCAACTCCAAACCTTGTTTTATTTATTTATTCTTTTGCATCCCCACTTATCCTAATGCATTTGATCTAATCGTCTCTTACGTACAAATTCCTAAATGAGGTTGTGTGGAAGGCACATATTCATGATTCACATACATATTGTATCACCCCATCTCTAACCCTTCTCACTCGGCTCCATGTCTCTCAGTCCCATCACTGCTGTTTCTGCACGCTGTGTGACAGTTTACAATGCAGCCACCGAGTTTCCGCCAGTCTGTCTGCTCAGCAAGGACGCCCAGACTGCCTCCGACTCTCATCAAGACAGACAGCGCTGCGGTCAATACCATCACAGAAGCTCCTCCGTGACCAGGAGCCGAACAGGTGGAGCACAGAAGACTTCTGTGCTGGTGCCGCCAGTCTGCCCCACAGACGGCCTTCCGGCTACGATTCCACCGCAGTAGACGGGATTTCTACAGCCGTATTATAGCCATATCTGATGTTACCTGGCTTTCCAGTTTTTTTAGCCTAAAAGGTGTATCATGGTTATTTCACTGGGAGTATTTCTAAAAACTAGTGAACTATTTCTTCCTATGTATGTTGGCTTTTTAGGTTTCTCTACCATTCATCAACTGCTCACATCCTTATTTTTTCTACTGGGGCTCCTGTCTTTTCATTGCTTATTTATTTGGAAGAGTTCCTATACCAATCTGGAGTAGTTGGTCCATTTTTGGCTCTGTAATTATTTTTTGAACTTGCCTTCTGCATTTGGCTTTGCCCTGGAGGTCCTTCACTGGACAGTAAGCACCAGTCTTGATGCAAACGATTCAATGATCTGCCTTTCAGTTTGAGCATCTGATGCCCTCCGCTGTCCTCAGAACACAAAATCTTCTTCTATATTTGACTATATTAAATTTTATAACTTTCCTTTTTCACAGTTAGGTCTTTAACCCTGTGGCACTCACCTCTAATTATGGCATTAGGCTGAGATTTGGTGTTTTTCACCATGTGAGAGTTTCCCAATACTGCCTACTAAGCACAGGCACTCATGTGTACTGGGTTTCCAGACACGCACAGGCAGTTCTCTGTTGAGTTGGTCCACGTTCTGTTACTGGCCCGTACAACACTGCTTTCATTTCCGTGGCCTGTAAATGCTGTAAATCAGGTAGGATGGGCCCCCACCCCACCCACACCACCCCTGTGTTTTCAAGGAGTGATCTCTGGTGATCTATTATAATCTTCAGTCTTCCATAAATGTTTTTAGAATATGCTTATCATGTCCCTCAAAACATCTAACTGAAATTGTAACTGGAATTGTGCTAATGTAATATTAAACCAGCCATGAAAACAATTACCTTCATTTATTTAGATTATCTTCTCTGAATATTCATTTTTTAACAAGAAAATATATGGCAGTCATGCTTTCAATTCAAATTAATACCAAATAAACTGTTCAGTTCTTAAATTTTGACTTACCAAAGCAGTTACTGAAGGGAAATTCTTCGACATCTCTCTAAGAATGGTACAAGTCCTGATATCCCACAACTCCAGGGGTTTATCTTTGAATACAACTGCCAAATACTGCCTACAATAAACACAATTACTATATAAGCCCCTTTTTGCAAGATTTTCATCATAAAGAAGTACAAATAAAAATCTCAATAAATCTGAAAATTCAGATGACACATTTTAAACAACTGCAAAAAATTATTCCAGTAGACAATAAATAAGAAATTAAAATTAAAAATAAACCATTTATAGTAGTATCAAAGGGAAAAAATTAACAAATGATGTGTAAAGCTATATAAAAACTACAAAATATTACTGAAAGACATTAAAGAAGATCTCAGTAAGTAGAAAGATACACCATGTTCATGAATCATAAAACCTGCTAAGATGTCACTCTTTCCCACACTGATGTATGGGTTTGAGGCATCCAATCAAAACCCCAGAGAGCCTTTTTGGTAAAATGGATAAGATGGTTCCAAAACAATTGCAAAGATCCTAAAAAAAGCCAAAGCAATTCTGAAAACTATTGTAGAAAGCATACTCCTTTGTTCTTTTGGTTAGTTATCATTCAGTTTTCTATTTTTAATAATTCTGCTTACATGTATTTTCACTTGGAACAAGAAACTAAAAAACTTACTGAGTTTAAATAATAAAGAAAATGAGGACTTTTACCCAGTAAGTCCATGCTGAGGTGGAAGTGCTCAAGAATTTCCTAAGAGGACACATAACATTCCCTTAGTGGACAATGGATGTGTGCGTCGGTTCAGCTTATAGTGCAACCAAATGGTGTTACTGGTTTTACCTGTACAGCATCTGATAAAATGCTTGGATTCACACAAAAGTCACCTCATCTTTTCAGAAATGGAGAATGAATTTGGTGATCAGAGTATTTTCTTTAATAGGGCTGCCGATCCCTACTTGTTATCACTAAGAAAGTCTATATTCATTCTAACATATTCTCACTTTCTTAAAGAACAAAAACCTTGAGATTCACTGTGGTAACACCATGGCTGTTTTCAGGTTGACACTTACTTCAAGTGAGATACTTTGATCATTTCGATGGGCGATTCATCATTGCCTCTTTCTCCACGAAAGGCAATACTCCTACCTTAAATTGCACACATTAAAGAGAAAGTAGCACATAAATAATTGTGAGAAACACAAAGTTAAATCAATACAATGTGATTAGCATCACCCGCTACTTTCCTGTTCATTCTTCCACTTGTTTCTAAGCTGTTCTAATAATCTAAGTATAAAAACGTATTCTCAAAAGTCTTATAAAGACTAACACAGCATATACTAAAATACCTACTTTGTAAAAGAGTTTCTTGATTTCTTCTCTGGTTTCTTTCAAATCATTTAATTTTAGATATTTGGAAATACCAATTTCTTTAACCTTCTATGATAAAACAACTGTCTACTGTAAAAATGACTTTATAAATAGCAAAACCTGTGATCAATGACAAACCATTTTGAATCTCTGAAATGTAAATATGCAAACCTGTTGGAAGATCAACCAGCTGAAGTTCATTTCTCACTAATCCCATATTGTTTGGTGTTGAGGTAGCAAAAGAAAGAAAACCAGTCAAACTTGTCCATTCAATACCCCTATGAGATATTAAACAAAAGTTAACAATTTTTTGTTTGAAAATTTCATTTGAAAAACTGTTTTCCTAAAACCTTAATTTTATTATATAGTTAATTAAGAAATATTAATATGACCTATTTGAGACCATGTTATAAAACATTTCCAACATAAGTGAAATTATTTCTAATTAAAGCTTTATCTGCAATTGTCCCAACAAGATAATCTAGTCATCAGGCCTCATGGACTTTCGAGCCTGGTGAGGGAGAGAGCCAGTGGTTTCTCCGAATTCTACGACTTACAAACAACAGTATACAAAGATTATGAACACAATGCTTAAAGTTGAATACACTAAGGAATTTGTCAGATTTTCTCAGAATTCCTAGCTGGTTAGAAAGCAGAAACCCCTGCAGCAGAGAATCTGACCCGAGTGCTTAGATTTGGAAGTGGTTGAAAGTTCCAAATGATATGTTAACTAGAGAAAAAAGCACACATGAAAAAAATCTCAACAAGGCAGGCGCGCATGACAAGAAAACAAACAAATGCCCTGGAGTCTCCTTATTGGAGGACTGAGAGCAGAGAGCCCCGGTTTCCCTGTCAACAAAGCTGGAGAACGTTCAAGATCATGGCTTCAGGGAACGGAAGAGACAAAGTACAGTGGGCGCAGCGTGCTGAGTCACAGACATGAGAAACGTGGTATCTGCATTGCCCACAAGGCAACAGAGGCCGGAGGGGAGGGGAGTGGAGGCCTCTGCCCTCCACACAGCTGCTCGCCGGCGTTCCTGGACTGTACTCACAGCACACCATCCCCGCTGCTCTCACGAGCCAACAGCAGAAGCATCAGGGCCTGCACGGTCTAAAATATTTAGTACCCTTTACAGAAGCGTCTGCTGATGCTGGTCTAGTTCATCTAACTACCCCAATTTGAATGCTCTGGCTAGACTGATCACTAAATACTGCCCTGAGCGTCCCCCTCTGCTCAAGAGATACGACGGCTTCGCACGTCAGCCATCATCAGCTTCACCGCTGCTACTGCCACTTTGAAAGCCGACTCGAGCTCTGTTCCCTTCATCAGGCTTTCCCACTTACTAAACTGCAGCGACACCTATACTGAACACAGTATAATTTGGTTAATTCTTCACCAGGAAAACCCTTTTGTCGCTCTTCTCTCTTACCTAAGAGGGAAACAATACTCATGAACTTCAGAAGAATCACTTTGGGCTTATTCTGCTCTCTGTATATCTGGTGGCTTCAATCAGATCTGTCTGCTTGAGGCACACTGCCCACGTCTTGTTGATGACGGTCTGAACGATCATCTTCCAGCACAGTAACGTGTCACGACCCACAGACACTGAGACTTCCAGCCCTCCCTTTCTGCATCCATTATTTTAAAAACCCAAGTTAAGTACATAGTCCATGCTATCACCGTAGTGCACATGCTGCGCACCGGATCTACAGCTGTGCACTGTCCTTCTGGAGCTTTCAGATCCAGCAGAAAAGAAACCTCAAAACTGGTGATTCTGTATCACCTATTATGACAGTAAGCAATGCAAAGTTCAACAGGAGCTTGTGAAGTCACATGGAATTTGATCAGAGGCCTGGCAGGGCTTCCTGGAGAAACATTAAAGAGGAGACCCAAAGGGCAAGTAGGGCTTTGCCTGAAAGTCTGAACAACTGGAGAATAGCGCAGGCGGCTAAGAAACACCACAGTGGACTGCACTTCCTCTGAAGGGAGGAACCATGTCATGTTCCTCCAGGCACACGACAGGAACTAAGGAAATGCCACGTTAAATGAATGCAAGGGAACACCTGGCACGCCTCCTCTCGTTTACCGGTGCCAGACACAGCCAGAAACATGCTCTCTCCACTGACGACGAGGGGTCCAGTGTTCAGGACCACACAGAACAGGGGGTGACTAGTTCTTATCTAGCGCTGTATTTTGCCTTTGAGCAAAATACATCCAGTTCCTACTAAAGAATTTATACATCCGATTCCTACCAAGGAATGATCAACTAACAAAAATAAATACCAACTTGGACTTGAAAGCGGATTAGATGAGGAGGGGATTATTGCTCAAATGAGAAGCATAAAACTCTTGTCAAACAGCTGAGCACCACACTGCTCCCAGGAAAACTACTGTCTGTGCTTAACTATCCTCCCCATGAAGCACCCAGGGAGAGCAGCTCCTAACTGATTCGCCCTAGGTTTGCTTACAGGCTTCTGGACTATGAAACATCTGTGACCTGAGGCAGATTACTTGAGGTTTGAGTCCTACTGGGAAAGTGCAGCCTGTTGGGGTTCAGAGAGGATGCTACAGAGGCTACTTCTCAATACTGGTGAGCTGGGCATGGAAGTGTGGGGGAGAAGGGAGAACACACTTTCTGACAGACCTTGAGGTTCTACAATTATAAGAAACCAACTTCTGCAAATTTAGAGACAGGAAAAATAGAGAGCATTTTACTTTCCACGCATCACTCATTTTACTCAAAGCAATGCTGAGTAAAGGTTGTAACATCTACATGAACAACAGTTAAGATAATTTCTGACATGGAAGTGGTACTGGGCTGTACTACTGCAAATCTGGCACACTGGACAGAGACAAAAGTGAATAATCTAAGAAAACATACATGCACTACTCCACCTTTGTTTACTTCTAGATCTCTTTCACTGAACTTAAGTCTCAAAGGTTTTGCCTGTTATAGGTATACAGAGGGTGTGCAATACATATTTATAAAGTACATCTGGTTAAAACATCACAGTTTTAAAAAAAACAGTTGCAACTACCTGCAGTCAGGCAGGCCCTGGCCATAAGCATACCTAAGATTCTGGTACTGAAGATTAAGTGGTTTTAAAAGACACATTTAGTACAAGGTAGAAAAACATCTTTCAAATGTTAGCCCTAGATTTGCATATGAATGACAGAATGTGTTGGGCTTGTTGCTAATAAATTCAGCAATTTTTGTAGTATCTGTGAAATTTTCATAATGGCTTTTAATTTAATACAATTGCTATAATTGAAATGGAAAGACAGCAGGATTTAAGCAACCTCCTGAGCACCACCTCTGGATAAAAATGTGAATTATCTTCAAAATGGCAATTAAGAGGGAAAATCTGTATTAAGGAAACGGAGCACATCTGTGTGATCATCCACAATACCAGTCGGACAAGCAGCAAACCTCATTATGTGGCAACGCAAGTAACTCCAGTGTTACTCAGCGACAATACTGTCACAGCACATGCAGGTCATGGATTTCGTGACAGAGAGATAAACAGTGCAGGATAATAAATCTCATGCAAAATGAAAAGCTCACCAATAAACCAGTGATTGTGTCTTTATTAAAAATTTAAGTGCTCTGATGAAAATATGCTTGATTTCCAGAAACACATATTGAATTCTTAGCATGAATCTTGGTTGAATCAAGACTTTTATTGTCAAAATATTTCCTAGTAATCTATGTGCTTTTTTGAGCTGAAGATCTAGTACATGCACTGTCAAGCATAAGAGCTGAGTTCTAAAACCTGGAGGGCCCAGGTTTTTCCCTCTACCCTTTTCTTTGATGAAAATACTCAGTTTCTTCTTCTATAAACTGGGAATAGTAATAGTGCCCGTCACAGAGACTCAATGAAGTGAGAGACACAAAAGCTTAATATTTACTGTAATCCTTAAAGCAAATTCTGAGCAGATGGACTTTTGATTGCTGGTGTCAGCCACAGAGGAAACAGCACACCCAAAAGGCAAGGGGAAAACAATGTCAGAAGAGCACAGACAGAAAGAGGACAGAGTGGGAGCAGGGACTACTGCAGAAGAGAAAGCAGATGAAAGGCCTAAAAGGGTCTAAACAGATAGCGGTGCCACTGCACCCCAAAAGTCTAACGTTTCTCTAGACATTACTACTCTGTGTGAACGTCCTTCAAGAGACACTGGAGCACACAGTGTAAGGTTGAGATAACAGGTCACTGGCAAAAATAAGACAATAAAACTTTTACAATTTCCATCACAATCAGCAGTTGTGAATCTTTAAGAGCTAATAACTCTTCCCCATTGAGAAAATGCACTTACTCATAATGTGTTCACAGAGGGTTCATTAAGAATTTTAACACACACATGGGAACTATAGTTACACAACTTCTAGAGGACAAAAAAGGACATCAAAAAATACACATACAACTTTACAATCTCTTGCTGTGGGCTAAGAAAGGGAAACAACCAAGCAATCAGCACAGCAATGCTCTGGAGAGACATGTACACATCTTAGGACGAGGCAAGAGGATTCTTTTATCACTTCAGCCCTCCCCTCACATCTCTGAGAAGACAGCTTTTATGAACAGATCAGGTCTCCAAAAAATAAATGCTGTATGGTTTGGGGCCTTTCTGATGGTGTTTCAACAAAGAAATAAATGAGACTGATTAATAACAAACATGATTATAGATTTTTATAGAAGAGGAAACCAAACTATATAAACCTGAACAGGGAACTACGATGAATTTCGAGAAAACATTCTGTATCTTAAAAAAAAAAAAGAGGCAGCAATAAATATACGGAAAAATTCCATACTGTACAGAAAAGCATGCCGGGCCTTTTCTCAGGCATTACGTAGTTTGACTGTAACGCCACAAAGGCAAACTCACTTGACTTCACACGAGTGGATGCTGAGCTCCTTGTGCAGCAGCCCGCCGGTGAGGTGGTAGACCAAGACAGACCCGTTGCTGGTACCTGGAAGATGACGCCACAGGGAGTATTTAAGCAACCTCTTGAGCACCATCCCTAGATGGAGTTCCAGAGTTTTCCCAAAAAGAATCTTATAATTTTAATCATATTACATCATTTATCTTTCATAAAAGGGACTAAAGCTACATGGTGAAAAAAATGCATTTCTCTGCCTTCCCTTTTATCAAAAATGCGCTTACTCTCATACGCTCTGAAATGTTACCTAAATCCAGGGATAAACTTTCATAAAAAGACTTCGAGACCTAACTCAATACACATGAAGTGTGAAGAAGCACTTTCCCAAGCTTTGTTCTACGTAAGAGTTTATGCTTTTCGAGATTTGGAATGTTTATTGCAGCCAGTCCTCAAAACTAAATTTTCAATTAACAAATCTTCATAATAATCAAATCATTCTACAGTCTGCAAGCTTTGATGATGCTGAGTCTAATGTGCTAGAGGAAACAGAAGTCCCATGGTCAAACTCTGCTTCTCTTCCCTAATCACTCCGCAAAATCTTGTATTTCTTATTACAAATATAATTCTTACACTATTTTCTTTTTGCTTTTATTTTATTATACTAAATTCGATAAATAACTGGATGCTCATTATATACCAGTGCAGTAGAACTTACACTACATGGAACATTTCAGACCTGAACTTTGCTCTTATTATCCAGCTATCTGAAGACATAGTTTTCGCTAAGAAATTGACAAATCAGATACTCAGACATTGCACATACATGAACGTATAATGTACACAGGCAAATACTAATTCCAATCTTTGTGAGAGGTTTAATATGAATGAGAAGTTCCTGAAGCAAATTTAAACATTGACCCGTACTTGTAAAATCTGGACATGTGTGCAGGCCACTTAACTTTAACATCACTTTCCAAAGGCAGTAATAGGAAAAATGAGAAAATACAAATACTGCCAAGTAGTCAGACTCGATGAATCCTTAGGACACTTAGAAGTCAGTCATTAAACTGAGATAATTAGTCACAACATAAATGTTGTCAGATTTTCATTTTAGGGAAAAACAAAGAAATGGAAATCATGTTTACAGACCTAGGGAAAAAATTAGAAGCCAACCAAAAGCACCTTAAGACAAAAGGTTGACAACTTCAACCTTTCATCAAATATACCATTTTTCAAGTTTAACAAAATACATTTTAACCGTATATTTTTAATAGTAAAATAAAACTTGGTTCTCTCTGTTAAGGAAATTAGATGCATATTACTATGAAATTAATGTATAAGCAAGCTGAAACTCAGACCAATTTTTCTGTCTGTAACATAAACACATATAATTTTAATACAAAAGGCAAATCTTAGCTTACAAAGACCATAGTCCCTTTGTCTACAAAAAGATTATTGTTATGTTACATGATTGACTATAACTACAAGATTAGTTAACAAAAGCCTGATACAAAATTAGACACACACAGAAAGAGCCTGGGTGGCCCAGGAAGAGACAAAGCGTCCCATGGCTCCACTACTCGGACACATGCTCACAGCCTCAAGATCTCTGTCACCTGTGCTGGGTAATGAGTTATCATGGAATTAAAAATAAATATATAAAGAGATAGGTGCATTAAAAGGACAAAAAAAGAGAAGAAAAACCTTTCAAAATGAGTGTTTTCATGAACACGTAGCCTCTTTCTCCCTTGAAAGCAGCCCCAAAGAGCACACAGCACTTTCTAACAACCACAAGTGGAACGCACTCTCAGACATAAGGGAGCCCCGCACTCACCAACAGCAAGCAGTGGCTGATACATCTTGATGTTTTTTGTGGTCAGTGGGGGGCACATGCGGATAGCAAACTGTGGTGAGGGCAGCCCCGAAAGCAGTCCTGTTAGCAGGAATTTCAGGTGCACCTCCTGAAGTACGGAACCTTTGGGATGATCTTCCCCAGCAATTGCACTTTGTCCTAATTAAAAAGAAAACAACCTTAAATATAATGTATGCTGCTCTTAAAAAAAATTTTAAGATTTATTTATGCATACAAGAACTGGCCAGAGGTGTAAAGGGTGAGAGGATTCACCAGAGACAGAGGGGGAGGCAGAACAGGCAGATCCACTGAAATCACTGCTGAGGGGAGCAGTGAGGAGACAGGAGAGGTCTGCTGTGCCCTGTGGGTCACTCCCTGGCCAGGGATTAAACTCGTGTTGCAGTAGCTGTGGATGCCTCATAGTGCGATGCTTAACCCCTTGTGTCACCAGGGAGGCCCCGATCTTAAAAATGTAAAAAATTCTCATGGGAGATAGACCTCGTGGCTAGGAGAAATACTCGTAGGTCCTTGCAGTGCAAAGGACACCGAGGGTGCAGCTACCAATGGTCCTGTCCCTGGCAATGGTGCTTAAACGTCATCCTTGAACATCTCGGGGGACAGATTATCCCCAATATTGTGATCCAGGATTCAGGGACCCCTGACTCCTAAAAACACTATTTCAGCTAAAGCTCTTGGTGTTAGGGCACTAAACAAAGGCATGTCAGAGCCCCTAGGTTCGAGAGCAGTGTCGGTGGAGAGGACCACCACTGCCTCTCCCCCCGCACTGACTTTCGAAGGTCGTCGCCCCTCCGACGCGCTCTGCAAAGTACACACCAAACTGCCAGTCACAAGCAGTGGGCCCGAAGAGCTCACCTAGATTTCTAGTAAGAAATGTTCTTAGTGCGCTCCTTACAAACACGTACATGTGCGAAAAACAGAAAACTGTATAGTTTACACAGCTATACTACATATACAGCTGTATATCTTACATATATAAGCTGTCACTATTTCAGTTAAGTCTTAAAAGGCATTCTTTTCATATAACATTTGTACTGAAATTATCAAGCCTCAAACTAAATTTTAGAAGGTGCTAATAAAAAGCATTTTAACAAAACGACTCCAGAGTCATTCACAAAATCATTCACTAAAAATAATACAAATATTTTCTTCCCATAAACCACCATTGTCAAAAATACAATATAGATTATGTGTGAGTGTAGAGCTGTGTGTACATACACATACACACACAGATATACTGTGAAAGGAAGAAGTGTAAACAATTACTATATGTATGGTGGAACTCTGACTACAACCTTTGAGGTCATAAGGTCATCATTAGTTATTTTAAAATCTGCAAGATAGAAAAGATGGTCATTAATTTTATCTGAATAAATTGGTCCCTTAGGATCAACCATACAATTAATAACAGTCTTTGGGGTAACAAAAGATGGAGTCTAAAGGAATGGGAAATTCAACAGTTAGGCCCATGTCTACCTATCCTTGGTAGGCTGAGGTTGACTCTGAGGAACTACCACATTTTTTTTCAAGCACCCCAGAAGAGGCAATTCGGAAGGTAGAAAGACCAGGCCTTAATAAGTAGCAGCTCTTACACGGTGAATGTACATCAAGCCTCTGTATTTAACTGAACTGCTTTCAATTAGCACTAAGTACACAGTGAATTTCTAATTAAAAGTTTAATTAAAAGTCTTAATTAAGACATTTGCAAGTATAACAAAGCTTTATTTAATATTTTAAAATCAATTCTATTGTCCAGAAGTGCTATACAATCTGTATACTTTCGTCTCCTAAAAGACGTAATTTATATCATTTAGATACCTACACAGCATAAAATTTCAGCCTTCTATGGGTTTCATATTAACTGACTAGTTCTGGGCATAAGTGTTTATAATTCTTTTCACTTTAATATTTTGTATAAACTGCAGACAAGGTCAATTAACTCAGAAAATTGTGCTACTGATAAAATGAATGTTGTAAACAAGTGTCTAAACTTCCTCATATAGATTCATGTCTGCAGGTGAAGAGAAAGATTAAGTGTCAATAAACAAAAAGACTTCACCACTGGTAGGAATCATGAGAAAACCAGTCTGGAGAGCTTAGCTCTCACCTATGTTCCACAATAGTGGAACACTTAAGTATTAAATGTGATCCTAAGTGCCCATCAATGATTCTACTTAAATTGTGCCCTTCAAATCCAATCCCTCACAACAGAAGCGGAGAGATAACAAAAGCTTACCGATCATGTTATCCAAGGAGAGGTCTGGGAGTTTATTCTGCAGCGCTCCCACAGGAATCCCGCAGAAGGACACTGGCGAGTACAAAGGCGACACACCAGAGCTGCTGCAGGGCAGGCGACAGAGGGTTCACGCGGTCAGGACCTGCACCGCACGCTGGTAATTCTAGCTCAGGACTTTCTACCGATTTTTACAGTAGTTATTAATTTTACCTGTAAGTGAAATATCTAGCAGGTTTGCACAGTCCCCTAATAGAATAGTTTCAAGTAGCGCTTTAAAAATATTTTCACAGAAAAAGTATCTTATATGATTGTGGTAATTCAAAAAGAAAGGCGATCAGAAGACCCCAGCCCTCCTGATCTGCGTACCTGCTTCGTGAGCTCCGGTGACAAGCAGCAGACTTCAGTTCCCATATCATGACTCTGCCGTCACTCACCACGAGGGCAGCCGCGTTCTCATTGACAGGACAGCACACCATGCTGAAGGGACGCACGGTTTTGGTCACGCGGATCGCGTCACACTGGCTTCGTAAGTCATAGTTCAGCTCCTGGGCGGGGTCTGGGTCTTAACGTAACATTGCTTTCTTTTAAATACCAGAACCAACTGTAACACTTAGATAAAACCTTCTTATTGAAATAAAACCTCAACTAAAAAGGATGAAACTCCTTCACTATTCCAAAGTTAGTCAAGAACAGTCTCCCCATTTACAATTATTACACATTTTTTTCAGAGTATAAATTCATTTAATGATGATCTACACAAAGCTTATTTTCAAAATAACCAAGATAACTTACTTTCAAATATTTTTAAAAAGAAATAAAATGTTTGGAAAAGGATCAATGACACAAGATAAAATAATGAGCAGCTGAGGAGATGGTCACTGCTGCGTCGGGTGCGTTCACCTTGCTGAGCGCTCATTTCACAACAACAGATCTTTATTCTCCAGGATAAGACTGAAAATGACCACTGAATGCTCTGGAGACTTTTTTAACCTTGTCACTTTAGAATGGCAATTCCTAGAGCAGACAAGTGAAGCGGATAGAATGGCATCTACAAGGTTGGACTTGTGCTAGGAAAATTCACAAAAGGAACATCTCCTGGCTCCTGAGCACAATGAGTGACAAGACAGTGTTCTCTGCCGTATGTGGGAAGTACGCTATCGTAGTCTACTTTCTCGAGGCAAGGACTCTCATTAATTCCTTGCTTTGGCGACACGCTTCATAAAGCTTCATAAAATAATTGTGAAGAAAAAGATAATGAACATTATTGCGAAATACAGACTTACCTGGTTCCTCAATTGAATTGGTGAAAATATTATTATAAGATCTCCGGACACGTAAGGTTATACACCCATTCTCATGTAGGCAAAATAAACCGTCACGTTGAAAACAGGGTATTACCTTTAAAGAGACACGAACTTATTTTCAAAAATACAACAGAATAAAGTATATACCATGAAACTCATAAACTCAGGTTTACAGGATACAGGCAAAAACACCCCACAAAACTACACAAGCAGTTGCTACACTTTAAAAATAGTTTTTTAAAAGTCCATTTATAATCTTAAAAAAATTTGCCTTTATCCATGTTACTTAAATAGATCAAAATATCTCCAGATAGGACAGAATTTCTAGGATAAATCAACTCAATAGTGCAGAAAAATAAGGAATAAAACAACATCATTAATCTTTAAATAAATACAAAAGAGAATGCAGAACTAAGGACTTTGCAGTCCTTAGTGTGTATAGCTTCTCACTATATAACTTTCAAATCAACTTTAAGGGGTATAAGTCACAAATTGTACATACCTGCAGAAACGGAATTCCTGTTCGTTCTATTGCAATCACACCCACTGTTTGATTCACCTCAAGGTCCAGGATTAAAATCTCTCGAGGATAGAGTAGCAGCATGTGATTCCTTTTGGAAGGCAGGTAAGCCAACTGCAGGCAATCATTGAGAGTGATGAACTCAGCACTGAAAAGGGAAGCATTTACTGTAGGCGTGGAGATACTTACATCAGAAAAAGCTAGTGAAGGGTTAACTTGTGTACTTCCCACACAGTAACTGCTGATGAGAATGTGACCTATTTCCTGAAATGACCCACCTGAGCTGGCGCCCAAAATGTAGACCTGGCTTTCAGTTAGAAGCCAAACTGTGGCAATAACATTGTCCAGGCTGGATAAGGATGTCTGTCTAAAATTCTGAGAAACTTAAAGTAGAAGCCTCCACTGGCATTCTTAAGACAGTAACCTGGGGTTTCTTAACTTGACAACTTGACAGACTGCCGCCACCACGACGGCCTTTGGGTGGGGGCAACCTGTGGCCTCGGGCACGGTCCTTCCTCTACTCTCTCTCCACTGCTTTCACACTGCTTAAATCTGTTTTCAAAATAAAGTAGGATATTTCATTCACTCATTTCGGCATTTTCACCTGAGTAAGATAAAGGAACGAAACTCTACCAAGATTGTAAAAGAACGTTAAGAGTACTAAAAATCAGTTTAGTAGTTTGTGATTGTTGCATGTATTTGTTTTAACATTAAGTATTTTTCAATAGGAATGCATTATTACGTACTATTTTCTTTTTACACAGCAATTTTATTAAGAGGTTTTGCAATTTCAAATACGGCAGAACTGAGAGAAGGTATGGGTTACATTTCTATCCTGGCTCTGCCATTTTCTTATTGAGTGAAATTAGTAACAGATTTCAAAGAATGGGGCCTCAATACTGCTTGGCAGGGTACTAGTGAAGCTGTATGTAACAATGTATATGGAAGCACCCCGAATCATTCTATTTAAGGGGTACAAAAAGTATTTCCCTAATATTCAGAGTGAACATATGAACATATTATTCATGAGGAAAACATAACATACAAATCATTAACTTATAAAACTATTGAGACTACAAAACCTATTTATGACACAGAATCAATGAAAAATAAAGATATTTAAGAAGCTACCTTAAATTATTTCATAGGATGGGGATGTGGGATAAACTGGAAAATCAGCCTATGGTTTAATACATCAAATTCATATCTACATATAAATTTAGAATTTGCAGAGCTATTTATACTTTACAACACAGTTTTTCAAGTAATTACCCACAAAGACGATTCTAATCACAGAATAACCTTATTAGCATATTAAAGATACTTTATAAAATGAATGCAAAAAACACCATCAAAGCAATAAAAATATAACAATCAAAGCTCTAGGAAAAAGAAATCTATCTCTAATGCATGAAATGGGGTACGTAAAATTTTATTCCACCGTATCTTCTGAACTATTAACACTAATAACTAGCATCTACCAAACGAATATTTTCTAAACACCAGTCACTGTGCTAAGTCCTTAAGCCCTAACTCTTACAACTATATGAAAACCTTTACAATATTCTTTTAGACACTGGGAGAGTGAAATTTAAGCAAAGTTAATCCATTTTCTCAGGGTCACACAGTTACAGCTCCTCCTAGAATCAAGTCCTTAACCAGTCTGGGAAGCATCTTACCTGCATATTCTACTGGCTAATGAAAGTACACAGCATGTAAGTCAGGAAATATATTTAAAATGCTACAGCTTTGTCCCCCAACTTAAATGTATTCAGTAGCCTCAACTTCAGAATTTTCATCTCATGTTTCAGAAGTCGATAAGGGGAGGTGGGGGGAGTTTAGCACAGTTAGTGGAAGCAAAGGAGTCATGAATACCGAATACCGAATCTCCTCCTTCTAGGGGAGAAGACTAAAAGAATGAATTTGCTCTAATAAATTTACAAGTAAAATTAGAATCCTGAAGGGTTCAGATAAGGAAAATCAACCTCAGCACACCTCCAAAGGTGGTGTCTTCACGAACAGATGACTTACACCAGGTGCACTTACCTAGGCTTCTCTTGAGTGAGTAAGATTTTTACTTTATTCAGAGCCTTCTTGGCACCTGTGGCTGCAGCTAGCTTGTTATGAGCTGGGCTAGAGTGTGGGCTGGAGATGTAAACTTTTTTCCCAGGGCCTGAGGGAGGCTTAGATGGAGAGAAGTCTGAGATGAACACGATACCCTCACTGGTGAGTACTAGATTGGGAAAAAGAAAACTCTGATTAAAGTTTAATCAAGTTTAGCAGAGAGAATTTCATTCCAATACAATTTTGAGAGCAAGGTAATGAGCATTTTAATAATACACAGCTGGCAGTGTTATGTACTCATAACATGATGGGCACATTCTCCACACTGAAGTGAAACAGGTGGTCCATTAGAATTCATCAGAGGCCTCCAAGCTGAGCATTCTGAATTAATGTTTTATATTAAAAAGATACCAGAAGGTTATTGGTAGAAAGAACAAATATTTGTTCTTCCACATAAATTCAGTGTACAAGCTTTCGTTAAAAATCTTTCCTCATTAGCTCCCGTAACTTCAAAATCCAAATACTTTTCAGAACATTAAGAGTCACAGAAAAGAAAACCCCATGTATAAGGCTCTGCGCGTCACACTTAGCTAATTTCAAATATTTGATGACACTGGTTTTTTATGATCATCATGAGCTATTCAGTCCAAATATATTTCCTTTTTCTTGGTGAGCATCAGATTGAACCTAAGTGTTTAACATAAAAACCATTCTTTTCTCTTTATATCTAGAATAAAAAGTAAATGCAACACTAGCTTCCTAAATATAAAGGAAACAGAAATATTCAAGGAGGCAGCATCTCACTGAGCAATACAAATTAGACTTTTTCATAACTGAAGAGACAGTCGCCCTCAAAACTGGGGCTAGTACAGGGATATCTGAACAGAAAATCTTATCTTTTTCTCCAGTTAGTGAGGTTTAAGCACAAGAAACAAGAAATCAAAAGATATGACAACTCTAGAAGTATTCAACAGCTACAATGACCTCAACCTGAAGAAATCAAAGCTGTCAGGCCAAACGACACTAAAAAATACAGTTTCCATCAACCAAACAACAGGGGCCCTGAGGCGAAGCCCTGTCTCCCATCCTGCAGGTTACAGAGCCGCTCTTTCAAGGTCTACTCTTCCCCTCCCTTCGCCATGCCCTCTCTCCCTGGGGCTGCCAGCCAAGTCCCCCAGCACAGCATCTCACAGCAAACGAGCGCCTGTGCAGGTGCTCACATTTATTCATACACGCTCATCGACGCAAAGCCTGAATGTGCAGTATCACAGAAGTTCATAGAGATGGGCTTCTTCTAAATCTCAACTGGCCTGCCCTTTTCTTCCTCCTTCCACACACATACACACACCCCTCAAAACTGTTGGTGGTGACACATTAGATTTCTGAGGCATTCAAATCCAGGAAATTACTCTTTACCATTGCTAATTTGTCCTTAAAGTGTTTGATCCAACATTAACATAAAGCCTTTCACTTCAATGCTGCCTGTGTGTGTGTGTCAAGACTGCAGACCGTGAGCACCTTAATACAATCACCTGCTGCTCCATCCTTCCATTCCCAATGTCATATTTTACTGCATTATTCCACTTATTACCTCTTTCTACTAGAATTATGTTCATAGCTTACGATCTCACACCTCTCGCCAGAATGCAAACACTGAGGAGGAAGGAACCCTTGTCTTGGCTCATTGATAAAGTCTAAGTTCTCAGAATGTATCTGACATAAAGTAAAAGCTCAAGAAACATGTCTGGTAAAAAATATTTCCTCAATAATGTCCTCACAAAAACACCCACCTAAATACAAATCTAATATTTAGATTAATAGTCCCATAAACTATCAAAAGTTCACTGGCAAAAACTACCTCTGCAGAAAAAATTCCTTTGGGCTTATTCTAGTCTCTGTATGCAACTGTTTCTGACACTCAAATGCATGTCATGAATCATAATGATTCTTTAAAAAGAAAGGCCACTGCCTTGACTCAGCTTCTTAAAGGTTTCTAGAAAAACAAATTTAATTAAGTCTGAATTAGAACAGCATAGCAACTCTGTCTCCTCAGCTAATCAAATTCTACTCATAAATGCAACGCAGTGAAGGTGTGGCAGACTGATTTAAATGTCTAACTACTGAAATACTTGCATATGACATGGGGTCATGACTTAGCATCTGCAGATTACATGGACTAGATATGCATCTGAACTTTGCCTAGTCAGTTAACATTACAGATGTGTTCTAGATGTATACAGATGTGTTCTTATGTATATAGAAATTAGTACAATTTAGGTATACTGGATTTAATATAATTTGTGTATGCAGAATTCCCACATTATAAAGAACTAATTTTCCACAAGAAACTATTACTCACAGGTTAAATGTGATGGATCAAAAGGGTCAAAAGAAAAAGAAAGAATGTTATCTGCATAGCTCTTCTTCCACAGTTTGGTGCCAGTATCTGCATTCCAGAGCACAATATAATTTGGTGGGTGGATTGCAAGCAGTAGATCTCGGGAAGCATCTTGATTCCACAACCACTGCACATCTGTACAGACCAGAGAAATAAAGGCAAAATTCAGAAATCGTTCACTTCAAAACACTGGGCTGATGTATCCTTGATACTCAGGTTTTTAATCTTTTTTAATACTCCTTCAATTTGTAACTCTGCCCCTCACTTCAGTATTGTGTCAAGGTTGCAGACACAATGCTGATTTTTTTTTTAATAAAAATGAGGTGTCTGAACATTAAAATCTCAAAGATTAAAATTTTCAGTAACCTGAAACATTACTCAAAGAAAACGCAAGGCAACTTCCGCCAATCATTACTTGGCACTTCCTGTCAAAGTCATCGACGTGACCGACAATGTCATTCCAGGGGTTTGCAGAGTTTCTTGACTTTTGACAAGGATCACAGGACAACAGTCTAGTCTGTTATCTAGCACTTAGTAAGTATTCAACAAATATTCTTGAAATAGTGATTGAGAAAATTCAATCTCAGTCAGACCCTTGAGTCTGAAAAACGCTATCTGGTTTAGGTCAGTAACATAAACAGACAAGCAAACAAACGATCTAAGGAAAATAAGAATAAAGTCTTGATCATCTCCACGAATAGAAAGCACTGAACGTTAATTCAAAAAGCAGTTCGCCCCACGACAAGACTGTTGGTAGAGCTTTATTTTCCCCACCATGCTTGACTGAAGCTGATGTTGAAAATTAATACATTTAACCAACACAGAAATCCACTGAGATTTGAGGAAATACACCCACCAGGGTAGTGCAAGGAAAACACAGCTAGATTCAGATCAGCAGAACAGGTTAAACATTTGCTAGTCAGCAGGGAAGTGATGAAATCACATGAATGGAAAAGCCCCCTCTGAGTCAGTGGACCAGCACAAACGCTCCACAGACGTCTCACCCTGGATGGGTCTGGCGTGCTCCTGGATTTCGCACTGAGCCACTCCTGCTGCTACATCCCACACGATGATCCTTCCACTGGCATCAGCAGAAGCTAAGCGCAAGGAGTATGGTGAGCCAATGTTATGGTGGTAATTTTCCCTGGCCCATTTAACCTAGTATCAAGAAGAAATCAAGTAAATATTTGCACTGGATAAAACGAAACATTATTTTCACAAAACATCAGTCAGAACCCATACTATATTCTAAAGTTATGTTACAAAAATACATATGAGAATAAACAGGAAAACTGGTTTCCATCTTGAAAGTCAAACGCCTTTAAATTGCAGTTAAAATATTTTTTAAACATTGTAATGTTCCTACATTTAGCATGAGACATGCAGAGTCCTAACATTTTGAGAAATTCAGATAAAAACTCCAAAACACCATACAGTAAGAAAGTACGATCCAATAATTATAAAATCTAATTCTGATAGAACACCTAAAATCTTAAATTGCTAAGTAGACTATTTTTCTGCATCCCTGTCTACCGGTTTAAAGGTGCCAACTTAGAGGTGCAAAAATCTTACAAAGGGAGAAATACAAAAAACAAAAAACTGCCAACAGAAAACTGGCTGTCCCTCTCATTAAGGCAAAAGGAAGTTTTTTCGTTAAAAAACATATTTACCCTTCTTAGCTCTACCACAACAATTACACAACGATGTAATTCCAGTGCAGACCAGGTTTATCCCGCGCATCGAGTATGAACACCGAGTCAGGACAAAGTAAGTAATCCTCATCCTGAGCCCAGGCCATCCATCCTGCCCGCCGCCCTTGACACCCCCGCCCCCCGCTCCTCTCCTCAGCATCTCGCTTGCTTTCTTTACAGTATTTACAGATAACAATTTTTAATTATTTTATTTATTCTGACCCATCACCAACCCATGAAACTGTAAGGTCTTAGGGCAGAATCACATGGGTCTCGTGCACATTTCTCTCCCCAGGGCGAGGCAGAGTGCCCAAAGCTGAGGTCAACAAATCTGTGCTTAGAAAATCAACTCGGCACTACAGGTCTCCAGAAATGTGCACACCTAACCATGCAGATGTGCATACGTAGCCTCATACATAATGCTGAAGTGGGAGAAAACAGGCCGACCAACTGGATTGGGAATCATGAAGCTGCTGGAAACAAAAACAAAAGTTTTCTGTACTCATTAATAAGCCTTAAGGCTCTATAGTAACACATCTTTTCCTCAGGCAAGAATTTTTTAAAATGAAACGTGTGTGCGCGTGCATGTGCGCATATACAGCCACGCGCCAGGCAGCAGCAGGGCTCTGTCCTGAGAGATGCATTGGTCAGCAACCTATCATCGTCCAGGAGCTTCATCAACAAGTAATATCCTGCAAGGTCTGTTATTCCCAAACAGTACTTCTCCATGTCACTAGTACAGCAATTAGGAGGGCCTCTTGGAGGAGGAGCTGTGTGACCCATGACCCTCTACCGCTCCTGCAGTCTCTGGCAGCGTTTACTGATATGCTTGGAGGCCTTGGGGTTCTCACTGCACCAAGGTTTTCAACTGCAGTCTGCAACACTGCTCCCAAGTGAGGCCGCTCTCCTGGCCTTCATGCCTTTGCAGGCTTGGCCTCCTGTGGATCCAAGTCCTTTCAGACATGTTTCAGCCACAATCAAGAATTGCTCTAACAAGTAATTTCCTTGACAATCAGTTCATCTGGTTTCCAAAAATTTTTCAGCTGCTTTTACATTAGCATTCACACACTGACGACTCATTTTCACATTAGGTAAAAAATAGTAATTTTCCAGCTAGTTAAGTCACCCAGAGGTTGACTGTAAATTTTATATCTCAAACAATTTTTGGCCTTATCATGACCCGTGATGGTGCCAAGAGGGAAACGGCGCAGTGTCACTACAAGTTTCTCCACACCTAATGTAAGCGTCTCCTGAATGCGTATTAGTCTCCTTGTTTTCAACGAAGCTGATCCTTTCAAGTTTCTAGTCAGCTTGTTCTTGTTCCAGATCACAGCTGCAGTGGGATGAGGTCTGACTAGGGACTAGGAAGCAATGACCATCACTATCTCCACTTCTGAGGTCCTCCATCACTTAACATTTCATCTCCAGGTCAAACGTTCTACGTAGACTTTTGCTGGCAATGTTAGCAGTGCACTTCATATGCTTAGGGGCCATAACGAACAAACATGATACTAAAGCAAAGCAGGAAATGAGGCTATCGAGAGACGGTAAACAAGAGACATACGATTGGCTAGGATGTCATTAGGAAACGCGAATTAGAGGCCACAACTGTATAAGCAGCCTGTCCTTGACCAAAATGGCATTATGCAGTACAGGACTACATGTTGAATGCATGATTATATGTATTTGTTTGGTATCTACAGTAGAGCCTCACTTGTAAATTCTGGGTTTTCTAATTTGCATACTCACAAAAATCTATTTGTGATTTGCAAAATCAGTACTTACAGTGCTTCCACAGTCATTTATACATACACGCAGAGTGGCAAACCATGTGAGTCACCTAACACACATGTGCATTAGTCCCTGCTGAGTCCCACGGGTGCTCTTGAGTCAAAATGCAAACAAGTGTTTCTATGGCGGTCTTTTAGCAACTTTTGTTTTTTTAATTTTTGGGCTTTTTGTTGATTTCACTGCTTGAAATGATTCCCCAATCACCTGCTAGAGTATCTATGTTCCTAAGTGCACGTTATGATGACCCTATGACAAAAACAAGTGAGGTAAGCTGCACCCCTGCCTGAGTTACACAGTGTTTGTTGGCTGAGCTCAATGTTAATGAATCAACAACGTGTATTAAATGTCTTTGACCAGAAACACACATAAAACAAGGTTATGTACTGATCAGCTAATGCCATAACTTGGTAATGTAAAGACTGTTTTCCCGCTAGGCTTGGGAACGAAACACGAGTATCTTCACACCACACCCATTTACTATAGTAGAAGTCCTACTGGCAGAAAAAGAAAGAGAAGGCACACAGGTCACCCATGAAAAGACTAAATTGTAGCTAAACGCAGGTAACATGACAGTCTGTGTAAATAAACCACAGTTACTAGATCAAATGAGTTCACCAAGGTCACAGGATACAGGTCAATATACAAAAAATCAACTGTATTTATACATTTTACATGGTTCAAAAAAGTAAACGCCATGACAATTATTTCTCAATAAAAGTAGGAGAAAATTAACACAAAATAAATTAGGAATCAAACTGTAACAGTAAAACAATAAAAGTCTTAGGAGAAAACAAAGGTATAAATCTTGACTTTGAAAAAAGCAATGATTTCTTGGATACAGCGACAAAAAATATAAATCAGACTACATCAAAACTAAAGTGTCTGCTTCATAGGACACTATCAAGAAAGTGAAAGACAACCCACAAATGGAGAGAAAATATTTGCCAACCGTATCTCTGCAGAGACTTGTATCTAGAATACATAAAGAATTCTTTACAACTCAATAACAAAAAAAAAATCATTTTAAAATGGGTGAATTTTATGATGTACTTCAGTGAAACTGCTGAACAGATATTTCTCGAAGATGTACAAATGGCGGCCAATAAGCACATGAAAACATGCTCAACATCCTTAGCCACAACGAGAACCACTTCACAGCCACCAAAATGCCATCGTCAAAAGGACAGATAATAACAAGCACAGGAGAGGGTGTGGTGAAATTGGACTCCTCGCACACTGCTAATGAATGTAAATAATGCAGCATCAACAGTCTAGCAGTTCCTCAAAAAGTTAAACACAGAGTTTCCATGTAAGTTAGCAATTCTATTCCTGCATATACCCAAGAGAAATGAAAACAGAGGTTCATGTATAAGCTTGTGCACGGATACGCACAGCAATATTATTCATGGTACCTAAAAAGTTGGAAATACCCAAATGCCCATAAATAAATATGGAACATTCATATAGTAGAAAATTATTCAGCAACGGACAGGAACATGCTGCAACATGGAAGGATTTGAAAGCAGTACGCTAGATGAAAGAAGGCAAGCCCAAAGCGGGGTGTGTGATTTCACCTATTGTATGACTTCACTGATGTAAAATGCACAGAACAGGCAAATCCACAAAGACAGAAAGCAGATTAGTGATGGCCTAGGGATGAAGAGAATGGGGATGGTGCTAATGGGTATAAGGTTTCATTTGGGGGTGATAAAATAGATGTGGTGATGGCTATAAAACTGAATATTCTCAAAACCATGAAACTGTATCTTTTAAACAGGTGAATTTTATGGTATACTTCGGTGAAACTGCTATCAAAACAAAGGAAACCAAAAAACACAATCTCTTTCTCCAACTCTAACCTCTCCTAAAATTTCAGGTCACTATAATTCCACTGTTCCAGGCATCTCAGACTCTGCATATTGACAATTTGTGCTCACTGACTTCAATACTCACCTTATCACAACAACGCTCAGTTACCCAAACAGAAATCACCTGTGTGGGGGTCATTCTATTTTCTGACTCATCCTTAAATCGACAACTGCAAAGCTATCAAGTTTACCTCTTCAGAAGTCCTGAAGACCCGAATGACTTCTTCATGCCTCAGCTTTATCTTAGGCCCTTAGGAAGTCCTGCCAAAATTACTGCCAACGTCTCCTAAAGTCCCTCTGCCTCATTTTGCTTTTCTCCAATAGATCCGCGCCCACTGTTAGCATGAGTCTCTCTAAAATGCAAATACGATCACATCAATCTCCAACTTAAAAATCTAAATTCCTGTGTATTCATATTAAACTCTTGGGACAGCTTAATCTCTCTGGCTGCTTCTTTTTTCATCACTCTTCATGGGTATTTCCCCTTCGCTACTCTGGACACACTACTTGCCTCTATGTACATGCTTCCTTTTTCCTGCAGTGCTGCTTCCCCAATTTCTACTTGGCTAAGTTCAGTTTGCCAATCTCCACACTGGAAAGACTTCTGTGAACCTCCCCTGATGCCTACACTGGGTGACACACAGCTTCTTTGTCTTTCTACAGCGTATTATGAAGTCTCACTATCACACTCCAAGTATTCATGTTTTCTTTTCACTCTTCCTCATTAGACAATCAATTGCTGGATGGCTTTCACCTCTGGATCCTTAGCAAATGCTAAGTGCACAAAACCACTGAACTAGTGGTTAGGTAAATGGTAGGCTTACTGTTTTCCATCAGCTTTGAAATGACCTACAAACCTACATTTAACAGCTCATCCTGGATTGATATTAAGTCATTTAAATGGAAGTGCTTCGGCTACCCCAAATAGATTAAATGTGAATGCCAGTCAACATTTATATATGGGACTTAGATACAATTAATACTTGAGAACAGACAATATGTTACAGGTAAGTGGAACTGACTTACCTTGACAACATCAGCTTTATGTTTTTCTAAAACTTGAAGAGTTTGGGCAGTATTGGAATCAATCACTACCACCAGCGAATGGCATCCATAAGCAATCAAACCTTGCCAGCCCCTAACAAAACAGTAATGTTGAAATTTAAGTACAAAATAAAACAAGACTCAACTTCTCTCTTGCCAAGAGGCATCCTAAATAGATGATAAATCTAAATAATGTATCAGCATTAACAGAATTAAGTTGAACAGCAGCATCTTTCACCGTCCCATTAAAATAAAAGGTCAAACGTTTAGCTTGTTGAAATTCATTTTCCTTAAGATTAAGGTTGTAGGGCCTCCCCTGGTGGCGCAGTGGGTTAAGCAACGCACTACGAAGCAAATCGCAGCCACTGCAGCACGAGTTCAATCCCTGCTGCCGGCCAGGGGGG
>JAGFMF010011658.1:10912800-10936571 GCA_019455555.1 Galemys pyrenaicus | reverse complement strand
CTGATGGGAGGCCTCCGTGTATACCAGTAGTCTGTCACCAATACTGTCACGAGCCTGCCAGTCGACCAGAAGTATGGCCCCAGCTGAGATGGAGTCTTCCGTTATTACCAATTTTCTGTCCCCTGGCTTGGCACAAGCCTGCCAATCGACCAGCAGGGCAGCTCTAGCTAAGCAGGAGGCTTCCGTGTTACCAGTAGTCTGTCCCCAGGCACAGCCACGAGCCTGCCAGTCGACCAGCAGTACGGCCCTAGCTAAGCTGGAAGCTTCCGTGTATACCAGTAGTCTGTACCCGAGCTCGGCAACGAGACCGCCAGGCAACCAGAAGTATGGCGCATGCTGAGCTGGAGGCCTCCGTGTATACCAGGAGTCTGTCCTCGGGCTAAGCCACGAGCCTGCCAGTTAACCAGCATATAGCTCATGCTAAGCTGGAGGCCTCCGATATACCAGTAGTCTGTCCTCAGCTCTGCCACGAGCCTGCCAGTCAATCAGCAGTACGGACCCAGATGTGTGAGACTTCCGTGTACACCAGTAAACTGTCCCCAGCTTAGCCAAGAGCCTGCTGTTGGCCAGCTATAAGGCTCTAGATGAACTGGAGTTCTCCATGTATACCAGTAGTCTGTCCCCGGGCTCAGCCTCGGGCCTGCCAGTCGGCCAGCAGTACAGCCCCAGCTAAGCTGGAGGCTTCCGTGTATACCAGGAGTCTGTCCCAGGGCTCAGCCACGAGCCTGCCGTCGACCAGCAGTGCAGCCCCAGCTGAGCTGAGGCCTCCGTGTATACCAGGAGTCTGTCCTCAGCTCTGCCACGAGCCTGCCAGTCAATCAGCAGTACAGACCCAGATGGGCTTGAGGCTTCCGTGTATACCAGTAAACTGTCCCCAGCTTAGCCAAGAGCCTGCTGTTGGCCAGCTATAAGGCTCTAGATGAACTGGAGTTCTCCATGTATACCAGTAGTCTGTCCCCGGGCTCAGGCATAAGAGTGCAGGTCGACCAGCAGTACGGCCCCAGCTGGGCTGGAGGCATTCGTGTATACCAGAAAACTGTTTCCTGGATCAGGCACAAGCCTGCAGGTCAACCAGCAGTACGGCCTCAGCGGAGCTGGAGACCTCCGTGTATACCAGAAGTCTGTCCCCTGGCTCAGGCATAAGAGTGCAGGTCGACCAGCAGTACGGCCCCAGCTGATTGGAGGCCTCCGTGTATACCTGGAGTCTGTCCCAGGGCTCAGCCAAGAGCCTGCCAGTCACCCAGCAGTACGGCCCATGCTGAGATTTGGCCTCCGTGTATACCAGAAATCTGCCCCAGTGCTCTGACATGAGCCTGCCGTCCACAAGCACTACGGCCCCAGCTGATTGGAGGCCTCCGTGTATATCAGTAGTCTCTCACCAGCCTCATCCACGATCCTGACAGTCATCCAGCAGTACAACCAGGCTGAGGTAGGCCTCCGTGTATACCAGGAGTCTGTCCCCAGTTCTGCCACGAGCCTGCCAGTCGACCAGAAGTATGGCCGCAGCTGAGCTGGAGTCTTCCGTTTATACCAATTTCTGTCCTTGGCTCAGCATAAGCCTGCCAGTCGACCAGCAGGGCAGCTCCTCTAAGCTGGAGGCTTCCGTGTATACCAGTACTCTGTACCCGGGCTCGGCAACGAGCCCGCCTGTCGACCAGCAGTACGGCCCATGCTGAGCTGTAGGCTTCCGTGTATACCAGTAAACTGTCCCCAGCTCAGCCAAGAGCCTGCTGTTGACCAGCTATAGGGCTTTAGATGAGCTTCAGGACTGCGTGTATACCAGAAGTCTGTCTCCAGGGTAGCCACGAGCCAGCCTTCCACCAGCAATATGGCCCCTGATGAGCTAGGGGCCTCCGTCTATACCAGTTTTCTGTCCCCAGGCTTAGCCACAAGTCTGCCAGTCGAACAAAAGTGCTGACCCTGCTGAGCTGGAGGCCTCCGAATACACCAGAAATCTGCCCTCTTCTCAGCCATGAGCCTGCCGTCAACAAGCACTACAGCTCCAGCTGATTGGAGGCCTCCATGTATACCAGTAGTCTGTCCCCAGGTTCAGCCAGGAGCCTGTCATTTGACTAGCAGTACGGTCCATGCTGAGGCCTCTGTGTATACCAGAAGAGTATACCCTGGCTCAGGAACAAGACTGCAGGTCGACCAGCAGTACAGCCACTGCTAAGCTGGAGGCTCTCGTGTACACCAGTAGTCTGTCCACAGACTCAGCCAAGAGCCTGCTGTTAATCAGAAGTACAGCCCCAGCTGAGCTGGAAGTCTCCATGTATACTAGTAGTCTGTCCCCAGCTCAGCCACTAACCTGCCGTCCACCAGCAGTACGGCCCCACCTAAGCTGGAGGCCTCCATGTATACCAGTAGTCGTCCCCGGGCTCAGTCACTAGCCTGCCAGTCAACCAGCAGTACAGCCCCAGTGGAGCTGGAGGCCTCCATGTATACCAGCAGTCTTTCCCGGGCTCAGGCACAAGCCTGCAGGTCGACCAGCACTACATCCCCAGCTAAGCTGGAGGCTTCCGTGTATACCAGTAGTCTGTCCACGGGCTCAGCCAAGAGTCTGCCAGAGTTGACCTGCTTTACAGTCCCAGCTGATCCTTGAGGTTTCCGTGTTGTCCTACTAGAGCACATTCTGTCCCTGGGCTTGGGCTTTAGGCTGCAGGGGTGGACCAGCACCCCAGCCCAGGGCTCAGCCTAGATCATTTCCAGGGACAATCTCCATTTCGGGCCCCTTGCTCAGACTGGAACGACAGGGTCAACAAGCAGTTGGACTCTGGCTCAGCATGGAGGCTGCCAGAGTCGACCAGCAGATGAGCCTGGAAGCTGCAGGGCCCAACCCTCAGTCCATCCCGGAGCTCATGCACTCTGTAGAGATTGAGCTGCAGGTTGGCCCTGGTTCACACTTGAGGCTGCCAGGGTAGAACAGCATGTGTGCCCCCAGCTAAGCAAGGACGCTGCCCAGGTCAAGCAGCAGGTGAGCCCTGTGCTCAGCCTGGACCCTGCAGGGGTCAAGCTTCAGTCCAGCACAAGTGGATGTATCTAATAGGGAGAGCACAGCTTCATGTCTGTGAATTGGGATCCTGGAGGTTTGCTCTCTGTGCTGTGCAATTAGGACAACACAGAGAACTCCTGTTGTCATTTGCTGGGTTTTTCCTTCTGCAGGTTTTTAGCTCTGGAAGCACCTGAAGGTGGGGCTCCCTCTAGACAGTCTCCTCCCCACTCACTGGTCAGGGTCCTCACTTAGCTGGTGAGCCCTACGCAAGGCTTTTGTCCACTCTCGCTCACTCCCCAACATGGGTCTGGGGTCTCACCTGTCTGTATGGGGCCCACCTGTCTCTGGGTGGGGGAATCGCATGGGCTGTCATGAGGCCTCTGGGCTAGCTGGGTCTTGTGAGGCCCACTTTTTGAAAGTACCTTTTAATTATGCCTGTTCCCTTTCTAGACCTCCCAGGGCATATATTCGGGTCTTAATCATCTTGCGTCTTATCTACCTAGCTCTATGCCTGTCAAAACATGTTTTTAATCTGAATCAGATCAATTCACTTAAATGTTATTGCTGATGAAAAAAAAAGTGACCCAATTAAGCATTTTTAGGGTGTTTGAAAATAAATATAAATTCATCCTACCTAGGAGAGAAATAGAATAGAAAAGGAGATCAAAATCAAAGTACTCTTCTCTTGAGAACAACAAATGATACTTTCTGGCAAATCTTTTAAAAAATAGAGAAAAAGTACAAGTGACATTAGCAACATAGATGAATATAGGAATGGAAACTTTTTTAAATATAAGTAGTGTTCACACTTATATTTTATGAATTTGGAAGACTAACTGAAATGAATGCTATTTCTGAAAAATAAAAATTGGTATCAACTTTTTTAATCTGAAGAGATATACAGGTAAGAAGGAATAAATCCAAGGGCTAAACCCACACTCTTCTCCCTGCTGCACACTGCTGACCTGGACTATTTTGTAGGTAAATCCTGACACTGTCAAATAACCGAAGCTACCATTATCTAAAAGACGCCATAAAATCTAGGGCTAAGGACATTTATATTTATTGGGTTGTCACAAAAGCCACGACATATTTTTTTCTGTTTTTCAGGCCAAAATGTGTCATGACGTCCAATAACCCTATATTAATCATGTGAATTGCAGGCAAGAAAGCCTGTTCTGACTAACAAGAAAAAAATTTCTCCGAGTCTCACTCTTGCAAGCAACATGAATGATTTCTCCATCTTGCCCCCCTGGTGAAGGCACCTGCTGCTTAGTATGGGGTGAGGGATGTAATTATAGTCCCTTTGTGCTACTGTAAAAATACTGTAAGTTGGGTGACTCAGCAAATACTGGAGCTATGTGTTCTACAAGTACTGTCATAGTATGGGTATAGACTTGAGTTCTGCCCTTTTTCTCTGGCACGAGAACGGGATGGGGGGGGCCGGGGATTGTGGGTATGTGGGTAGGCTGGGCCAACGAGGATCACAAATTGCCAATTTTCTTGTGAAAGTGGCACGAATCTCCAGGGAGCTGCAGGGATGCAGGGCCAGACTGTTCTCCTCATTGATTCACTTAGATTCCTGATCTAGAACTTTCTCTTCAGTTTGGTGCTGGATTCTGGTTGTAGAAACCCTTGAAAACTGAGATTGGAATTTAGACTTAGGGGAAAGACTGGCTGGGATCATAGACCTCTCCTAGTCATCTTAGAGCAAGTACAGTCTGTTGCTATTATCACTTCAAAAACGTATAGAAATCTGTGAACTGCTTTATTGTCTTCTTAGGCAGAAAAAGGAGCTGACTGTTGCTGAAGAACATTCAAAAATTGCTGACATTTAAAGACTCACTGGTAAGGAAGTGAATAACTAAAGCTAATTATAGAAATCTGAGAAGTGGTGATGTTGCAAATAATAGTTAAGGTAGTTAACACTACATGCTGGTTGCAGTGGTCTAACTGGCTGGTGTCATTTAGCTCAATCCCTTACAATCACCAGGGAAGTTGCTACGGTTACTCACCTTACAATATCCAGTCTCATCTCCCTCTCCCAATCTAGAGTCCTCAGTTCTACAGTCACTTAGGCCCTCAGAGTCCCTGAGCTGTGTATCGTTGTTTTGCCTGAAACAAACAGGTCCCTTCTGTGGACCAAGCCAGTACTCAGCGGGGGGAGCCTCCTGCTGGCTTCTCGGCTGTGAGCCCTCAGCACTTTGCCTTCATAAAAACAAGTGAAAGATTATGACTGCGTTGGTATGCAAGAATATAATTCCAGGCACATTATAATTTAAATTAGGACTTTAAGACAATTTAAAACTTGTTCATGGACCCCTAAAAGTGTCATGGGCCTCTGAACGAAGGCTTCTCAGGGGCCTCTGGGAGGCGGGGTGACCAGGTGTTCCGTCCCACAGATCAGGACACTGCGATGAAGCCGTTACTCCTGGCTACCAGGGCGGGAAGGTCTGAGGGTCTGGTGGTGGGAGACGCACACACTCGGGGGAGTGAAGAAGCTCCAAGAAGGGCAAAGCCTGGTGTGAAGAGTGAGGTTCCCGCCCTGATCTGGGGGGTGTGATGCTGACAGAGCAAAAACTTAGGGGCTATAGGCTTTGGCCCCCATCCCTTCAATCCTGCGCTTAAAAGAAGGAAATGGGAGCAGTTTGTCCTTCAGCACGATGGCTGCGGGGCTGACACCCCAGGAGGGGCTGACAACCCAGGAGGGTCTGCCACCCCAGGAGGAAGACGGATGGGCGGATGGGCCGGGCCCTGCAGGGAGCTGGTAATGGAGTTTCTCCTCCACTGTGCTCTATTTTCCCTTGCCACAGATGCCAGCGCTCCCTCTCCAGCTGAATACACTCCCTCTGACTGCAGCGGCCAGCGTGACAGGCAGCGTGAGGGCTGCTTCCAGCCTGAGGATGCCCTGGCTGGTGGGAGCATGGGAAATGGAGAGCAGGAATGCGCGCATGGAGCTGAGGGGCCTCCTGGGTGCTAGCGAGGCGAACTTCTTGTCTCCCATCTTCTCTTCCTCCTTTTCATCAACTTGGACCCCTACCCAGGTCAGCCTCACCCCCTGATTCAGAGCACAGCACTTCAGGAATCTCCTAAGTTGACTTTGTGGGGGCTCATGTTTCTCCTTAGGACCCACAGGTCACCTGGGGCAAGGCAGAGCTGCTTGGAGAAGGGGCGGGCTGGGCATAGGCCTGTGGAGTTGAAAGCACCTCTTGTTTGAGCCAATGAGTGTGCGGTAGGCGTGACTAGTCCCCTACTCTGTGCACTTAAGAAACGTCACAGGGTTTTTATTTTTCAAAATCAACATTAATCTGCTCTGATCTGCCCCCCACAGGCTCTGCCATAGGTGATGGGGTCTTCCTGCCCCTCCTCTGAGCTGTACCCAGGCCTTGAAGGCACAACGGCATCTGGAGCATTTATCAAAAGGCCCTCTGGCCTTTGGCTCCCATTCCTTATTCGATGAGCGCGCTTAAGTGCCCTTGCAGGCGGGCGGCTTCAAGGCTTCCTTGGTAGGTTTTGCACAGAGATCTTTGCCAAAGCCCCACCCGCAACCCAGCCCTGGTGGGCACACAGCACAGGCACGGCGGCATGGGTGTGGGGTACTACTCCCCTGCAATCCTCAACACACCCCCAGCTCTCAGAGCCCGGGGAAGCTCCGAGTGAACTTGGTGCCTGTCTGTGGCTTCACTTGCCCCAAATCCGCCCCACCCCGCCCCTTGCATGGTCGCCAAGAGCCCAGACTGTCAAAGGCTGCGATGTCAGCAGGGTTAGCCCCTGGTGGGGCCCCAGGGAGAATCTGGCCCAGGCCTCTCTCAGCTTCCGGTGCTTGCAGCCATCTCTGCCCAGCTTCTGCAGCATCAGCCCAGCCTCAGCTTCCCTCTTCAGGTGTCCTTCGCTGCCCCCGACTCCAAACATCCCTTTACAAGGACACCATTCATACTGGAGTAGGAAGACCTTCTTCCAGGATGTCACCACTTAGTTCCTAATTGACGAATTACAACGGCCCTATTTGCAACAAGGTCACATCCTGATATGCCAGGAGTTAGGGCATCAAGATATAAATTTAAGGGTGACATGATTAAATCCATAACAGCAAGTAAATTGCTCCATTTGCCCAAAACTGTCCTGAAAGCTCCATGTTCCAGAAACCTCCTCAATCTTCTTACTCCAGAACAGTCGGTCACCTTCATTGGGGACAATGCCAAGACAGTAACAAAAAGTGTCAAACACCTGCTCACTTTCTTCTGTATGCACTTTGCCAGGAAGCTCAAAGGAAAGACTATGACAGGTGCATCCCCACGTCCACGACACTGATGAATGCCATTTCTTTAACTCGAGTCACGTCGCAGATACTTGCTAACTGCTGATGGGAATGGAGAGAAGCGGAACAGAAAAGGGTGCAGCATGGGTCAAATGTGGGGAGACAAAGGTGGGAGGTGGGATGGGCTGGAGCATGGAAGGAGGGGCTGGTTCCTTTGGAAACTGAGGAATCTGAGAGAGGGGGACAAGGAGGAGCTGTCAGCGATGCTGAGGTGCAAAGGGGAGCACCCGGGGGGCACATCCACCTGAGACCCCCTTCTCCCTGGTGGGGATCCTCAGTGTCTGGTTGCTGGAAGTGAGCCACCATGGCCCCACCCCCCGAGCTCCTGATCTCTGCTGTTTCCCAGTTGCCACTACTCGGAGGAAGACTGTGTTTGGAGGGCGATGTTTAAACCATGTTCGAACCCGTCCGCTGCAGCGTGCTGGGTGCCAGGCTCCACCTGGGGTGCAGCTCTGTGGACACGCGGACGCTGACCTCGGAGCAGGAAGCCCTGGTGTGGTCAGCAAGGGGTCCCCGCCCGCCGTGATGAGCTGCAACACCAGTTAGGTCTACGAAGTTTAAGCAAACGCCTCCCAAGGATCGCCGTGTTACTTGCCATGATCTTGACATAATTCCTCCAAGCAAGTTTTCCGATTACTGGTCCAGCTACTAGAGAAATCGAAGTAGACTCTTCCACAAAGCCACTACCATGGGTAAGTAAAAACGTCATGAGCTGAGAGATAATTTCAGGAAAAGGTATGATCTGGACAAATGACAGCGACGGCGCTAAGTGAGCATCTCCCCTCACAGGTCACAGAGGGCTGCAGCTCAGGTGCGGTTCGGTGGTTGTAAAAGTACATTTTCTTGTTTACAGTCTGCTGAGCATAGTATTTGCAAGACACTACTGGGCGGAGTACAAGATTTTCACAAAGTCCAAAAACCTTGTCCAAAATAGGTTTTCCCTCTACTTCCAGAAATGAATGCCACCTTCCACACCGCCCATGGCCCAGTGCTAAGAGACAGGGCTCTCACTGAAACCTCATCCAGGGGTCTCCCTGGTGGTGCAGGGGTTAAGTACTACACTATGAAGCATCTGCAGCCACTGCAGCACGAGTTCGATCCCCGGCCACGGAGCAGACCTCTCCTGCCTCCCCGCTGCGCCCCTCAGCAGTGCATTTCAGTCCATCTGTCTGTTCTGCTCCCCGCTGTCTCCGGTGACTCCTCTCACCCTCCCACCTCTGTTCTGTACCCCAGTTCTTGTCCGCATAAATACTCTTTAAAAAGAGAGAACATCATCCCGATTTCTCTTGGCAAGTAAGAAACTTATTTTACAGAAGGAAAAAGAGAGGCACGAGAGCCTGGCGGAAGTGTGAGAACGCAGCCTCGGAGTTCGAGGGACTCTGACTACGTGTTCTCAATACTGTCTTGCTTTAGTTTAGGCTTTACGCTTTAGTTTAGTTTACGCTGCATCGCGACTATGGGAGCTCCAGGGCTGTCCAGGTGTCCTTCCCCGCGGGCCCTGCACTCCGGGCTGTGGGGCGGGTCTCGAGCACCCTGCCGCGCCAGCCGCTCCTCCTCCGTGCACAGCTGGCGCCGCGACCCCTGGAATCCCCGCGGCTTTCTGTAAATCAGCGGCCGCCACCTGCAGCTGGAAGGTGACCCCGGCCCGGCGGTGTGGGGTGACCCGCAGATGCACCCCCGCGCAGGGCTCTCCGGGACGCTCGTCCTGCCCAGCGTGGCCATGTGTCTTCTTCAAGCCGCTGAGAGTCGCGGAGGGACCCCGAGGCTCCGTCCACTCTCCTCGGCTGTGGTTCTCCTGCCCTAAAGGCCGCTGCCTCATGCGTACAGTTCGGCAGGTTCTACTGTACTTGGGCTGCGCCGCCTTCGCCTCTCATCCCCGCGCGTTTCCTTCTCCCCCAGGCAACCCTGCACCCCTCAGCACCCCTTCGCCTGCTCCCCGTGCCCCGAAGGCCCGGCCACCGAGCCTCTACTTTCTGCCTCTGTGGGTTTGGGCGTTTGCTGTAAAGTCCTGCTGACAGGGGCCATGGTCGCGAGGCCGTGAGCATCCAAGAAAAGGAGACTGGAAAGCCCAGAGTAAGGGGGGAGCCCGTTTCTTGACACGTCTTGTCCCTCTCCTCCAGCTCATCCCTTCCCGCTTTTGCGGCCCTGCTCGGCGCTGTGGCGCCCCCCAGCGGTCAGCCACCGAGGCGTCTGTGCCGGCGCCGGGCGCTGCCCGCTGTCCACGCGCGTGGCGCCGGCTGCGCCTCTGTCCGAGCCAGGTCCGCCTTCCGAGCTGTGGCTTCACCAGCCCCGGTGTGGCGCTCCGATCCCTCCTCCGGCTGCCGCAAGGGGCCTCAGAATCAGTGTTGGAGACACACCGCGTTCTCTTCAAGTCCTGGAAGTCGGTGGCTCCAAATGGCGTCCCCGGGCCAGGCCCGGTACCCACAGGCCGTGCCCCTTGCAGAGGTGCCGGGACCTGCTCCCTCGGCTTCCCGGTCGCCAGAGCTGCGTGCCTGCATCTGGGCTCATGGCGCGTTCTCTCTTCAAAGCCTGCAGGACCACGTCTCCTGTCTGCTGTGCAGCACATCACCTTCTCCGCCCCTTTACCGTGGGGTAACAGGCCCTGGGAATTAGGACGTGGGCATTTGTGTGATGAGGGGGGGAGGGGGGAGGAGAGATGAAGAAAAGGGTGTTTCCTCCCGAGATCTCTGATCCCTGGATTTTTCTGATGACCGAGGAAAGAGGGCTCTGGGGAAAGCAGGCCGTTTGGTGAGGTCCGCAGCTTGATGGGGACTGGGGGAGAGGTTGGGGAGGTAGAGGCAGGACACCCACCGTGTGCTTCTCAACTTCTGTGGCTTCAGCCCCCACGGACATGGGGCGAAGAGATGGTGTGGGGTAATAACACATCGTGCAGAGCTGGAGCTGCAGGAATTTGGGGGGCTGTGACTGGCCCAACGACATAACAGGGCAAGTCCAGTCCTCCATCTCACCGTGTCTGGAAGGCAGCCCAGGAAAGCACTTGGAAGAGAGTTAAGAAAGTATCTATTGCACAGAAAGGCCTTCTGTTCTGCTTCCCTCACAGTCACTGAGCTCAGAATACTCGAAACGTGGAGACTGTGCATGGTCTAGCCAGAGAGCCACACAAACGCTCCACAGTGATTTAGCACATCATTCTCGTGCAAATCCTGGCACGATACAGCAGTCACAACCAATGCACACAGCTAAAGCCAACAGTTGCTTCAGAAATCAGAACTTGCACCCAGACTCCAGACACATATGTAGGGGTAAAATTTGTTCAGGTGCTAACTCCAGACTCCAGTCTCTCAGCAGTCACCACCTGCTTCCCAAATGTAAAAAGAACGCTTTTTCCAAAATTCAACATCCATTTATATATTTTTTTTTAAAAAAAGGCAGAAATCTAGGAAGAAGCAAAAGCACCATTACCTGGTAAAGTCTTCCTGCATCCAGAAATCCCAGCCCTGAGGAATGGCATATTACATACATCCTGCCTGAAGTCAGGAATAAATCCCACGTGGCTTCTCATCACCATTGCATAAAAGGTTTCGAGTCAGTGCAGCAAACTGAGAAAAAAGAAGGAAATATTTCAGAGGCATAAAGGTAGAAACCAAATGGCCATAAGTGCAGACAAAAGTTTTGTTGACACAAAAATTCCAAGTGGACCAGCAGAGAAGATACTAGAACAAATAAGATAGGTTCATAATGTTGCCTGACAGATCAACTTAAAAACTGCCATTATTATGGCTCCACTATGATTAACTAGAAAATACATTTTAGCATCTAAATTTTATCTTTGCAGAGAAACCAAATTTGAACAAAATAAAGTACCGAAAACTATGGAGTTGGAAAGATTTGTTACTGTATAGAAGTCATATCGCCTTTATTATTTCATGCTGGTCTTATGAAAGGCCTAACAACTTTTGCACAGAATTTGACAAGAGGGAAGAAATGCTAAGAACAATCTGAATAAACTGGCCGTGTACGTGGTGGAAGGGGACCAGAGCGTGTCTTCTTGTCTCCAGAGATGATATACAGCCATGGTAAGCAGAACAGTGCAGCACTGAACCTGGGGTACACACAAAGGCCAGGGGAGCACCTCAGGCAGCTGGCAACAGAGCCACCTACCTTACAAGCTTGGGGCATGACAGAGGTGGCAATAAAATCAGCAGAGAAGGAACAGATCAAATAACCAGTGATTCCAAGATAATGAGATGTCTTCCTTTTGGAAGAAGAAAACATGAGGCCGCTGTCTCGCACCATGTCGAAAATGAACTTCCATTGTGCAAAGGATGAAACTATAAAACTTTTGAAGAAAGCGTAGGCAGGTGTGTTAGGAGAGTGACATAAGGACAGATTCTTTTTAACTATAAGCAAAGCATAAAATACACCTAAAATGTTTGATCTGAGTATTGAATTAAATTAGAAATTCTTATGCCAAGAGGCAGGAGAATAAGAAAAGAGGGCCTCCCTGGTGGAGCAAGGGGTTGGGCACACTGTGGGGCTTCTGCAGCCACTGCAGCTCGAGTTCAATCCCCAGTCAGGGAGCTGACCCACATGGTGCAGCAGACCTCTCCTGCCTCGCCCGCTGCTCCCCTCAGCAGTGTGCTTCAGTCCATCTGCCTGTTCTGCTCCGCTGCTCTGTCTCTGGTGAATCTTCTCACCCCCCATGTCTCTGGCCTGTACCCCAGCTCTTGGATGCATAAATAAATAAAATATTTTTTTAAAAAAGAGAAGAACAAATTTGCAAGCTATATAACTGACAAAATTTCAGTAACCAGAATATATTTTAAAAATCCCTACTTCAAAAGACAAATCAATCCAATAGAAAGCGGGGATGGGGAGATGATTAGGTAATTCTCCAGAGAAGGACACCTTCATGGTCAGTGAGTATAGGTAAATATTCTCAACCTCCCTATCAATAAGCAGACTGAGATGAAACGGAACGAGCGACCACGACGCCCATCCATTCAGGGCGGTTAACGAGTTGTTCGAGCCACGTGCTGGAGAGGGCAGAGACGTGGGCGGGTGCCCTGTATCCCTGCTGATGGCAGAAGTGACGACCCCCGAGAGCAATTTGGCACCGTGGGTACATTCTCCTCCAGAGAAACCAGGTGTTTGCTGCAGCCCTATCATTTTATAGCACAGAAGTGGAACTACCCAGCGATACAGAGAGGCAGAAATAATCCCAGGCCTAGTAATTAAGCAGAAGCACCAGGAGCTTTGGGGAGGCATTTCAGTGTCTTTAAGGAGGGAAAGCAGGGAAGAAATGAGAGAAATTAATGTGTAATATTTAATTTCTATGAGCACTTCGAGGCCAAACACATGTGGCGAAATACATCCGTTCAGTTTGGGGGGAAGATGCTGATGGCTGAATGAGAGGGGGCTCGGGTGGGGCGGGGAGGTGAAGCCAGGGCTGCTGTGGACAACCTCAGGCTCCCCCACTGGCCTCCGTGGCACTCAGGGATGCGTCACACATCTGGCCCTTCTGACTCACACTAACGCTAAAGCTTCATTTAGGGTTGGCACCAAAGCGTCAGAGTCAGCAGCCCCCCGGGGGGCAGATGGGGGCCTGAGCCCAGAGGGGCAGGGGCCACGTGGGGAGGGGCAGGGAGGAGGTGCGTGGCAGCTGTAGCCTGGGAGACGGTGTAGCCTGGGAGAAGCTCACCCTCAGGGTCTCAAGCTCTGAACAGTGACCTCGTGGGCTGCCCCACGGTAGCGCGTACCACAAGCTTCTAGGACAGCAGGTCACCGTGCTAGTCTGACGAAGGCTTACTGCCTCGCGGCGTTCTGTAGTAAGTGTGGTGCTGACCAGGGGCGGAAGCACAGAGAGGTTACGTGCCATGGCCAGAGTCGCCCAGCTTGCAGGCAGCACCATTAGGACAGCGCCCCAAGGGAGTCAGCTGGTCTAGATGCCCAGGGCCCTCTATGGGGGCGGGGAAAGACCCCGCAGCGTGGCTGTGAGGGACCGAGGCAGGACCAAGCACAGCCACTAGCTCAAGTGTGGGGCTGGTAGAAGGCAGCTAGAGGGCGACAGGAGACAGGTGGGAAAGGGACTTCAGGGGGCAGGGGCCTCTGCTTTCCAAGGAGCCTACGTGGGCTTTTGTTATGAATCAGGGAGTAAATCAGATGTGTACTTTGAGAAGATTAACTTGCCATCCTTTCCTCCTAAATTTCCTTCTATTCAGTACAGAAAAGCAGTTTAGGATCGCTGCTGTATTCGGTTAGTAAAGCCCATCTCCTTGCAAATGCAGAGGTCCCGGCTCCTGAAATATCCATCCATGCATCCATGCACCCACCCACCTATCAGTTTAACTTCTATTGTCTATCTAGCTTCTGTCTACCGCTAGATAAATCTAATCTATCTTTTGTTAACTAATTCTAATTACTTTCACGGGTGGATGGAGTTCTAGCTAATCTTGTGTCCATGGAAGTCAGAGAAAAAAAATCAAATTATTTAATCAAAGATATTCTTTGAGACACAGTACTTGCCTTAAAACACTCTCTGTGTTCATGCTAATCATTCAGCCTCAGCCTCCATTCTAGTAAAATCACATTGCTGTCTTCTTGAAACATGAAAAGGACGTCTCCTGTTAGAAAAACCATCAGGGGGTGTACGCCAGACCCTGAGCTATGTCTTTTTTCTTCTCTTTGGTTTTTCTTAATTGGAAGATGTTACATACATTTTTCTTTTTCCCATATTGATTTTCAGTCTTTCCAGTCTCATTTCAGAACTCACTCAACCATTTCTGCTTCTCCAGAAGATGCTATTCTGTGGGTAATAGAGAAAGCTCCAGGTGCAATGCTGTAATCTAATTCCAGGATGTTATTAAGAGCATTTAATTCACATAATTGTGTTTGATTAGGAAAAAAATGACTAAATCTTGAATCGAATTGACTGGGGCATAACTATTTTCGGAGTTGTTATTAGGAATTTCAGTATTATTGAGCAATTTCGAACAGAGGTTTGAAGTGTCTAATTGCACTAATAATAATGGATCTCCTTGTAACACCTTCCATAGGAAAGCATTCTATACTTTGCTATATTATCGTTTGCTATAACCGCCTAAGTGTCTAAGACATTTTCCCATTATTTTCATTAAGACTGGGGAAACGAGACTTCAGTGAACACCAAAGCGCATTAGTACTGGGGGCTCCTTCACTTGTTCTGAGATTTAACAGTCGTCTCCTCCCATCATTGTCATACTAATGACAAGACCACATTTCCATGTTACCCTTAAAAATTATTTTCCATTTGTCTTTAAGAAATCTGGTAATCAAGGGGCCTCCCTGGTGGTGCAGCGGGTTGAACGCTGAACTGTGAAGCATCCGCAGCACAGCAACATGAGAGTTCAATCCCCGGCCAGGGAGGGGACCCACATGGTGCAGCAGACCTCTCCTGCCTCGCCCGCTGCTCCCCTCAGCAGTGTTTCAGTCTATCTGCTTGTTCTGCTCCCCGCTCTGTCTCTGGTGACTCTTCTCACTTCCTGCAACTCTGGCCTGTACCCCAGCTCTTGTGTGCATAAATAAATAAATCTTAAAAAAAAAAGGAGAAATCTGGTAATCAAGCTACTGCATCATAGAAACGTGGCATGGTTATGTGGGGGGTCAACAATTTCTACAGAAGAAGGATGCTCGGGAAGGTTCCCATTGGCTACTGATTAATTCTGCTGAAGGTTTGGTCTGTAAATCATGGCCCATTATAATTCATTTGAACTCATTCGTGATAGGACAGCAGACACCAAGATTGAACAATTATTATACATTCGTTTCTGAATAGCAAGATCAATACCCCTTTGGTATTGCTGAACCCCAGCACCTGGCAGATTGAGGCAGAGCTCGCTCTGGCAGGCTGCCCTGAGCTGGGCAGGAGATTTAGTAGCAGCCCTGGTCTCTGTCCACTAGATGGCAGTAGAACGCTCCTTCCTAATTGTCACAACCAAAATCTGTTCCAGGTCTTGCCCGGTGCCCCCGGGGCACAGCTGTCCTTGGTTGGGAAACACTGATGTTGACGATATAGGCAATGACAGGATTTTATTCCCTTAAATAATGCAATCTTCTAGCCTAAAGAGGCATCATTCCTCACTTAGAAGCACGTTTATCTATTGATCCCAGATCATCAATAGAAATCAGTGGAGAAAATCTTCCAGGAGAGAAAGGAACCAAAATCTACTTAATTGAAACCTGACCTCTGGGACCAGCTAGTTAAAGGTGTTCTCCTCTGGCTGGCTTACCAAAATCAATACAAACGACAATTTCATCCACCTTCACCATGCAACACATTTTCTTCTGATATTCATTTTCGAGTCTGAGAACTAGGAATTAGGAATGTAAACCAGAGTTGGTGTCTTTCTTGCATAATAAATGTGTTTGACACCCAGCAACCTGCCAATCTGATCAGCCCACCAGCTTTCCTTGACATCATTTAAAGTGAAACAATCATTTATGATAGAAAACAGGGGAGCAAGACTCTGGGTCAAGAGGCTGACAAGGGAAGGAGAGGACAAAGCAGTTTTGGAAGATGCCAGAGGAAATGGGTGTTTGTACATTCTAGGGCCACACACGACAATCAGGACAGGGTGTAAGCACCAGGGCTCTGGTGCTGATCAATCCCTATTTCAGCCCCACTATTTCACCATGTGATTTTGACAAAGCATTTGATTTTTCCCTGCTTTGGTTTTCTTGTTTGTTTTACGATGTGGCTGGGAAGAATAGGTGAGCTGATACTGCGGTGCATTTAGGAGAGTTCCCAACCACACTTAGTGTGCGTGAAGTGCTAACTAGGATAATTAAAACAATGTAGACAGTTGCACATTTAAAACTACAGATAGTGACTGAATGTGGGGTGTGACCCACCAGGCTCAGCACCGAGCCCCAGCACCGACTGCTGTGTGACATCTGGCCTTGCTTTGGTCAATCTAAAGAGTCAGGCAGAGCTTCTAGCATGGGGCCAAGTCCAAAAAGGAATAAGTGCCGGAGTACTTCCCCATGTTTGAAGATTTATGTCCTAATCCTGAGTGGCTGTGAGACCCAGGAACATTCCTGCATATTCTGGAATCTTCATTTTTGCATCTGTTGAACACAAAATCCATCTACCCCTCTGGTCATTCAATAAACTGTAGTTAATTTTTCCCTGTGTGTCAAGTTAAGGCCTAGAAATCTTGCAACCATTCAGTTCGGTTTAAATCATGGAAAATTTAAATTATTAAATCATTTTGAGTGTCTACAAGAGAAGTCAGTATAATTTAACCAACCCCTGTTTCCCTGCCACTCAGCTGTAACATTGATCAATTCCTGCAAACCTCCCTCAGATTTCAACTCCTGGGACCCTGAGAAGGTCATGAGGGCAGGAGGAACGAGACCTAGGGGTTTGCATAAACGCCAAGTTCAACATGAGTTCCCAGCATGATGCGGCTACCTCCCAAGCCCACACCTGCCTGGGCTACATTCATACGGAACGTACAATAAAGGCAGGGACTATTCTCCCATGAGGCACCAGGCTTGACCTGGAGTTTTCCTTCTGTTCCCACCTCACTTCCAGAGGCCCCTACATCCACAGGGACAGAGACATGGTCAGAGAGCTAGGCAGCTAGGTGCTGAGAGTAGTGATTAGTAGGACTGTTGTTTATTAAATGCCTGATGTGTGTAAGACATGGTGCCTGGTGCTTTCTAGCGTTTATCCCATGGACTCTGAGACACCCATCTTATGGGTGAATGTGAGCATAAGAACATTTGAGAAATTCATCCGGTTCACACAGCAGTACATGGCAGAAGACTTGAACCCAGGAGCATGACGTCCAAACCCTCCCTCGCCAGGCCAGATACACCCATCATCTGGAGGAGAAGAGACAGACTCCATTCCTTCCCCAGGTGCCTCCAAGGGCTGGCACATGGAAGCAGAGCTTGATCAACTCTGTGCCTGCGAAGGGCAAACACGGGATCTCGGCGTGGAAGTGACAAGCAGCAAATTTCATTCTGATCTGTGTGTTGTCAGCGCACAGCTGTGTTGCCGCAGAGACAGTGAGTTCCCCGTCCTTGGAGGTGTGTAAACAGAATTGTAGTGCAGGAAGCAGGATGAGAACATGTCAGGCAGATCTGCCTTTAGAAGCTCAGTGGTTAAAAACTAACCTCACTGAGACTCAGTTTCCTATCTGCAAACAGAGAATAACGAACAGAGAGTTGTTCTGATTATTAAAGAGACTATTTATAGAAGATCTAGCTTGTGCTATACATTTAATACAAGGCAGATTTTTTTCTGATTTTTGCACAGGTGCTTGCTTCTGGAAGGTTGTAGGTTTCACCTTTATGCATCAGTCCGTCCTGATAGACACCCAGGAATCCTTATTTTATAGGGTCTGCTCCAAAGTAATTTTCTCCATCACCATAAAGCAAACATTTCACAATATCTATCAGCTACATATTCTTATTAACATTTCCCTGAACTCGTCCTGCACTGTTTCATGGATTGAGAAAAAGATGGAGCAAGCAGAGTACTGGTTAAGGCCTCCATCGGCTGAATCCTGGTTCACGGTGGACACGAAAGCAGCGTGTCCATTTTAAGCAAGCTAGGCCTAGTTTACAGTGTGCACGCCTTCGTGCTAAGTGGACTTGACAGTCTGAAAGTACCTCGGGCTCCGATGCTGGCTCGGGCTACCCCGTGAGGCTGGGTGGGAGAAGATGAACAATGACGGGCCAGGACTGTCCTTCCCTTGTCCCTTGTCCCTGGAAGGGAGCCTTTGCCCCGCACAGCCCTCGGGGCTCAGAAGGGGTGCCGGATGCCAGAACAAAAGAAACCAGTGTCTTAGTGGGGACCTCGGTGCAGACCTTCCCTGGGCATTCATCAAAATGTTTGCTATTTCAAACTCTCGGTTCCCGAGAGAGCCCTTCGTCAGCAAGGCTCGCTAGCCGGCGGGAGCTGGGCGTAAGCTAGTGGTTCACAAATCCTTTCAAAGTTATGGACCCTTTTCCTCACCGGGCTTTTCCCAGGGGACACCATCCAAGAACCAGATGGAGCTTTGCATCTGTGTGAGCCGGACACAGCGCCTCCTGGTGGTCCCGAGAAGCCCCTTGCACCTCAAGGAGAGCTGCCATCGAAGTGATCCATGGACACACTTCGCACCCCTCTCGTTTCGAGGGCCTTTTGGACCACAGTGGACTCACAAGCCCTTCTAGCACCAGCTGATGGCAAGACAGCAGAGACACCTCCCTGCCAAGTTGGCCTTAGAACCACCCGGGAATAGTATTATTCATAATTCTTAACAATGAATAATTAATGTCTTTCAGTAATGATAAATAATAATTAATAATACGTGATTAGTGACTTTAAATAACACTTAATAAGAGATGGCTTTGTTTCATTTTGCTTCTGACGCTTTTGCTTGACATACCATTGTTTTCTAAGTTGAAAACCTGGAGGAGCTGGTAATACAATAAAATCAGGAAATAATTGTTGACTTGACATTGTAATGATCTGAATGGCCTTAGGAAAAGTCAGGACCATGAGCTTTCAGTGAACAGGGGTTCCATCATCTTTGGAAAGGGGTGTGGTGGCTGCCTTCATGGACACTCAACTGATCATCCTTAGACATGGAAGCTTCTAGAATGGGGTCTGGGGCAAAGTGGTGTTCTGCACGTACTGGCTGAGTCAGAACATCCAGTGGTGTGAGTACGCCCTGGCGTGCTGTGCTCTCTAACACGGCTCAAACTTTATTCCAGCGTGTGCACCCCTGGGCGTTGCTGACTCATTTCTCCTTCTGTCTGGCACCCATCTCTTCAGAAAGCGAAGAGATGATATGAGTTAGGATTTATTTACCTTTTTCATTTTCTTCCAGTAGAATGACTTTTTTTTTTAATAGTGGTGGCAACTGACTCAAGTCTATGCTGAAAGCAATTAGCAGGGTGACATGAAATAAGACCCTAAAAAAATGTAGATTTAATTGAGGAAAGTTGCAATATGAAATTAAACTGCCAGACTTGGACACTGTAATTAATTCTAGAGGGAGGAGAAGGCTCTTCGGCTGATTTCTGGCAGCATCTGCACACCCACCTGTCTCGCTTTGCGTTCTTCCACGCAGGCTACTCGGGTAGGTGTCCTGGTACACGTCCATCACGGCGCTTCCTCTTCCCTCCACGATGGCTCGACAACTCAGTGACTGCAGAGAATCTCTTTCTCCATTTTCAGCACTTTCAACTTGCACCATGGCACATCGTAAATCCAGCCAGAACACATGAAACGTGGCCGCGGACTCAGAGGACTGGCAACAAGCATACCAGAAACCAGGGAGCTGATGCTATCAAGCCCCTAGAAGGGCAGCGTCAACCCACCTGCCCAGGTGATAATTGCTGCTCTGCAGACTCACTGAGAAGTGAAGGAGGTGGAGGGAAGGAAGGTCTGCAGGACTCATCTGAAAATTCTGCCTAAATCTCCCCCAGGTCAGCCCCCTGAGTGTCTGAAATCACTCTATTACAAACTCAAACTGGTTAACTTCTCTGGGTATCTTTTTTTAAAAGTTAAAGACTCTCAGAAGGCGCATCCATACTCCAGTATGAGTTGATTGATTGACTGATTTGATTAGATACAGTTCCTCACTGGCAGTAGAGACAAAGGGGGCTTTGAGTAGTAGGACCACCACAACTGAGCCCTCGCCTGCTCTTCTCATCAAGGACTCCTAGGATGTGCTAAGTTATCTGACAAGTCACGCCACAGTGGGGTTCTGGGATGCTTCGAGAAAGCCTCTCTGTTCTCTGCGTGGTCAGAGAAAGCAGAAGCTGAGCCCCTTTCTCCTGGTCACTACTGGCACAAAAACCCAAAAAGCAAAAGCTCTACACAGTGGCGTGTGTCATGCCATATATCCCTGGCTACAAAAGGCAAAGAAATAGCACAAACAAGGAGCTAGAGCATGTTCAGACGCCCACCTGGACCAATACTTGGGTCTCAAGCTTATGCGCAGTTCTGCTGCAAAGCGAGATGGGCATACCAATTTCCATTTCAGAAATGCTCTCCCCATTTCTCACTGATCTTTAATGGGCAGGGCTGATGATGTTAACTCTCATCGCTCTTGCCTGGAGCTTGTCAATGAGGTAACGATCTACCTGAAACATGTGCCATATTCTGCTCCCTGACGAATGCTTTGCAAAGCAAATACTCGATACTTGAATTGATCCATTGTGTAAGTTTTTGCTTTTACCTTGCAACATTTTATTCAGCAAGGAAATGAGAAGGATGAATAGCTTGTCTTTCTCTTTTTCCATGTTAACCTCTATGTTAACCTTTCCATGTTATCCTTAGAGCACAGGCAACTAGGAAATTTTGAGGGTAACCAACAAAAAAGGCTGAGCTTGTTTTTGCAAATGTCTATAAAAATCTGTAGCGGTAATTCCTCTTTCACTTGACATTGTAAATATGTGTCTTCTCTCTTTGTCTTCTCAGTGAGGGTATGTACCGTGCCAACCAGCCCAAGCAAGACTGCATTTCCCAGAATTTTCTTCTCTGTTTGGTGCTGGGCCAGGATTGGCCCTAAGGGAAATTTACCAAAGATTCACAAGGCAGAGGTGAAACTGCAGCCAGTGTAGGGCAAGGTCTGATCAGCTCCTGCACATTGGATGGCTTCTCTGAGGGCTCGTCTGTGGGTGGGGGCAACAGCACCTGCAGACCTCTCAGCTTCCAAACTCTGGGCCAAGTCCATAGGCAACTTCAGGCCAAGTGCAATGGTCAAGTCTTTGAGACAGTGTAGTGGGATACTCAGCAGCAGTAAAAGACCCACACAGGTTCTGGTGTGTCCTCCATTCCAGCTGGTGCTGGCTTGTCCTGCTTTCTTTCCTCTTTTCAATTCTGACTGATGTCCTATTATTTAAACTGGGTGTGTCCTAGCTCCCCCACCGTGTAAGATCATATTCCTAGGATCAGTCCCCTATTCTCACTCCTGTTGGTGCAAATCTGATAAACCCTCAGCTGATAAAATCAATCTTGCTAAGGAATGATCACATTTTTTCAGAGCCAACTATTGTCCTTGCTAATTTCTTCCGATATTTATCTATTTTCTATTACTTCAGTTTCTGCTTTTATTTTTCCCCTGTTATATATTTTGGGTTTAATTTCTATGTATTGTGCAATTAGTTTCATAATGTGGAAACTTGCTCAAAACAAAGATTTTGCATCCATGATGAAGACCTGAAGCTAAACATTTCTCTTGTTAATGGTCTAGCTAATGCTGATTTTTTTTCATCTTGGCTTTTATTTTCAGCTTTATTAAGACATAATTGACAAATAAAATTGTGAGGTATCTGCAGTGGAGACACGATGCTTTGACATAGGTGTATGTTGTGATGGGACTTCCCTATCGAGTTAATTTACACATCCACGCACCTTGTGTTTTGATTGTCATCGTTTCAGTGAAGAATGCTTTCTCATTGCCTGTGATTTCTTCTCTACATCTTTAAAAATGTGTTCATTTCAAAGCATTCGGAGACATTTTAGGTACTTTACTGATTTCCATTTTTAATGTTATTATGATTCAAAAATATACTTTCATGGATTTCGGTTATTTCGATTTTTACTGAGCCAGCCTTTATGAACCAGCATATAGTCTAAGTTGGTCTCACATGTCACCTGTGTGTTCTTGGCAAATGAACGTGATTCTCCATTGTCAAGTAGGTCAAATTAGTTGATAGTGCTAATTAAAACTTCCATATCCTCACTGGTTTCGTGAGCCCACTTTTTCTATCAATTACCAAGAAGGAGGTGTTAAAATCTCCAACTACATCTACTTCCCTCTTTAGTTTAGTACCTTTGCTCCTCTGGATTTTGACTTTTTGCATCTATTTTGTATTTATTTTGAAGACCATACACATTCTGTGGTGTTAGGAATCCTGATGAATTGAGCCTTTCTCACTAGAAAATGCTCCTCTTTTTCTCTATTCATAGCCTTTGCCTTGAAATTTACTTTGGCTGATATTAATGTCGTGATGGCAGCTTTCAAATACACAGACTCTGCGGGATATGTCTTTTTCCATCCTTTTTCTTTCAGACTATCTAGGTCATTACATTTAAAGTGCATCCTTTTTTATACATTTTTTTTTTGGCCATACATGAGAAGAAAAACCATAAAAATTGCCGGCCGCATTATGATGAAAGAAGAATTCCTAATAGTATTATGTCTGGGTAACCGTAAACCAAATATTAGCTTTCAAGACTTTAGGCAAGTGATTGATTAAAAATATAATTTCCCCAATAATTTGTCAGTTGTTCAGCTCATCTGGATCCTTTGACAGCTGTTTCTTAAGAAAAAGAAATATAGACTGTCAAAGGCAGTTCGGATTGCTGGTGTTACGCATTACAATAATAACGTCATTTGAATGAAATGAGATTATAAGTGTTTGCTACTACCTCTGAACAAACACTTTCGTCTTGCAGCATCTCAGAGGATTTGCCCACGGCACTTTGATGACACTAACTCGAGCACTATCATGAGAATTGAGATGAAAAGACAAAGAATGAACAGAGCAATTATTTAAACAATAGGTGCCTTGAAATTAAACAATCGTTAGCAGTTAAATGACCCACTCTCGTTTTTTATCCATCACCAGCATGTACATTCTACTCTTCCAAGCTGCTAGACTGGATTTAAAATGTTCTCTACAGAGTTCGAAAAATATAAAAATCAAAATAATATATGATAATCACTATACTCTAGATTTATTATCATCTGCGTTTCTACTTTTCACCTAAGGCTAACTCTTCCTCTTCATAAGTACTGGGGTCAGTTTGAAGTCTAGAAATGTTTTTGAAATACTTATTTCTTATATAATTTTCTAATATTTTTGCTAAAGCCCTATAGATGGTAATTACACACAGCTAGCAGCCAGCTGAAACACCAGACACACCCCTGCAGTATTCCTGCAGAAAATGCATAATGATCCTAATCAGGAGGGGATAGCAACAAACTCTACTGAGCAGCTTTCTATAAAATGATGGGCTTGCATCAGGGCCAGGATGTAGGGCTGAGGCTGGGTGCTCCTAAGGTTCATCAGGAGACACAGCAGCAAGGTGTGACTCATGCTCTCCGCCTGGACTCTGAACCCAAGGAAAGAGGAACACAGGAAGGACGTTATGGGGATAAGCCAGGGCCCCGACTGGACTTACAGCTAGATAATGACACTGGACTGCTATTCTGTTTCCTGACTCTGAGCACTGTTTTGTGGTTAAATAAGAGAGTGACTTTGTTCTTAGGAAACACACGTGAAAATATTTAGGGATAAATGGATTCATTCACAAATGGTTCAGGAAAAAATTCTTTCTCTCTCTACCTCTCTGCTCCTCCCAACAGATAATTGAACCTGGGCAAAGTATGAGAGTTCCTTGTACTATTCTTTTTTTTTTTTAAAGATTTATTTATTTATGTATACAAGCACTGGGGTACAGGCCAGAGGTGTAGGGGGGTGAGAGGATTCACCACAGAGAGCGGGGAG
>JAGFMF010011658.1:10735681-10912684 GCA_019455555.1 Galemys pyrenaicus | reverse complement strand
CCTGGCCGGCAGCAGGGATCGAACTCGTGCTGCAGTGGCTGCGATTTGCTTCGTAGTGCGTTGCTTAACCCACTGCGCCACCAGGGGAGGCCCCCTTGTACTATTCTTACAATTTTCTTCTAAGTTTGCAATTATAGCAACATAAAAAGCTTCCAAATGAACAGCTAACAGATTAACTTTCCCACTAACCTGTATCTATCAGAGATTAGAAAATCCTCGATTTCCTTTAGCCGAAAGGGTAATAGCACAGACTTTTGAACTAAAAGATTGATTTGAATTCAGACTAGCTGTGTGACCTTGGATAAGTTACTTAAGGTCACTGACCTTCAGTTTTCTCCTTTATCAACAGGGATAACAAATCCTACCAAAAAAATATATTGTAAGGATTAAGCGAAATTACATATGCAAATAGCTTCATTTGGCAGTAAACACATAGGAAGCCCTAATGTTTTGAAGCTAATGAAAGGGTGCCCAATAACACTGTGTAGACCAGTGCAGTCTGAAAGAAATAGAGTGCCATCGAAAATTTAAATGTTTAAATAAATTTCATGATGTAAAAAGAAGCAAGGGAAATTAATTTTAATGATGCATTTTAATTGAATCTAATGTATTTCTTTCAAGAGAAAATCATTACAAAACTCACTGAGACTTGCTGCATCTTTTTTTCTCCCTCGATGCTCAGGTCCCCGTTGGCCTTTTCTTCTTCCCCTAGCCCCTTTGTCAAAGCCCCTCCCAGGTCCCTGAGCCGCTGAGATGCAGCCACCACACTGGATCGCTCAGATGCGGACCTTCGAGGCCAGGTGCCGCCTCAGATTTCCTGCTCCTTGGGTTAGCGGTTCCCTGCTGTCCTCACAGAGAGCACGCAGACTACCACACAGCCACTCCTCACGTGGCACAGGTTTATCCTCCTCCTTTCCAAACAGCCTCAGAGAAAGCTGCATTTCCTCTCTGACCAAGCAGTTCATTTCATCCACCTTTTTTTTTTTTTTAAGATTTATTTTTTTATGCCTACAAGAGCTGGGGTACAAGCCAGAGTCGTGGGAGGTGAGAGGAATCACCAGACAGAGTGGGGAGCAGAACAGGCAGACTGACTGAAACACACTGCCGAGAGGAGCAGCGGGTACAACACAAGAGGTCTGCCGCGCCATGTGGGTCCCCCTCCCTGGCCGGCAGCAGGGATCGAACTCGTGCTGCAGTGGCTGCGGTTTGCTTCCTAGTGCGTTGCTTAACCCACTGTGCCGCCAGGGAGGCCCCATCCACCTTTCTTTTGGGGAGGGGGGAGGTGAGACCAGCAGTGACCATAAGGGCTGTCCACATGACTCCAGCTTCACCCCAGGACCCCGGGTGGGTGGGGCGCTGTTAACCCAAGAGAACTGAGCTGAGCCTGAGCCAAGCCAGCTCTGTTTCGTTTCCGGGATCCCCACTCTCCTGAGGTCTCAGCAGTAAGTTCAATCATGACCACTTCGCAGAGGACACAGCCGAGCTTCTGAGGAGTTAAGGGCCAGGGCAGGGTCACAGCTCAAGAAGTATGGAGACTTCTGCTATTCTCCCAAATTCAGAATGCCGAAAATCAAGGTCACACCCACCCAGCCCCCACTGGAGAGGAGCCCTGGCCTCAGCCCTCACGCCTCTCCTTCAGCCTCCTCAAAATGACCCTGTTCTGCCTCCCAACCTGCCCAGGGAGGCCTCCAGCACGCTGGCAGTCACCTCAGCACCCCCCGGCACACGCAAACGATGTTCAACAGTATTAACCGACTTGCAAGGACCTTTCCAAAGCAGGAGACAGCCATAGAGGCTAATTCCATTGCAATGTTTTTTTTAAGAAAACACCACTAAAGTAAAACAAATACTTAAAAAAAAAGTTTAGCAATAACTTAGAGGCTACAGAAAGGGAAAAAAGAACAAATTGCTCCCCTAATAAAGGGGACTGGAGATGGGGAAACGGAGAAGAAATAAAGATGGGGAATGTGATCCCACCATGTCGTAAAACATCTCCCAGAGCGAAACAGCCTCCTCAACACAGCTGTGTCCCAGCATCCTGCTTCGGATCGGGCTGATCAAAAAGGCAGGAGACAGGTCCAGGGCACTGACGAGGGCAGGAGGGGAGCAGGCGAGCCGGGGCTTGCACTGGCTGGGCGCTGGCTTTGCCCTGGTGGGCGGGGAGGCACACAGGCCTCCCTCCACCACACCCTTCTGAGCATGAGCCGGGCACGGAGCAGGTGCACAGCCAGTGCTTGGTGATTGGCTGCATCTCACGCCACGAGAGGCTGCCACTCCCTTATCGACAGTAGCCCCACGACCCTCATTCCTGGGGTAAGATACAATCGGTAAGTGTATTCATAGCAAGTGATGAGCGCAGAGTAAACAAACATGAACATGATAGGTTGGGGACACATTCGATTTCATTTTCTGTCTGTAATTATATGTTCCTCAGGGACCTATAACTCATTCCTTAGAGGGAGAGAAGGAAGAAAAGAGAGAAAATACAAATGAGAACAAAACAAATTGTTAGGAGCGACCTGCCAAGCAATCCCCGGCCTAACTTTCTCAAGGAGGACTGGGTTGGGGCTCCGGGGAGTACTCGGGCGGGGGCACAGGCGCGTCTGCTCTTGGGAGGTCCCAGACTACCTCCGGAGCTCCGAGGGAAACGAGGCTGCTAGTCCTGTGGGTGGGTGGTATCAGGCTGGGTTCCATCTGGCTAGGGCTGAGAGCAGGGCCAGGGCATGCACATGGTCCCCACCCAAGTCAGGCCCGATCACAGATTGGTGCTACCACCTGCTCCCCCAGTGCACGGAACCAGCCCAGCCCTGCTCCTCCAGCCATGCTTGGACCTCACACACAGAGAGTGAAACCAAGGAGCTGTGGACATCTATTGTGTGGACAGGTAAAGAAGGAAGGGAGGGAGGGAGGGAGACAGGGAGGGAGGGAGGGAGAGAGGGATAGAGGGAGGGAGGGAGGGAGGGAGGGAGGGATACAGAGAGGGAGGGAGGGAGGGAGGGAGGGATACAGAGAGGGAGGGAGGGAGGGAGGGAGGGAGAGAGGAAGGGAGGGAGGGAGACAGGGAGGGAGGGAGGTGGGAGAGGGAAGGAGGGGAGGGGCTGAGGAAGAAAGGAAGGAACCATTTGTTCTTATGTCCATGGTTAGAAGACACCCCCAATGTTACTTCAGGACTCATTCTCCCCTTTTGTTCCTTTGAATCGTTTCCTGAGTGTTCCATGACACCCCAATGCACAACAGCCCTCACAACCGATGTGCCAAGCCACCCTGAAACGCTGGCACTGAACACACATACTAAAACGTTGTTGAGACCACACCGACCAAAGCCCCCCATCGAATATCACTGCCACGCACGTGGGGGGGGGGGGTGACATTTATTTATGCACCTAGAGTGTGATATTTGAGATCTGCTTTATTCTTGGGAGTTTCTGGCTGAATTTGACCCGAAAAGACACTCTCAGTCCCAGGAATTCTCTTCACGTGACAACGTCTCTCTCGATCACAAGCGCTGTGAAGCCCAAAGCCAGAGGTTCAAGTTCCTGCCCTGAAGAGCTTGGGGGACGCGACCGCCGTGAAGCAGGTGCACAGATCACACATCTCAGCGCCAGCCAGGGCACGGCGAGGTCTGCACCGGCCAGGCATCCAGAGAAGAGCCTTCCACGGACAGCCGACTGAGAGGTGGTCTTGGGGCCAGAAGCCCAGCTCCAGCCCTCAATTTTTTTTTAAGATTTATTTATTTATGCATATAAGAACTGGGGTACAGGCCAGAGGTATGGAGGTGAGAGGACTCATCAGAGACAGAGTGGGGAGCAGAACAGGCAAATGGACTGAAACACACTGCTGAGGGGAGCAGCGGGCGAGGCAGGAGAGGTCTGCTGCACCATGCGGGCCCCCTCCCTGGCCGGGGATCGAACTCACATTGCTGTGCAGCGGATGCTTCACAGTGCGGCGCTCAACCTGCTGGGCCACCAGTCCTCTCGACAACGACATGTGGTGAACCGTGAATGGTGTCGCCAACCGAGTCCCTTCGCTCACAAGTGAGGCAGGTACAGGGTGGCTGCCTGGGTGAACTTGCTAAGCAAGCCGGCCTCCAGCCGGGGGATGCTGGCCACATGCCAGAGCTGCCACGTGCCCTGACAGGCTATTAACATATGAGCTCACTCAACCCACAGATCCCGTGGCCCCACTCCCGTCCTCACTCTCCCATAATGGGGACACCCGGGGATCAGGAGCTCTTGAGCTCAGCTCTCTCTTCTATGGCTCGTAGGTGCTAGGACCAGGAGGGGGTGGCATTTGGACATGACGAGGGGACAGTGCAGCTCAGCAAAGCCTGTGTGGTCTTCGCCACTACGACCTCCAGGCCCCCGAAGTCTCCTGTTAAATGAGGGGTAATTCTACAGTGCTCCCCACTACAATAGGTTGTGCTGAAGATGAAAATTAATAATGTCCAGTGATACTCGGCCTATAGTATCTGTTTAATAAATGGAATCATTATTATTAGGTTAAAGATTGAAAGTGACAGAAACATGAATCTCAATTTATACTAAGTTGAACTTCCTTTGTCCAGAAACACAGGTTGGCTCAAGTAAAAATAGAAAACTGCTTATATTGATATTCTTTCAAAAGATTTTCTACAAGATAAATGTCACCGGGCTGTTCAGCCTTGGGTTTCTATCACCATTAACGCAGGACTGTGTCTGGCCCTGGGCATGAGAGGTGAGCGGTAAAGTTCATAGTCAGGTCTCTTTGGGGGATACTTTGTCTTTCTGAACAATCAGGAAGAAAATCAAATTTCCCTCCTCCTCCCTTTTAAGAGGCCAGTCAAGTCATTGGTTTTCTAACAAGTCCCAGGTAAGCCCTGGGTGTGGGGCATGGGGGGCGCCCCCATCACAGCTCAGCACCCCACCTCCAGAGGGAAGCTGCACCCCACATGGTTCCATGACCTGGTCAAGTCTCGCACTCAGTGCTCCCCACCAGCTCCCCCAAATGTACTCTGTGCAGCTGGTCAGACTTCAGAAATCTTCGGGCTCTGAAAAGTTGCACAAATTTCAATATTAAAACCGCTTTGAGGATGAACGATTTGGCAAAGTCAAAAGCACACACGTCCCTCTGCCCTGCGAGTGCGCAGGCCGGGCCAGCCAGCGTGCTCTGCAGTCACCATCCCGACTGTCACCGGCGCGTTTCACCCCCTCCTTCCGTACGGGATGCTCCCATCGCCACAGCTTAGAACGTTTTTGTCTTTGCGTTGACTCGACTTCTTGCCGCACCATCACACATTACACCTATTTCCCCTCAATTTTTCCGTATGTACCTCCAAGAAGTGAGGTCAGTTCCTCAAGCGATCACCACGGTCACACGTCACAACACGGGTGCCCCCCGAGACCACCGACATGCAAGTGCCCAGTTGTCTTAGACATGCCTTTACAAGCGGGGCCAGTTTGCCTTTGAAATGCCGGGGGTCTGAGGGCGCACCTCCTTCAGGAGTCCGACAAGGCTCGGGGCCCCGATCAGAACTCACCCTGAAAACACAACAGAATTGACTCACCGCCACAGTCACGACACAGCTAGATTGGGCCCGCTCTCCACACCGACAGGGGCACAGCCAGCATCAGCTTCACGGCCGACACTGCTTCAAGAAGCATCGTCTAGAGTGCTCTGCACCCGGTAGATTCTAGGCAGATGCACTGGTTTGTTTGGGCTGCCATAAGAAAACACACACAGAGACGGGTGATGTAAACCACATAGATTAATTTTTCCATTGTTCTAGAGGCTGGAAGTTCAAGTCCTCGACATTGACGGATTTGCTTCTCTTGGGGCCTCCCTTCTTGACTTCCAGACGGTCTTACGGCCATGTCCTCATGTGGTCTTTCCTCTGATGTGTCTTAATTTCTTATTATTGATTAAAAGAATATAATTAAATAAGATTTAAGTATATGATTATTAAAGGCAATACTTAGATCTGATTGGGACCCATCCTAATGGCCTCATTTCCACTTAATTACCTTTTTTCGGACCCGCCTCTAACTACACTGACCGGCTGAGATATTGGGAGTTGGGGCTTAACATATGGATGGGACAGGTGGCGTATCATCATATAATCAGGCCATAAGAGATAAGTTCCCTACTCCGTTATTATGGAACAGAGGGAGGCCCCGGTAGACTGCACTGCCTCCTGGGGAGAAAGTGTATAATCCTGCAAACACACGGGATGCACTTCCACACGCCAGCCCAGCCCCGTGTGTGTGTGTGTGTGTGTATGCTCACGTACACATGTGTGTGAAGCACGTGCTGGGGGCCATGCCATTCAGTTTCCAGCACCAACAAAACAATCCCTTCTAAAGTGCTTCTGAGAAGTAAAAATGAGTTTTAAAATACGAATCATGTGTTGAACACAGCCACAAATGCACACAGCCAATAATTCTCACTAATGGATGGCCTAAAAAATGAATGTATAGCTAGTCTCCCACAATGAAATATGCATGCTCTTTACAATTACTAACGATTTAGACTTGATCATTCCCTCACTTAGCAAATGGAATTTGCACATCTTTTATCTCTTGAGTTAAACAAAATGAAGTCATATTGATGGTGTGTAGCCCAAAGGAAAGGCCAAATAAAGCGGATTTTTTTAAGGACCAGGTTGCACATGAGTGTATTAATCAGGCTTTCTCAACTTCGATGTTGAGACAACCTAGGAGGCTTTAGAATAAATGTTTGGCTTGTGGTGCTCAAATGCAGGAGGTAGACATTCCTGGTCAAGTGACGGAGTTACCAAGGTTTGATCTTGCAAGTTCTTTTGTGCCTGTTTGAATGTAAGTACTTGGATCTTCTATTTTGAGGATGCAAACAGAACCAAAGGGTGTTAAGTGCACCTTATAATGCCCTCTGTAGTAGTAGCCTGGAGTGTCCACGTCAGCGTTCCAGTGCACACACACGCACGCACATCACATTGCTCCTCTTAAAGGTAGCGAAGAATCTAGAAAGCCTGGAAAGTTAAGTTTGACTCTAGGATTATTTCAGAAATTCTCACATTCTTTTGCTGGTTGGAAAAGCCGGGGCTAGCGCAGACCCAGGTATGCATGACAGGTCTTTGGGCACCTGTTTTACTTATGCAGAATATTTGCCATGGTCGATTTTATTTTCATAACTAATTTCCCTTTCTGACATGGGAAGTTCCTGACCTGGATTTTAAGGTTGTCATTCCAGTCCCCAAATCTGTAATTTATCGTCAGCCATGGGGCTGGTAACTTTGTAATAGGGGCTTCACTTATATGCTTTAATGAATTATCAAGAAAACTTTGCGATAGGGGCTTCCTCCATATGCTTTAGTGAATTGTAAGCTACAGGTTAGACCTTAAAGTGTTAAGGTCCCAGTGTTAAGCCACAAAGAACTGCTGCATTCATAAGAACAGCGACATTTCTCGTCTATACCATACAACTCACTTTATGCACTGACACTACTAAGAACATACACACAGCCACACACACATAACCCAGATCTGATCTGGTTCCCATCTGCTTGCAACAGAGGAGGCGGCAGTGTCGGAGTGGCAGCGCAGGGCCGCCCCCGGGACCAGCCACACTGGTGGAGGCTCTGATAGCGTGTTCTGGCTGATGACCTTCGGGGAGCAACATCCTCGGAGAACTTGCTGGCTTTTTATGGGTCCGTGATTGCCTTCTCAAGTTGCCTGGCAGGTAATGGAGTCTGTCAATCAACCACCTTCCTCAAGGTCACTTGCCAGGGTAGGGACGGGTAGGGTAAAGGTGGGGCTGCCCAGGGGCACTCAGAGCTAACAGGACAACGTGGTGGTCTCACACCCAGGCCCTGCCTCAGACAGACCACCTTTAAATCCTGGCTCTGTGACTCGCCGGCTGGGAAGAGTTCAGGGAACGAGTGTGAGCCGCAGACAGCCAGTGCACACCGCGCAGGGTAATGACGTGAGTGAGGCCAGTTTTCAGGGCCTGGCACATTCCGTGGTGTGCGCTGTGGTCATCGTGACAAAGGCCAGGCCGACAGGGGCTCTCTCTGTGCAAACCGGGCCATGGCTTCACGCAGCAAGGCTGAAGAGGAGTTAGGTGAACTTGACCCTCTTTGGCCCTAGTCCCACTTCATTTTGGGCTGTGGAGATCCACAGAGCACTAGGGATTAGAGAAGCTGCCGCAAAGTGTCCACGAGACAGGCGAAGCCTTTTAGAGAACGCCAGTACACACAGACTACACCTCCCGCCCTGGTGCCCATAACTGGAAGTTTTCACTTCTTGACAGAAGTGGCCGGGCAGTGGCTGGCCAGCCCACCGGCCCCCTCTGAAGGGCGGGGGTGGCCATCCCTGCCAGGCCTGGGCTGCAGGCCCTGTGCTGCTGCACCCCTGACTGGACGGGCTCTCCATCTGGGGCTTTCACTCTCTCAGCATCTCCCAGAAGCCATTTTCCTTCCACAGCGAGGGGTGAATAAAACAGAAACAAATTATCTTCCAACACACAGACCTCAGGGCTAGTCAGGAGAGGGGCTACAGAGCTGGGGCCATCCCAGGCAGTGTCCCCCCGCCGGCTGGCGTCTCAGCAGTCCCTCAGAGCCTGGTCTCCACGGAGTCCGTTGCTGGGGGGGGAGGGGAGGGGTGTGTCTGCAGAGCCCCAAGGTAAAGGCTGCAGACTTCCCACCCTGGCTGCAGGGCTGGCCCCCCAGCAGCTTCCCCATCTCAGAACAGCCGCCGCCTTGGGTGCAGGGGCTGCCACCCACTGGCCAAGCCTAGGCCCCGCTGAGGGTCGGGGCAGCCTGGGGCCCCCAACAGCTTCCTGAGCAGCTTTTCCGTGTCACCCACCCTCCTGCAGCGGCCATTCCGTCCACTCTGCCCAAAGCCTCTCCGGCTTGTGCAGGCCGCAGCTCGGCTGTCCCCCCCTCCTCGGGGCTCCCAAGGGGATTTGATTTAGGGCCGGTCCTGCGGTAACAGCGCATTCAGAGAAATCGAGGAAAGACTGGCTTTTTATCCTTTTTCTTAGAGTAACCCAGGAGTCACTCAGGACAACGGGCAGAAGCGCAAGGCATGGAGCAGGCACTGGCCCCATCTTTTTCATCTTCCCTCCAAAATACTCTCTTTTTAAAAAGATTTTATCTTTTTTATGCATGTGAGAGCTGGGGAACAGGTCAGTGGTACAGCGAGGGGGGTGAGGAATCACCAGAGACAGAGCGGGGAGCAGAACAGGCAGATCAATGGAAACACACTGCTGAGGGGAGCAGCGGGCAACACAGGCCAGTCTGCTGCGCCATGTGGGTCCCCTCCCTGGCTGGGGATCGAACTCACGCTGCAGTGGCTGCAGAAGCTTCACAGTGTAGCCCTCAACCCCCTGTGCCACCAGGGAGGCCCACACCCCAAAATACTTTTAAAAAGCTTTTGTAAATGCACATATTTTCCCCTCACCATTCTCACAACTCCACACAGGCATATAAGAAAATTTTTATACACCGAGTGTGGGTTCTATACCCTTACAGGAATCTACTTCATCTTCAACCAGGCAGTCAGCTCACAGTGTGGATGGCTGGGTGTCGAATCTCAACACCTGATCGCTTGATTGAGTCATACAATTAGGACCTGGGATCTTCTATGCATATGAAACTCTGTGCTCTAGCAAAGGAGTCACCACAGTGGTGAGAAACCCTAGGTCCCCCCCACACACCCCCGAGTCCTTTCCTCCTCGGGCCAGGAGTCCAGCTTAAGATGGAGATCTGCAGACAGCCTGGCACCAGAAAGTGTTTCAGAGGCATTGTAGACAGAGCTGAGATGCACACACCATCTCTGAGACTCTATAAAGCACATCACCGAGTGGAAGCGACCTAAAGGGTCCAAGGAAAAAGAAAAGCAGCTGCAGAACCTCGGCAGGGGAAGTAGCTGAAGCTCCAGAGCGCACCAGTCCTTCCGCTGGGCTCCAACTACTGCATTTCTCATCGCATCACCCCACAAAAATCCTGCACGCCGAGGATTAATACAGATGGTCTTGCCGTGTGCAGGGAATGTTCTCTTGTGTGGAAATTTCACGTAATATAGTCCCTGTCACATCTACTGAATTTCTTGATTTGTTTTTTTGAATCCCTCAGCATTGCATCACTAGGCACCTACTTTCTTTGGGTGATGCTGATAAAAAAAAAGAAACTCACTTTGTATTTGGTTCATTAGGTCTCCAAGGATATGGCTCTCGATTCCCTGGGGTTTCTGTGAGCTTCACTGTGGTTTTTTCTTTTTTTTTTTTAAAGAGTATTTATTTATGCATATAAGTACTGAGGTGCAGGCCAAAGGTATGGGGAGGGGTGAGAGGATTCACAGAGACAGTGGGGAACAGAACAGATGGATCTACTGAAATCCACTGCTGAGGGGAGCAGCAGGGAGAAAGGAGAGGTCTGCTGCACCTTGTGGGTCCCCTCCCTGGCCAGGGAATGAACTCATGCTGCAGTGGCTGCAGATGCTTCATAGTGTAGTACTTAACCCCTGCACCACCAGGGAGGCCCCCACTGTAGTTCTTGGGGGTCTATGTGGTTCTTGGGGTCTATGTGGTTCTTGGGGGTCTATTTTCAAATACTTTTTATTTGTAGCCTGTGGGGTGTAGCTTCATATTTACGAAGTATGCATACAAAAGCTCTTTGGTGCATGGAAGCCAGAGCTCAGTCTGCAGAAGGACTCACTGGACCATTCAGCCAAGTTCAAGCAACTGCAGCTACCTGGGAACAGGTAAACCCCCGGCGTGCGTCCGATGAAGGGCAGTGCACCTTGCACACCCCATGGGGGATGGACTCAAAGGATGCTAACTCATCTATGAGGGGCCGATTTTCACATGGTAAACCAGGCATACAAGTCCTGTAAAATAACACGCAGCCTCTTGTGGCCAAAGCCGGAATTTGAGAGTTCTGCTGTATACCACAAAGGTTTCCAGAACTTGAAACATCTACTGGTGATTCTCTGGTTTATTATTTCCGAGACAACATGCACATAGTGTTAACAAAATGTGTGATTTTTCTATGGAAAATCATCTGGCTGTGAAGGCAAAAGCTTTGTGAATGAGTGGCCACCTGTTGCTGACAAATGAGATTCTCTACTACTGGAATAATAGGGTCCATCTAAGAAAGGACTCCACACGGCACTGCTCTGAACTGCTTTGCTTTGAAGATGAAGATGCTGAGACAGTGAAGGGTGAAGTCATTGACATAAGAGCACACACAAAGCGAGGACTAAGTTGCCCATCGGCAAGCTGTATTCTAGAAAGACCTGACATTCAGAAAGAAGAAAAAGAAACATCTCCAATTCTTCCACTCTTAAGTAATTATTTTGGAATGTGCTTTCTTGCTGTCTTTTTTTACTATTTTACTTTTACAACTAGATTATCTAAGACTCCCAATATCTATGACATACTCTTACTTACTACGATACCCAATTCATTAAATAAAAATCTGTCTAGTGGTACCGACTGCCATAGTACTGGGTCACCAAGGTTCTCTCTCTACCTGGTGTAGACAGTCTTTAGAAAATGCTTTTCTGGGATGAATTAAACACGGCTGGGTATTAGCATGTCGGCACGACTTACTTTAAAATCACTACACAGCAGATCTCATATTTGTGCTTGCACCTGTCCCCTCTCTTCCCCATCCAGTGACTGGGCATTCGATCAACAAGGGGATTCAGCCCCGGGCACTGGGCCATGAGGACAAACAGCAGTGTCCCTTCTGAGCACAGCCCATCCCTGTGCCATTAACCCCCTTGCAGATGTTCTGAGAGCAGGACTCGGGGGAGACATGGGACTCTGGGAGCACGAGCTCAGTGCCCCTAAATTAGGACTGGACTGAGGGGAGGTGAGACTGGGTTATGTCTCCTACGCCATCACCCACAGGAGCCTATAATTCTGCGTTCTCACCCACTAATAGACTCTGGCCCTGAAAGGCAGATGCACGCAGAGTGCTCAGCAAACAAGAGGTTCTGATCTGAAAGCTGGCGCCCAGGTGCTGAGCTTCAGAGAGAACCACATTGGAAGGATGCACCGTGTTGGGGATTTCATTTCATTAGGTTTCCCTCACCCATGCGTGGGCTCCAAAGGCCAAGTCCACAGCACCCCTTTGTCCTCCTCTTTCTTTCCTCTCTGACACTGCCAGTCCTGAGGGCGTCATACCTCCAATCCCATAAGCGACCCCTCCCTCTGCCCCCTCCTGAGCCTTTTGCTCCCTATCAAGATCCAGGTGCATCGTCCCCCTCCTGCTCTCCTTTCCCATGAAGCTCCCTGGAGAATGTTCTAGCTGGTTTCTCAAGAGACTTTGCATCATTTCTGCCCTTTTTTGCCTCAAAAATTGGGGAGAGGGTTGAGGGCAGAAAGACTAAATTGGCAATGCTGAAACATTTATATATTTGTACAAGATCAAGTCAAAGATATCCAGACATCAAAAGGGCTGTGTCCTTTCACTGAGGGGCTCTTGCTCCATGCTGTGGCCCACAAGGGCTGTCTAGCCCTGTGCCCACCTGCCTTCCTCAGCACAGGGGCAGCTCCTAGTGGGCTGTCTCTGCACAATGTCTAGCCCTGTGCCCACCTGCCTTCCTCAGGACAGGGGCAGCTCCTAGTGGGCTGTCTGTCTCTGCACAATGTCACAGATGGGAGGTGGTCGGGAGAGCAGCCCACGTCGGTGAAATGGAAATTGCTTTGCACCCTTAGACCAGCACATCTGCAGCCCAGTCAGTGGGGAGCGACGAGGAGACTCTGGTTCGAGGAAGACCACCACGTCTGCATCAAGGCCGGGTCGCTACCCACAGGGTGGAGGAGAGCCCAACTGCTCGGCTGCATGAATGAGCTCTGAAGATCTTCATTAGCAGAGGCATTAAGATAATGGGAAAATAATGATACACGCAGAACAACCGCCTTCACTATAATGTAGGGATACGATCGGAACATCTTTGTCCCCATCCCGCCCCCTGTGCAATCGAGATGACTCTTGGGGGTTTTAAGTTCTCGCTCAGATAGAGGAATATTAGAACAAATTCAATAATTTTAGTTCATTAGCTATCAATCTCAGGACCGTATATAAGCAGAGAGACGGGCTTGCTCTCAGCCCCTTTCCTGCCCACCTCCATCAGTCCTGGCAGAGCTGTGGGAATCTTTGGCAAGAGAAATAAAAAGATGGAAAACTTTTCTGGTGGACGGCAGGGGTGAGGGGGTGCAGCAGAAAAGCACATTAGAGTTAATCAGGCAGGGCCTCCCTGGTGGCGCAGTGGATTGAGCGCCACACTGTGAAGCGTCCGTGGCATATCAGGGTGAGTTTGATCTCCGGCCAGGGAGGGGACCCACATGGCTCAACAGACCTCTCCTGTCTCCCCGCTGCTCCCCTCAGCAGTGTGTTTCAGTCCATCTGCCTGTTATGCTCCCCGCTCTGTCTCTGGTGAATCCTCTCACCCCCCACAACTCTGGCCTGTACCCCAGTTCTTGTGTGCATAAATAAATCTTTAAAAAAAGAAGAAGAATTAAGCAGGAAGGTTCATTTGTACTCCAAAAGCTCCAGCCCGAGATCAAAAGCGGGCAACACTGCCTTCAGGTGAATGCCTGCCAGCCCCTGTCGAGAAGCCATGGAACCCGAGGACCCCACGGGGTGCAGAGAGGAGACCCGGCAAGAAGAGACCCCGGGATGTGGCGAGAAGAGCCACGAGGCTGAAGCCAGGGCCCCAGGGGAGCGGACAACGCACCTGCGTCCTCTGAAGCTGAGTGGGCGGTCAGGTCATGTGCGGCACACTCCAGGGACTGCAGCCCGCTGCCCTCGAGGACATGGTGACAGGTGTCCCATTTTACGAGCATGCCACTGCAGGCAGGTGTTACTCCATCAAAATTTTATTTTGAGATCCCGCATTTTATATGTTTATTATTATTATTACTAGTTACATCTTTTACATCACTGTGGCCCCTGTAAAATGCCCACCACCGATTCCCCTGTGAACCATCACCACAGTCCCTTGTGCTCTCCTCCCCATTCTGATCCCTTTTCCTCCATCGAAATGTTAAGCTAGAAGAGCAAGCGCTCCTTAAAAGATCCAGGGGAAATGGGTTCGTATTTTCAAAGTCACGTATTGGTGGTGGCCCATTTTTGCTTTGGCGGTTGCGTCAAGAACCTGATGTGAACCTGGCTCTGCACTAGTTGCCGTGCACCTGTTGTGGCTCAGCTGAATCACCCCAAAAGACATGTTGATGTTCTACTACCGTATGTGTGACTATCTATAGCAAACTATCTCCGAGGATGGAACCAGGTGAACACGACCAGGCATGTCTCTGGCACGACCTCCGGGCGGCCTGCACGGCGGGGTCTGGAGCGTGCAGGCACCGGCACACGTGGGGACCTCAGGGCAGACCAGCTGTGCTGGAGGTGCCTGCCTGGGGAGAGGAGGCAGCTGGCAGAGGCTCAGGTCACGAGGAAGGCCCAGCAGCCATGCACGCGAGGGAGGAGGGGGAGGAGGTGCAGAGTCCTTGACTTTGCTGCAGCTCCCACAAAGCTTTGGCAAGACCAGTGGGGAGTTTCCCAGCGAAGGCAAATGTGAGAGAGGCCTGCGTCCTGCAGGGCCGGGCCGCCCTCACGTCCTGGCACGCTCACGGGCTGGGAGCAACCCACGGCGGGGGCCGGGTCGCCAGGTTCTGCTCTGGATGGTGAACGGAGAGCGTCCTTGAACGCCCCCCAGGAGAGGCCCTGAGGCAGGAGCGCACAGAGGAGAGTGGAACTATGTTGACGCCAGGGATGCGGCAGCCTGGGGCCTCGAGCCGGCCTCGTGCAGCTCTGTGGAGGAGACACAGACGGCACCATTGGGGTTTGGACCCCACGCTGCGCCATGTAGAATAAACTCAGCAGTTTCGCTGATTTTCCTACCTCGACAAAGATTTAAAAAGAAGAGCCCACTGAGCCGCACCACTTCCCTTTCTGGTAATAAACTTGAACAGAGGGGCGGCGACGTCTGAGTGGGCTAACTGGAAGTACCCACGAACGTGGACTTAGGATACCTGACGTTTGGCTCCTAGACTAGCTGAGACTTGTGTGTGCCGTCAGCCGTGGTGCTTGCGGTAACGCGTCACCGGGTGCGCTGCCGGCCATGGCAGGCGAAGACAGGCCTGCGGGGGGCTGGCGGCAGGCCCAGCACTGCCCGCCCACAGGCTGGCTGCCTGTCCCTCTAGGCATTTCGTTTCCAGCCATGGCCCTGGGGCCATCTTGGGTTTCTCTTTCTCCCTCGGGCTTGCCGTGTAGACAGGACTCAGTCACAGCCTTGAGTTCATACCTGCCATGGCCTCCTACCTGCCCGTGGCCTCCTACCTGCCCGTGGCCTCCTACCTGCCCGTGGCCTCATACCTGCCATGGCCTCATACCTGCCCGTGGTGCCTCTCTCTCAGGCCTCACACCAAGTCCCCTAGTGCGGGCCTGCCTCTCAGTCCCCAGGGAAAGTCCTCTGATGTCAGGTGAGAAGAGAGATGTGGGGGTCACCGAAGTCTTCAGGGCTACAGAACCTCAGTACTGGGACAGAGCACGGGGTTCAACACAGCTCTCACTTTCTACCCAACCACCAGCCAAGCCCTCTGCACTTGACTCTCTGCTTCTTCCGAGAACTGCCGGGGATGTTGGTCACCAGGATTTCCCTTTTAGACATCAGTCAAATGTCTGAAAGCTGAACATATTTTTTCTTTTAGGAAGAGAGCTTCTGTTGTCTGAGAGAATAAGTTGAGCTATGAAATCTACTGAGCTATACTGTGACTTTATATTGAGATATACTATGAGTATTGTTTTCTCAGTGTCTCAAGGGTAAGTCACTTGTAAGACCAATAATTCTTGCCATTAATAGCAGACCTTTAGTTTTTCATTTCTACTCATTTTTATATAATTAGTACTATTTTTTGGTCCCGATTATACAGATTAGAGCAAATTCAAGTGACTGCTCCAGCTTACAGTCAGGAAGACATGGAGCTGGGCTATAAATCCAGGTAACCACCTCTGGACCTCCAAGCTCTTAGCCTCCAGCTGCAAAACTTAAAGCAAGATACTAGCAGTGGGTTTGTTTTGAAACAGTTCATTTTCTTTTGTATCTTATCCGTAACACATTATAAAATTTACGTAAATATATAGCATATTTATATAATGAGTGTCACTGAAAAAAAAAACCCCAATTAACAATGATTGGGAAAAGTACACAATCTAGAAAGGATTTTTACAAATCTTCACTTCTGCCTACTGAGTTCTCAAATGCATTTCAGCGCTACTTTGCAGCACTATCTATCTGCTTGTAATCTTTTTAAATACTCAAAGGTCTAATTGTTTAGTTGCTTAATGAAACCAATTCCCTTTGCGATGTTCTAACAAGCTTAATAATGCCTTTCAAAAAGAGCCGAGTAACCAGTTAAATGGAATTATAGCAGCATGCCTATTTGTGTCATAAGCCAATTTTGATATTCTTAGAATTCATAATTGGTTGTGCTTTTTCTGATGTTGGGACAGATGAACAGCTCATTCTTCTCAGTTTGTCAGCACAAAAGAAAGTCATTGCAAAGCTTTACTTCCTGATATGTATTTCATCATGAGATGTGGGAAAACACACACTTTCAAATGCTGAACAGACACTTTCACAAACAGTCATGCGACCACTAGAAAATGAGCTGGTAACTAGAATTCCATCTGTCTCAGCTGTTCAATTCAGCTTACAGTTTCAGGGTGTGTGAAAGGGGGGTACAGGGGGGGAAAGTCAATAAGAGGCCTCGAGTACAGTCTCTGAATCTGAAGCAGCACAGACTTCAAATCAGAGGGAAACAACTCATAAATGTGCCAGCATGGCACCCAGGTAGCCTGTGGCATGCTGGTCTCTCCAGCACTGTGGGCTAAAAGCTAGTCACCTCGATCCAAGCTTCGGGCTTAGAGCTGGGGGTTTGGGCACCTGCCTTGGGGAGGTTACGGTCTTAGACAAAGAGTTCTCCGAACCAAAGCACACACTTGAAATCTGACTGCAGGACTGAGGCTACCGGAGGAAGAGAGTAGGGGCAGAGAGCAAAGAGGGGAGGAGGCCCAATGGACGATGGTGGAGAATAGGGGGGCTTTGGTGGGATGGCAACATACATCTAAAGAGGGGCGGACCACGCCCCTAAATCATATCCAGTGTTGTAAACCTAGTTTAGCTCAATAAAAATGAATACACTTAAAACACACACACACACACACACACACTTCTCATTCCTTGATCTATACCTTTAGCTCATTTATCTTTAAAGTTTACTCCCAGAGATAAAGAGCGCTTGCATGTCCTGAATTGATGTTGGAGTGTGAGAACAGAAGTCCTCAGTGCCACTCTCCTTCAGAGTGGGTGCCTCCTTACTGCTGCAGGAGATGCAGGCATAAACCCGGCTCCCAAGGCGAGCCTGCCCAAAACTAATAGCTGAGATCACACCTGCAGTGGAGCAGCCATCGCAGCCTGACAGTAGTAGCTGGGTGTCTGTGCGCTCCACACCCTCAGCAAGAGGGATCAGGGCGAATGTAACGACGTCTTGCTGTGTGCCACATGCTGGTGGGTTCATTAGAAATGTCATTTCATTAAATCCAGCCTGTCTCCCAGTGAGAGAGATCTCCTTAATTTTCCCATTTATTCATAAATACAGAGAGGCTCTGGGAGGGAAAATGACATGCCCAAGGCTTCAAAAGCTGCAGTGGAGGAACCGAGCTGAGGTCTGTAAGCACCCCGCCCAAACCCACAGCCTGTAGGTTAAACCTCTTTGCCGCAGGGTCTCTGCACAGCACAGTGTCTGATGTGGCAGACGGGGCATGCGAGCACGTGGTGCTGTGGGTGGGGAAGAGCGAGGTCACTGCAGCCGTAAACCTGGGGAGCTTATTTCAGCGTAGGAGAGGCGCTCCGCGTGCTTGTCTCTGACCCTACAACAGATGCCATTTCATTTTTGTAAGATACAACCTGTTTGCAGATACCCTGAGACTCCACACAGACAATGCCCTGGCTCAGTCATTCCGGGTCAGCCTCCTGGTGTCCCTCACAGCGAATTCAGAGTGGACAGATGGGCATGGGCTTGGTTAGAGAAGAATGAAGAGTGAAACCTGTGGGGTGTCTTAGCATCAAGGACTACACCAGCAGGACCAAAAGGGATAAAGATGTGTCTGGGGTGAGATATAAAGATGTATCTGCAGAGACAGGGAAGTGCATGGGGAACCCCCAAGTTTCTTCCTCTATGCCCAGTCCCCGCCCCCCACCTGAGATATGAACTTAAGAGTCCATTTCACACGCCCACCCCCCGCTTCACCAGCTCTGGGCTCTACCATCAAGAGTGATCTGGCTGAGTGATGGGGTGCCGCGGTGCAGGAGGTGGTGATTCTCAGGGAGTTGTGGCCGGACAGACAGCCCCAAACATCTCCCTTTTGCTTTTAGTTCAGAGGGTTAGAAACTCCCCTTCTTCTGACATTGCAATGTTATTATTCCTAGATCTCGTCCTCTCTCTAGACTTTGGTATCTTAGCCAGAAGTTGCATAGGTGATCCCAAGTGCCCTTTGAACATTACCAGTGCACACTAATACTTCACCCAGGATCTGGGGAGTCTGTCTCAGTGGAAGATTCAGCTGGCCAGGGTGTCTGACAAGTTCTACTTGAAAACACCTCCTGCCCTTTGTAACGGGGCTGCCAAGAATGAATCATGTTCCAGCTACAGCACAATCATGCTTTCCTCTGAAGCCAACTTAATAGCTTTTTGCCTCATCGGGAAGTAAATTTTCTCCTTCTGTGTGGTTCATTAAATTTGTGAGTTGAACACCTACGACTGCCCGCATGCCTGTGCCACCAACTTAGCCACTGTCCAGCCCTCGGAATTAACTAATTGCTGCATGCAGTGGACTGGACAAAGACAGAGGCAAACTAGCCTTTGGCTCAAGGGTCAGGGCCTTCCCTGTTGACTGTAGGTCTGCCTTTCCTGCTAATGGAGACTCAGTCAAATACAGTCACTTGTCAGAGTTTCAATTTTCTGACTGTAAATTGGGATCAGAATCTCCATCTCAGCCTAGGGGTTGGGGGAAGGCAGGTGGGATAATGTGCATGCATACTCTGGCCATTGTAGGCCTCCATGTAAATGTTAAGTCTATTGCCCATTTTAGAACCTGCCAAGCCATACCTCTTGGGTGTGTTAAACCACCAGCAACTGCACTTTCACTCCACAGAGACCCTACTGTCTCTGCGCCATGTGGTAGAACAAAACCTGTAATTATTGTGTTGGAACCACTTTCATTTTAGAAACTGTGAAATCTTCAGAGAAAATAAATATTCTGTGCTAGTCACAGCTGTGCCCTTATGAGAGTAATTAGGAAAATCTCACAGTCAAAGTTATATATAAAATATTCCCAGGAGATTAATTTTTCCACTGAACCATTCGATAAAGACGAGAATTACTCCTCCTGCTCCTACTGCCCTTCATTCCCTGAAGATACACGATCCTCGTAATAATGTCAGGGTTACTTTGTTTTCTATTTTGTTGTAAATATAAATATTAATTACTTCTCTAGGCCCTTTCCACTTAATATTTACACATATAGGGTCAGCACAAATGATACCATTCATAAAAAGTAAATAATTTATTTTCCTACAAAAATACCTTTAACTCCATAAAAGACTCTTCCCACCCTGAAGGTAATTCAGACTTGTTGATCCAAAAGGAAAATGAACATTTCAGGGACTTCAGGCATACCTGCCAGAGGTGAGTCCCCTCTTATACCATGTCTGAATGACCACAGACATCTACTTCATAAGGTATGCAGCCAAGATTTCAAAGTCAAGGTCATTGCCAGCTTCAACAGGTCAGAGGGTTCCAAGAGAAAGAACAGTGAGGCCATTTGTCTAGAAAGAAGGTGGCCACAGGTAACTTTGGGGACATCACCGTAATGGTGCCAGGAATCAGAGTGCAAGGATATGAGGCTGTTTTGGATGCTGAGGAAGTGGGATATAGGAACCCATCTGCTTGACAGATTAGCAAGGAAAGAAGGGAGAGGACTAGAACAGTGTATCAAATGAGGTGATGGACTTATTTTCTCAGTTACTTATAATCAAAATACGCTCATGTCTCAAGACCAAGGGGAAGGAGCTAAGAGATCACCAGCTATACACTGTATACACTGTAACACTGTAAGCTATACACAGTAACCCTGGACATGTCCCCTAACTTCTTTGAGCCTCCAAAGCTTCTCCTGTAAAACAGGTCCATGGCACCACCTCTGGATATGTATATTACAGCACTAGTGAGGAAATCGATGAAACGTATAGTTTCACCCAGTGCCAGTAAGTGGCCAGTAAAGAAGATGCTCATCAGCAAAGAGGGGGAGGAAGGGGAAGAGGAAGAAAAGGAGCCACAGCATGAACAGAAGAAAAAGAAATGCTGGAAGGGCCCCTGTAACTGATGAGAAGAGGACAGCCAGACGTGCAGAAGGAGAGAGACGTTGTGGCAAAGAGAAGGGCCATTTGCAACTCCCCAAAGGACATTTTAATTTCTGCGATAAAGGATGGATGGTTTTCTCTGAGACAGGAGCAGAGCAGGGACTATCAGGACAGAGATAAAAGGGCCCCGAGTGGCTACCGTGACCGTACTAAGGACCCAGGAGATGAGCAAGAGAGTGCACAGGGGACACCGAGCGAAGTAAAAAGGAGAATCCAGGCCAGAGGCGCATTAGGACGGAACAGAACTAAAAGGCGAGAGGACAGTGGAGCACGGGGGAGACCATCTGTCTTTCCTTCCTTTGTCTTTTCTTTTCCTTTTTCCTTTCCTCTCCCCCAAGCCCGCCCCCCTTCACCCTACCATCTTTCATTCCTTCCTTCTTTCTCCTTTAAGGGATAATAAGGAGTAGTTGTTACTCTTTTCTCCAGTATTTTCCACCCTCTTGTGAAACTTAAAGGAGCAGTAGCCATTCTGCAGGCTCTTATGGAACATCCTGAGAGCATCTGAAGAAGGAGCTGTATAGAGGGAAATAATAGCACTAATAAGAGCTGGAAATCTTACAATATTAACATAATGAAATACAGCCTGGAAATAGATCCCAGAGCCAGAGAAGCTTAGGCATCAGGAAGAATAATGTAAATTTAATTGGAAATCTCTCTCCGCCTTGTATCTGTATGCACTATTTACACTCTCTTTAGGGCTTTCCTTGTGGCTAGGTTGTTAATATGCAATCATTCTACCTTTGTAGTCTACCTGAAGCAATAACACTTTTCTCAAAGCATAAAGATGAGGTAAAATGTAACATGATTTTACTTATCATCTAAAAACCTGTGAATGAACTTACTAATCTATTGAAGAAGTGTCTATTGAAAACCTACTATGTGCTAGACATTGTGCATGTAGATGAAGAAGCTGTAGCCCGATATAACTTCATGTTCCCTAGAATCATGTACACTCACGATCAGAAGAAATTTTGATTCTTTTGGTCCAGCTGGTGCAGAAGGGGATGCTCAGTGTGACAGCGTCAGAGGTGATCACTGAGAGGACTAGACTGCTGGTTGACCCTTGACCTGGATCCATCACCTCACCCCCTAGCCTGAGAATGTGGGTCCCCTTGTCTTCTCACTAGGATCTGCTCCAAGGACACAGTTTTGACATAGTCACGTGCTGTTGAGCCCATCTGGATGATATAAATGACTAGACCCAGTTATGGTTTCTGTATAAACTTTTAAGATTTTGGCGAGCATGGAGACTACTCATCTTTCAATTACCCAAGACAAGCCCCACATGCAAGTTCCCTTACACGTTAAAATTGCCTCCCGCCAATCCAGAATAACCTGCCTGTCTTTGTTCTCTCTTTGCCCTCCATGTACTGAGGTCAGTTTGTAAACCAACAGTCAGCTTGCCTATTTTTAGGGCAAGGGGAGATGGGATGAAGAGTGAAGTGTGACACAGCTGTTGTCTTACTCATCTAAGAGGTCAAAAATACATTCTCCTAGTTCCTAGAACATATAACTATTCTGATTGTGTCCTGTGGATCAAGTAAGCCCCATCTGGGACTTAATTTCTGAAAGTCATGTTCAATTGAAGGTCTTATTCTCAAGCTCCTCTACCCCAATCTGAATATTCCATATTCAAGGCACACTTTAAGGGACATCAAAAGCAAAACATAAAGGCTTTCTTAAAATATTGTTTCCACTATTTTTTTCCAAACCCACTCTTGGACCCATGGATTTTAGATCCATGGATGATTCCCTGTGCTTCTGTGCCTGGCTCAGTGAGTAACAGATGATTCATTAACTAGAACTTGTGACTCCACTCTGCATTCCCATTTCCTTTCATCTCTCCAGTCGCCTGCCCTTTTCTCAAGAGTGGCTTTTATCCACAGGTTTTCATCTGAATTCAATTCATTGGTCCTCTAATTAGCCCAAAGTATCTATGATCAGCCCAAGTCTGGTCAATTATCTGATTACCTGCAGTATCTATCAACAAGACACCGCCTCTGATTTAATTTGTAGGCTCACAGCACTGACATGTCACGTGCTTCTTTTCTATCAGAGGTTTATTAAGGGAAGAGGATTTATTGCTGTCTCAGCAGAGGTTTCCTTCATTGTTTTTAGCTTCTCATTATAGTTGATTCAACCTCCACTGTGATCGCTCTATAGTCTGGACTCCTGCTTAGAAAGGTACTTTTATGCCAGGACTCAGTGATGTCATCATCTTCCAAACAATAACTTCAGAGTCATATAGGAGAATTCTGACTATAAAAGACAGGGAAGGTGGAAGAGGAGCTTGGGGTCTCCTTCATGCCAGTGGTTAGCTGAATCTGATGGCACATTTTGAAGCTCATAACTGGGCCTTAAATTAATGTTTCTTTACAAAAGTGATATGGTCAAATTTCTTGAGACCCCCACACTTTCTCTTTTTTTGGTGGGAATTGGACAGGATTGAGGTTTAAAGAACTTTTAACAAATTCTGCTTCTTCATTTTGGCAAATGTCTCCTCAGTTCAAGGTTTTAAGAACATCTTTCTTTAGTCAGTCAACATTTCTTGAGTGCCAGGCCTGCATTAGGTAACAGATATGAGGTGAAAAAGAGATAATGAGCAGGAGGTTAGTACTGCTTGGTCTGTTTACTTGATGAAAGGACAGTAATGGAATTCTCTGACGTTCTTCTATCATGTCAGATCTTTGGTTCTGCCCACACTGTGCAAAAAGGGTCAAAACAAAGCTGTATCTTCTCTTGGAAAAGCTTCCTAAACAGATACAGTGCTGGTTTTCTTGAAACCAAGGTTAAATGATTACATTAGTTTCAGACCCTAAAGCACGAGAGAAAAAAAACTTCTCTCCTCCTTTGAGGTTTACTTTCACAGACAGAAAAGTTTGGGTCTTATCAAAAAATGGCCCAGCCTGAACAGAAGCTAATAATATTGAGCTGAGCTCCAAGACCAGTCAGAGTCTAGCGCCTGCAAATATGAGGGTGAGTGGCTATTCGGAGGGGAGGGTGCCCACAGACAGAAATTCAGAATTCTTGTTACCTGACAAAAAGCCTCTTCAGACTCCATCTAGGAGCTGCTTTGTAACAAGCTTCAGCCAATGAGCTTCAGCCAAGTCCATATTTCGTTTGCCCTCAACACTTCAGAGTTTCATTGTCTCAGTGGTACCAGTAGGAGTGAGTGTGGGAGTGGGTGTGGGTGGAGAGAGAGTGTAGGGCTGATGCAGCCTGAGCAGCCAGGAAAGCCTCCAGTCACCAGAGAACCTGAACTGGAGCAAGTGGGTTCTATGAATGAATGAATGAATGAATGAATGAATGAATGAATGAATTTAAATTCTTGTTGAATATCAAAAGTGTTTGGGGGTCTTTATTTAGTATTTTGGTGATTTGGGGGGAACCAGAACTATTCCATAGGAATATAACTCTTGTTTATATCGATTAGTCTATATTCAAATAGATTTTTAAAGTCAGTTTGCAAGAACCTATCTATTGTACTTCTTTATTTGCGATTTTAGAGGTTAAAAAAACCTATGTATAGCTTTTAAATTATCTGCCTGCCTTTCCAAATTAGACCAGTCATACTTACAAACAATGTGTGATGCTCTCCCAGTCTTTGGATGGGGATTAAGTTCTAACAGACTGCAGTGATGGGAGTGAAGCAAGCTCCAAAGACTAGCTCAGCCTCCCTGTCTGCAGGCAACCAGGGTTATCGTGGGGTCCTTCAGTTAGAGTGCCTTCAAATATTCCAACAGTGGAGTTGTGAGTAAGCACAACTACTTTGGAAAAGAGTTTGGCATCCCTATTGAACTTGTGGCTACACATAACTAATGACCCACATATTACCAGGAAAATACCCTAAGAAATGTCTACACGAGTATGCCAGAATATAGGGGAAAGCGTGGGCCTAGCAGGAAATGCAAACAACTTCAATGTCCATCAGCCCAAGGTGGCAGGATGAATGACTCATAGCATGGCTCTAGAATGGGGTACTGCAGCAAGCAGGTATCTGCATCTAAGAATTTCACAAACATAATGTCGAGCCTGAGATGAATCGCTACAGAACACATACACAGCACTCTGTGCATATAGCTTCAAAACAAGAAAATGGCACCATATTGTTTAGAGATGCACAGAAAGGTGTTAAAATTATGAAGAAGGTCAAGAAAGTGATCGCCACAAGGTCAACACATCAGTTGTTTTGAGGAAAGAGTTTGGGGGGATAGAAATGGTGGAATAATAGTCATTACAGTTAAATGTAAACACAGAGTCCAAGGTTTACCATGGGCCATCGACCCACCCACGTGAGAAGCCAGGCTGCCATTTCAATCGGATTATTCCCACATCCCATCAGGTTAAGCCATCAGCACCATGGATAAGGCACTTGTCACTCCTGGGGAACTTTTAATGAGCAAGACCTTGTATTTTACCCGGTGGTGAAAAATCAGTTCAAATCTTAAGGGAACATAGGAAATATGTTGAAGTCATTAGAATAACATTAGTAGAAGCTTCAGTCTTCCTCCTGTGCATAACTGGCCTGCAACAGCTCCTTCCCACAGGGTGGAAGACGGAGGGAAGGAAGCATGATTTAATGGAAGCCAGAAACAGCTAGACTTTGTTTGAATTTCATTTCCCCCAGGGAAAGAGTTTGGAGGCATGGAACTTGTTTGAGATGGGGATAACAAATTGGCAGGAAGACTCCAGCTCACAATGACAGTTGGAACAGAACAATCAGCCTGAGTGTATTGGGGGAAAGTGGCTTTATGGCCAGGCCTTGAAGGGAAAGACAAATGGAAATTCCCCATGAGCTGGTTCCTCAGGAGAGCAGCCTCCTCCTAGCTCCTGACTGGCCCACGGGCAGGAAGTCTTTTCTTTTTCTTTTTTATTGTGGTAACCTTGATTTACATTGTTTGTACTTTGGGAGTAGAAGATTCCCCCCTTCGGGTGTTATTACCATAGTAACCCAGCACCAAAACACTCATTGTCCATCACCATAGACCACAGATTTCCACCCCCCCACACATCTGTTTTCCACCCTCCTCTCCACCTCTGGAACCCTCAATTCTATAGTCAGTTTCCAAGGGTTAGTTTTAAAGTTTGGATTTTTCTCACTCTCTGTTTGGTTTCTCTAAACTCTCCTGTAAGTGACACCACCTGATACTGTCTTTCCCCTTCTATTTCACTTAGCATAATCCCTCCACCCATACGGCTACAATGGCACGAGCTTATCTTTTTTGATTGCTGAGTAGTATTCTATTGTGTATATGTACCACATTTTCTTGATTCCCTCAGGCATTTGGGGGCACTTAGGTTGCTTCCATAGTTTGCTATTGTAAAGTGTTACAATGAACATAGGAGTGCAGTTTCCCTTTGAATCAGTGCTTTTGTATTCAGCAGGTAGATCCCTAGGAGTGGAATTGCTGGTTCTTGTGGCAGATCCATTCATAATCTTTTAAGGGACCTCCATGCTATTTTCCATAGAGACTGGACCAGTCCACATCCCGACCACCAAGGTTCCTTTGCCCCCACATCTTTACCAACACCCATTTCTGGTCTTTTTGATATGGGCCAGACGTAGGCCTGCAGTGGCATCTCCCTATGGTTTTTAAACAAGCATCTAGGGCCTCCCTGATGTTGCAAGGGGCCAAGCACTGCACTATGAAGCATCCGCAACCACTGCAGCATGAGTTCAAGCCCCGGCCAGGGAGGTGACCCACAGGGTGCAGCAGATCTCTCCTGTCTCACCTGTTGCTCCCCTCAGCAGTGTGTTTCAGTAGATCCAAGACATAGGTAAGATGGACATTTTTCCCGTTTTTTAAAATTTGAATAGCATTGTTTATAATGTTTTACAGGTTTCAGGTATACAGACTTAGGTACTGAGATCTGGATACACTACAGTACGTTCATCACCAAAAGTCTAGTTGGCTTGTTCTCAGGTATAAGTTTCATCCCATATAAAAGTATAATATTTTCTTTGGGGGAGGACAGACTGCAAAGTTAGGTGTAGGTTCAAATCCCAGCTTCACCTTGTGACCGTGAGGGTGCTTCCACTTCTCTGTAGTTCTGGTCCCTCATCTTTACTTTCCTGGGTTGTTGTAAAAATAATAAAGTATAAATATATATATATGTGTGTGTATATTACAAATATTTATAAACATGTGTATAAATATTTCCAGATGTTATATAAATACATGAGTCTGTGTATAAATTCCTATGTAGAGAGATATATTCTTTACAAATAAAGGATAAAGTATGTAATGTACCTAGCCAAAAATTTGGTACTGAGAAGGTACTCAGGGGCTACTATTATTATCAAAGTCCACTTAAAATCAGTTATATTAAAATGGATGACTTGAATTATTTCTTGATCCAGAGAAGCTAACTATAGAATTGTTCATTTTCCCCCTCAGCTTTCTTTTTCCTGCCCATCAAAATCTAGGTGACAGAATCACAAAGAGGTGGTGATTATGAGCTACAGTGAGTATCTTACTATTATGTCAAAATCCTAATAAAAACCATGAGCCCTTACTTTGCTACAAAAGGGCAAACTTCTCATTTATAATCCAACAGGAAAATTTAGCATTTGACAGCAAGAAGCCACATTCACTTTCTGTGCATGACAGCTTATATTTGCAAACATGCTCTGCTTTCCAAAGGGAAAAAAGAGGAAGAAATTTTAGTAATTTAAGTCAATGGGAAATCTTTTCAAACATATGAAAAATTCTTAGAAGTCAATAACTATAAGCAAACCAGTCTTAAAAATGAGCAAAAAAAAAGGTACCTTTAAAAAGAAGATATCAGATAACTAATAAGCATATTAAAAGGTGCTCAGTATCATTATTTATTAGGAGACACAGATTAACGCTCTCAACAAGTAGGAGTCTGCACTCCGTAGAATGGCTAAATTATGAAGACAATAGCAGGTGTTGACAAGAAAAGGAGACCACCAAAACATCTCTACAACATCCTTTGATTTGGTCCAACCACTTTGGAAAACTGTTGAGCATTTTACACTAAGGTTAAATATGCTCGATTTTATTATCAGCTATTCCACTCCTAGGTATGTGCCTAAGAGAACTGAAGACCTATGTTGGGGAAGAAAATGTACAAAAATATCCATAAGTGTTCCAAATTGAAAACAATTTGTAAGCCCATGAACAGGAGAATAGAAAGATCGACAATGGTGTTTATGTGTTAAAGAAACCTAATAGTGGCCCCTTCTAAGAGATGAGAATGTGAGAGGGTGGTGATAAGGATGCCCTGGGTCACAGCTGCATGGTTCATGCATGTTCAATGTCACAGGGCTTACACTTAACTGTGTGATTTACTTTTTATATTTCAAATAAAAGAAAGAGAGGGAGAGGCAGAGGTGGAGGGAAGAAGCAGAATAAGCTTCCCAGAGCTGGAAGTATTCAGGCAGAGTATGAATATTATAGATGATCTTTTAATAGATATCCTCATATCCTAATAGACAATTATTAGGAACATTATAAGGTCATTTGGATGAGAGCAGGGATTCAGGCAGATTGGTACAAAGCTGTTGTTTCCTAAAGCAGAAACCCAGCAGGGGTTTTCCAGGGTCTGGATATTCTGGAATGGTCTAAAACAGTTTCCTAACCTCAGCACTATTGCCATTTTGGAGCAGGAAATTTTTCATGAGCATAACTGTCTTGCCTTACAGAATGTTTCACAGCCTCCCTGGCCTGTACCTACAGGATGCTAATCTCACCTCTGCAGTCACAACTCACAAATATCTCCAGACATTGCCAAGTACAATCCCTTGGGGGCAAGAGGCAAAGTTCCCCTTGTTGAGACCACTCACCGAGAAGGTCTCTGCCCCCAGTTACCGGCTAGGAGGGAGCACATCTGAAGCATCAAGAGGACCATTAGAAACTAAAGGTGTCCTCACTGGTGCCAGGATCAAGGTCAGCCAACAGAGTTCTCAGTCCCCCTCTTTCATCACTGTGGATCGCATATGACTCTGTTGTCACTGATTAAATATGAATGACTGGCTTTCTGCGGATGTTTTTCTTTTTGTTCTGCCGAAGTATAAACATGATGGCTGGCACTGCAGCAACCATTCTGCAAGTCATGAAATCTAAGTCAAGAAAATTCTAGATGCCTAAAGCACTAACATGATGGAGTGACCAGAACCAGTGCCAGCCACCACCTCTCTGCAGACTTTTCACCGTGTGGGGAAAAGAAGAAAATAACCCGGTATTTGCTGACATACTTTGGCCAGGATTTTTGCTATTTGTCGTCGAAAGTATTGGTGAGAGGTCCACTTTCCTCCAGAAGTCCCCTATGTCCTTCACCACTTTCACCATGAGGCTCACTGACGTGACTCATGAGAGAGGGTCATAAGCCTCAGGACAAGAGAAGACTTGCTTGCTCTGGTTTGGGGAATCCTAGTTCTATCTGTGGTCAGAATCTCCTTGGAAACGATGACGATGGCAATGCTGCTAAGGATGACGATGTCACCGTGGCCCCACCCCAGACACAGAAGTTCACTCTGACGTGGGTGAGAGTCCATCTGTTCTGTGCCCAGCATCTATTAGGTACATCCTTCTATGCAGACGCATGGGGCGGAGGTGTAAGTTGGGTGGAAACAAACTATCATAAGCTGAGGCCCATTTCCCAAGTCCCAAACCACCAGGCAATGGGGATGCTCCAGCAGGTCAGTGCGCCCCTCTCGCTGCACGAGTTGCATCCTGTGGGCTTCCCACTGAAACAGGGGGGCGCACACAGGGGAGGGGGACACTCTGACCGAGAGAGGGGTCAGAGGCCCCCAAAAGCCCCCAAAGGCCAAAAGGCCACAAACCAGAATCAAGGGCTATAGCAACAGGGGCTATAGCCTTTCAGAGGACAGTGCCCGATACAAGTCACTGTCTGTGGGTTCTCACCCACGCGCACAATTGCAAGGGACTTCAGGCTACAGGAACAACAGTCATGGGGTTTATTTACAAACTGGGGGAAACGAGGGCGCTTACGTATCCACAAGAGGCTGGCTGCTTCAATCGGACAGCATCAGTGTTGGCAGTCACTGGTCACCAGTTCTAGGCAGCACTGTCCAGGAGCAATGACCACTACGGGCCTGTGGAGGCGGTGTTCCAGTGGACACCGAGTGTTACAGCTCTTGTGAGTTGTTGGTCCATGTCACCAACAGACAGCTCTTTGAGACACCAGGCTCAGGGCCTTTGGTGCTCCTTGCAGTCAGTGTCACAGCCAGGACTGAATCTCAGTCTCTCTCTCTCCTCGGAGGGCGGCGGCTGGAGGCTTCCCTCCTTCCTTCAAAGGCTGGAGCTGTCTTCTCCTCCTCCTCTGCTGGAGCTCTTCTTCCTCTGCTGCTGCTTCCAACGAACTGCTCTCCAAGGGAACTGCTCCTCTCCAAACAAACTGCCACCCTCAGCGAACTGCCCCCCTAACTGGATTCGACCTGGCCCTATATTCACTTCAGGTGCCCCCCCCACCACAGTCTGATTGGTCCATTTTGCCTGCACCTGATTGGTCCATTTTGGTCTGTTCCAGAATTCAGCAAGTGTAGCGGGCTCAGCTATCACTAACTTGTGCTAGGCGGAGTCCTGGTGCCAATCAACCCAAGGCTCACACCCGATTGGTCCATTCCACGATCCAGGCAGCACACTGCTACATAAAAGGTCTCTGAGGTAGGACTGCCGCACTAACTTGCAGGGGAGCCAGAGACCACTCCTCCTGCCGGCTGCAACCCGGTAACACCACATAACACCACGTTCTGAGGTGTCTGCTCCTGGGAGTGTCCTTGACCTCACTCGTACTATTTCCTGCCATGCTCAGAGCAGCATCTCACAAGTGTAAGTTCTCAGGAACAAGGTGCCAAGCTTGGGTCTGTCTCCAAGCCACGCTCTTCGTCTGCGAGAAGGTGCCCAAAGGGAGCCCCTGTGCAGTGATGGCCCCGAGCCTTGGGGGCCTCGTTTCTGCTCCAAGATGGGGTGCTCTCACTTCTGAGAAGGGGCCAGGCGAGCACAGGGCTCGGGCAAACAGATCGGGACCCCGACATGCTCAGGAGAGGCAGCTTCGGCTGAACTGCGCGATGGGGCAGCTCTGGTTTCTGATCCTCCCTTTCACCTGGACAAGCCACTCAACCTTGCACAGCCGCAGGGTCACGCAGGAATAACAGTTACCAAAGTAATGCACGTCGGGCCCAGGTGTCCAGTAAGGGGCCAGGGTGACATCATTCTCCCCAGGGGTGAAAACTGGCTTTTTTGGGGGGACAGGGCATGAATCTTAGAGATTACAGTGGCTTGTGGCTCCCGAAGCCACAGCACATGAAGAGCGATGCATTTACCTTGTGGTGATGTTTCGTGGGAGGGGAAGAAAACGCTGTCTTAAAGGGAGTGTGGGCAGTCTGGGGAAGGGCTGGAGCCGGGGCCCCTCCTGTCCAGCCCCCCACAGCAGGCTCAGGCAGCCTGCAGGCAGGTTCCCGCTCTCCTGCTCCTTGTTCCAGCGACCGATGACCCGTGACCCAGCAGGAAAAGCGCAAACTTCAGACCTGATGGAGCCGCAGCGTTCCAGGGCTTTCGTCCCAGCCCCTCACCCACAGCCTTCATTTGTCTCCTGTAAACGCTTCAGTTTGAACCCTTTCACCCCCCTGGAAATGTGTTTGTTCTTAAAATGGCCGTAAAAACCCCACAAGGATTTATTCCTTGAGTTGGGGAGCAGTCCCCAGAACTCCACGAAGCTGGGGTTCTTCAGCTTTTACTTCTCAGGGATGACCCACAAATTGGGTTGGGTGGAGGTTCTAGTTATTTCAAAGCACAAAAGACATCAAAACGATGCCTAAGTTTGATCCCCGGCCAGGGAGGGGACCCACATGGCGCACCAGACCTCTCCTGTCTCCCTGCTGCTCCCCTCAGCAGTGTGTTTCAGTAGATCTGCCTTTTCTGCTCCCAAATCTGTCTTTGGGGACTCCTCTTACCCCCCCCCACACACACACATGACTCTGGCCTGCACCCCAGTTGTTGTATGCATAAATAAATAAATCTTTAAAAAAAAAGTGATGCCCAGAAGTCACACGGGTAGGTTGCAAGCCTGCCCCTACCTCCAGAACAGGTAGCGTTAGACACGGATTCAGGACTATGTCCGGTAGCAGAGTCACAAGCCGTGTCTGGCCCAGGAGAGGGCTGGCACCTTTCATGCTGCTGTGTGGCTCCATTTCCCCATTTGCTGCCTTGCCTAAGCTCTTTCCTGCAGACTTAATAAATCACATTTATCAAAACCCCTTATCTTCTCCCAGGCTCTGACTCACACTTGTTGGGGAGACACCAGCTACCTCCCCAGGTTGGTATTTTAAAATTCAGTGTTAATTAGAGTGATTCCCTTTCCCCATCCAAATGGCACACGAGGGAAGAAGTGGAAGGGATTTACTTTCCTTCCATTAAGAGCCTAAAGAAGTGTGCTAATTAACTACACAATTAGCCAAGATTGGATTTAATTTGGGGGTTTGCACAAGGCTTCAGTGCAAAAATACCTGGCTAGTGAGTAAAGGGAGCTGATAAGAGTAATTGCAGCCTGTCCAAATATTCAGAACGAGAGCTCTCTCCTTGTCATGTCTTGACACAAAAAACAAACACGAGGGAAAGTGGTAGAACCATCCCCCACCAGCTATGGACTAGTCCCAGATATTCAGGCAGGAAGCAAATGCTAATCCGGAGGAGGCAGGGCAGCCTTTGTTCTTTGCAGAGTCGGTTCTGCGGGATGCTCATGGCTCAAAAAATAGCAGCTACTATATCAGCTTCGTGGGGGCAGCGCCAGGGCTGTGTGCTGAGCCCTTGTACCCACAGCCCGGCGCCTCCACCCACGCCATAGGCCCTGCAGTGTGATGCTGCTCGTCCCCGCAGAACGGACAACAGCTGAAGCTTGGCGAGGGGAGGCCTGCTCGGCCGGCAGGGCCAGTCCTTAGCCACACAGCTTGGGCCTCTGGGGCCTGACTGCAGTTAGAGGTTTGGTACTAAAGGAGCGGGTGGGCGGTGCTGGTGGGGAGGATGAGGATGTGTTCTCTCCCTCTCTGACCTCCGAAGACTCTCTCTGCCACTGCAGCTGTGGGTGACCAGGGAGAATGGCACAGCCGGGCTAAGCAGGACTTAGTGAGGCTGCCGCTCTTCAGATCCACCTTCCAAGTCCTTCCCAAAGTCCCGACCGCACACCATCCCTCCTCCTCCTAGGGAAATGGAAGTGATCCCCCGCTGTCCACTGCTCCCCACCTGCCCATGAACCAGGATTCCTGCCACGCCAGGTGCCAGAAGCAGTGGTGATGAGACTGCGCTTCGCTCAGCCCCTGCAGCCCCGCCGCACATCCCGCGGGCATCTCGGTCTGCAGGGCCCATCTGGAAAACCCTCACTGTACCCCACGCCCCCCACCGTGTGTCTGCAACTCAGCCCTCCACCCCAGGCTGGCCCCACTGTCACACCCAGCCCATGGGGTCCTGCCCGGCCCCTCCCGCCTGTCCTTCTGCAGTTCAGCTCTGGTCCCACCGCCCCAGGCTTACACCCAGGGGCTCCTGGATGCCAGCGTTCAGCCCCCAGTGGGGACAGCGAGCCCGCCAGTCTGCACCAGGTGCTTCCCCAGACCGCTCTGCATTCTTCCGGGGGGCAGGCGGACTCTAGGTCTTGGGGCTCCTTCACACCCTTTGACCCCTGCTCACACCCTGTTCTACTCTGTCCTCTGTTTGGAAATTCCGACCCCTCCCTGAAGACCTTCTAAATTGGCTTCAGCTCACCATGTTAAGAATAAACTGCTGGACAGAAGGAGATGAGAAGGCAAGAGACCTCACACGATGGAAGGATTTCAAAACCAACTTACCCACACTCCACCACAGGAACTGGCTCTCTGGGAGAAGACCTACTTAGCATATCTTTCATGAAACAGTCCCACTACCGAGAACCACTTTGACAACTGGAAAATCTCACCTCCTTCCACTAGATGGTGCACTGAAATTTGCAAGGCAAAATCAGTGCACACTCCCCTTAGCTCAAAGTGTATCATCCCTGCAATTATTATAATTTATTTATGGTGACTGCAGTATTTATCCAAATACTGGTCACTAAAGTGTGAACACCAACCTTAGGTATAAACATCCAGAGGGTAAATTCCTATTTGTAGTGGATATCCAGGACGCACTGCTCCCATATTAAATCTGAACCTGAACTAGGTCCCCCCACCATACCCACCTCTACCTGGTTGTCTTTGGTCTTGGGACATACATTTCTTAGCCACAAAACAAGCAGCTCTTAGCCTGCAGATGCCCAAAGTTCAGCCCATTTTTCTGAGCAGTTCTAACAAACATATGGGAACCAGAAATGGCTCTGCTTGGCCCAACTATGGAGCAAATGGCTGTGTCTCTGGCAGGCTTTGGGTCTCTTCTCGATCCTGTCCTTCCCCGCCCTCCATCCTAACTAATAGCCCAAAGCCTTTGTCTTTTTGTCTTTAGAAAAGTCAATAAACTCTCAAGCTGGTGCAAACCTAATTCTTTTTACTGCTGGTTAAATGGTATTTATGGAGCAATATTTACAGGGTGTTCCAACCCAAGAATCTTTTAGGGTGATAACGAGATGATTTCTTTGTAGGTGGAGATGTATATTTGACTCGCTCCATAATTCTGGTCTGATTGCATCTTATTCCCTTCATTTTGTTTTAGTGCCTGCAAGAGTTTCATCTGAATCCATTCTTATCTTCTGCCTTAGCAAGGAGCTACATTACATAAATGTGAGTGCTTCTTTACGGTCATTTGAGGAGAGAAAAGCATCCCATTTCCTATTTAAAGGCAAACGTGGACCACTGCAGAAATTTTGCATGCTAAATAAGCCAGGTTTGAGAACATCTGTGCTGAAACACAGGAAGCAGAGCAGCCTTAGGCAGTCAGCAAATTATTGAAGGATATTCTTAGCTAAATTATTAATCTTCTTTAGCCATTTCAGGGCTAGAGATCAGTAAGATCCAGCTACACACCATGTTTTGCCCTTTATCCCTGGACAGTGAAATGACCCATATTTTAGATACTAAAAATGCCACTTCTTCCAGGAAGTCTTCCACGAATTCCCTTCCCAGAGAAACCCTTAGTACAACTCAGTTATCTAGCAACACACTTAACACAGTGGGTTATAACAATCTGCTTAAGGTTAACTTCCTGAGACAAAGATTATACATTATGCACACTGACATCCAGCATAATGCCTGGTACATAGAAGGAAGTGCAATAAATTATGGGATGAATTATTCAGTCAGTGGACAAATAAATAAGCTGTTCATATCTTGGGAAGAGAGGGGCAGGGTTTCCATTTTTGTGGCTTGGGACATTTTCCATCCTTTGTTTCAAGGCTGTTTTGAATGTTTGTAGGTTCAAGCAGCTATTGGATTTGACCCATGGGACAAGAAACAACCAAATGACTTAGTCTAATCAATAACTGAGAGGGAAAAAGGCAAAAACCATCATGTCAGCGCTCAAAAATTAATGGAACGGTGTTGTACATGACATTTTAATTTATAAAAATGGCCTCAAATGTTATTTCTTTGCTTCTCAGATCCATTGTTTTGGGTGAGTTAGATCAGGGGCAACTTCACTGGTGAAGGAATTAAGGTTCAGAAACATGAACTGGCCTGAGCCGGTGAGAGGTTAGTGAGATCCCAAACCCAAGGTCCATTCAGAAGCCCATCACCTCATGGACACACAAACCCACCTTCTGTGTCATGGGCACTGGCTGTTGACTAGCTTGGCCCGTGGACCGGCTGATGTGGCCCATTAATGCAAGAGTCCTGGGAGATAAATCAGCCCTCCTGTTGGCTCAGCACTCGGTACCTGTTAGACCTTGAGCATCACTGAAATCTTGTTTAAGCCTTTAGTTTGCTGAAGTTGGATAAAAGAACAAAGTCAGAGTGAATGTCTGTCAGCTGTTGGGAGACAGAGGTCAGCTGCCCCCCTGTCATTGTAGCAAGGACAGTAACTGCCATTTATACTGCTCCCCTGTTCTTACAAGGCTTAGCGTGACACGACTCCTTTCACCTTCATAAAAACTTAACATATGTCTATTGTTCCCATTTTACAGATGTAGAAACTGAGGCAGAGCTGGTCGGTGGCGGAGGAAGGGTCTGATTTCTGTCTGTGTCCTCTGGAAAGCGGTAACCCCAATGTCTGACACAGGAACACTCTACAAACAGATCTATAATTATTATTTTCATTATTAATAAATGCAATTGTACCAATACATGGAGGTAGGGCCTATGGTATTTTCATAGTCGCTTTAAATCACTAGGCAATGCAGAGTGGGCACAGAATTGATGTATCTGGAGAGATAGAAACTCTGGGGGCTCCCTCGGGGACTGAGCCCCTAGCCAAGTCTGGCCAAGTCAGAAGTCAAAGTGCAGGACCAACGCCATAATCCCTGCCCCTGCCTGCAGAGCCTCGCAAGCAATTAGTTCATATCAAGCTGTTATTAAGAAGTTATTTTTGTAACAAAAATACCGCCTTCCTTTAATTTCTATGCAAATGCAAGGAAGCCAATACAAGTATAGTTTATTTAAAGATGTTCTTGTTGGAATTGAATTTGTCCTTTTGAAGCAGCTACAGGGAAAAGCTACAGGGACACCAGAGACAACCAGGAGTATTCTGAGTGCCTGGCTGAGGACAGCTACTGGCTGCTTTCTCTCTTTGGATCCAACTCCAACCCCTCCCCCCAGCAAGGACAGAGAGCACAAGCGTACGGTGGCTGTTGACACGTGGTGTTCTCCAGCTTCCTCCTACCTAGGCAGAGTCATCATAAAGTAAATCCCAGCACAGAGCTGTTCGCCTTGAACGGCGCCTGCAAACGACAAGTGCACAGTGCATGCCAGTGTTTTTAGTGTGGCCTGGAGTGGGGCTTGTTAAAATTAATGGGCTAAAAAAAAATATTGAGGCACAGTGTTTGAGAAGTGACCTAGCACAGAAGAAAGAACTGTACTGGGGCGGGGGTGCAGGAAACCCGAGTCTGAACCCAGCTCACCCATCTACTGGCACCCCGGATGAGTCGTTAGATTTCATGACGTTCAGTTTCTTTTAGGAAACAGAAGTTGCCCTAACTATTTCTTAAAATTACTACTCCTTTTGAAAAACCTGAAGCAGAGGCTGTGAAAGCACGTGGTAAATTATAAAACGCCGCCTGGTCTGCAAGGCTCCTTTCATTCTCGAAAGAGGAACCACCTACTATGAGAGGTCAAACACCAGGTGGGTCAGTGCACAGGTGACTGCATGAACCCTGCTGTGTCTTCTACGCAAGGGCACTCTCACTCCTGTTACGTAGATGGAACCACAAACTGACTTTACAACTGAGTCTTGCCATGCAAGTTAGTCAATGACTGCGTGGAGCAGAGGAATATGTGGTTTAATACTTGCTATGTAACAGATCTAAGTTGGTAGCAAATCCCTGAAGGGGCTTTTTTAGGCTACTATGAGATACTAATGAACAATGATTCTATTCCTTCGTAGCTCTGCAAGGAGAAGATGAATTTCCAACTTCTGCGGAGGAAAAGTCACCTTTGACCAAAATCTGATCACTGTGGGCTTTGATGCAAATCACCAATTGCTTAAAAGTCAAGCTGTATTATGCCTCCACTTTTAAACGGTTTGTTTTATGGGGTGATATCAGGATCTCTTTGGGTTCTCCTGAAAACATGAGGTGCCAGAACTTGTCTATAGCAGGTGGGCCGGGGTACTGTTGATCCCTGCTCACGAAGAAGCGTGGTTTTGTGTGAGATCCATTGTGCCCTGGGTGAAATGTGCATGGATTATGAAAATAAACATGCATATTGGAAGAAATGATCCAGTGCAGATGAAAGATTTATCGACTTGCCTCTTGTGACCCATCTGGTAGCAAAATTAATGGCTGTTTGGAAGTTACAAATTTAGAAAAACTCTTGAGAGATGGGAACTCATGTTTACCATGCAGTATGTTAAGTGGCCTATAAACAGCTGAACCATTGAGAAGCATGCTGTCCTGAACTCTAATTTGCACACAGTGGTAATATACGCTTGGAAAGCCCTTACTTCCTAAGGAATAAATCCATGACAAATACTCTAATAAACAAACAAACAAAAAATACAACTTAGGGCCTGTTGGATAAACCAAAACCCACAGTGCCAGTTCCAGGAGAAAGTTTAGAGGACAGGGATTTATTTCCTCTGTCATGAACCTGAAAGCAGAGCCTTGTCAGACTTGTCTCCCTCCTCCAATAAATTCAATGCAATGGAAGTTTTAAAAATCTCAAGCAGGGGCCTCCCTGGTGGCGCAGTGGGTTAAGCAACGCACTATGAAGCAAACCGCAGCCACTGCAGCACGAGTTCAATCCCTGCTGCCAGCCAGGGAGGGGTCCCACATGGCATGGCAGACCTCTCCTGCTGTGCCCGCTGCTCCCCTCAGCAGTGTACTTCCGTTGATCTTCCTGTTCTGCTCCCTGCTCTCTGTGGTGAATCCTCTCACCCCTATACCTCTGGCCTGTACCCCAGCTCTTGTATGCATAAATAAATCTTTAAAAAAATTTTAAAAATAAATAAATAAATAAAAATCTCAAGCAGATAGTAAAAATTCGGGAGCCTATTTTGTCAAAACGGCTTTGGAACAACTCAACCCAGAACTGCCTTAGGCTGACCCAGGTGCTATATGGCAAGTGAGTGACAAAAGCTAATCTCTGAGGTTCCTTCTGCTCTGACACCCCATGATCCTGATTCCATAGGATTTAGGGCTGTCTACCTGTCAGGTGTTCAGCCCATGGGAATTAGGGCAACTGTCACCAATTTAACTGCATCATGGACTAGGAGAGCAATGGAAAAAATGCTTTGATCACATGGCAACTACGGGAAACAGAGGAAAGTGTGTCCCTGCTGAAGGGGGTCCTATGAGCTGAATTTGGTCTCCCATAAATTCAGTTCTAATCCCCAATACCCAAGAAGGTAATCTGATTTGGAAATAGGATTATTACTGATGTCATCAGTTAAGATGAGGTCATAGTAGGGTAAAGTGGACCCCTGCCTCTACGTGATTAGTGTCCTTATCAAAGGGGGAAGTTTGGGGTGCACACTTAACAGGGAGAACATCATGTAAGTATGAAGGCAGAGATGAGGCTGATGAGTCTATAGTCAAGAAATGCCAGAGATTTCCAGTGACCCACCAGAAGTGCAGAGAGAGGCATGAAATAGTCGCCCCCTCCCAGCCAACAGAAAGAGCCAAGCCCGTCAACATTTTGGTCTCAGACTTCTAGCACCCGGAACTGAGACAATTAATTTCTGTAAGTCACCCAGTTTGTGGTACCTTGTTACGGCTTCCCTAGGAAACCAAATAGGTGACAGCATCTGTTAAGTTCCAATCCGACACGGTCATGTGAGAAACACTGTTGCATTCTAAAGCAAAATATGTTGGTCCACAAGTTGTCAGCTAGAAACCTCTATTTCATGGATTGCTAAATCTACCACAAATTACCTTCTTTAAAATAATGCGAAGGATTATCTTAACATTCTTATCCATCTCTACTTTGTATTAAGACCTAGGTAGATGTTCATTTTAATGCTATGACTTATTTGTTGTACTAACACATAGGAATAAAATCTTTTATATTTTGCTCAAGTTAGTTGGCTAGATTCATTTATTGATAACTGCCTGAGCATGAAAATCCTATTATCAAAATTAATCTCAAGAAACTCAAAAATAAATGTCCAAGCCTTACTGGCTTATATTACTTCATGTATCCAAACTCATAACATTCATTATAAAGATGAGAATAAAAAGACCCTTTATATGTTTTCATTTTACTTTTGAAAAATATTTGGCTCATACATATGAAATAGTGGAAATTTATAACAAAGCTTAAAGACTTCCTTTGAAGTCCTTGGATTTCCTTCAGCTTAAATGATTAAAAGGCCTGAAAGGAGAAGAGGAGATTTTTGCCTGCTCACAGTTTCACAGCTACAGAAATGAAAGGAGAAGCACAGAACTTCTGCTTCCAGGAATACAGCCAAAGAAAATAAGAACAACCTTTTTGTGGAGACCAACTAGAAAAGCATTACAAATATTTTTAAAATATACTTGGAGGCACTAAGAGTTGACAATATGCAAGTTTAAAAAAGTGGGATATGAAAGAGTAAAAGTTCTCAACCATTTAATAGAAGGTAAGAAAGGAGAGAAATGAGAACATGGCCAGCATAAAAGGCACTATTTAAGATGGCAGCCTTAAATGCAATCTACTACTAAATACATTGCTATTAATAAGTACATTAAATGTATATTAGCAATTACACTCAATATGAATGGGTTAAATTATCTGATTAAAGGAAAAGATTGCCAAAATAGGAAAAAAGATCCAATGATGACTGACACATATTAGTTTAAAAAAAGATGAAAGTAAAAGATAAGTAATTGAAACTACAAAAAGACAGCCACACTCATATCAGCGAAGGCATAATATATAGCAGATTGCATCACAAATGATAAAGAAGACATTTAATAATATACTGCTTTAAGTGTTCAGGAAGATTTAGCTATTCATAATTTGAAAATACTTAAAAAGATAGACTCATAAATTACAAAAGCACAGCTTGATGGGGCTACAGGGCAAAAGACAAATCCACAATCACAGGGAAGAAATCAATGTAACTCTTTGGTAATCAATAGAACAAGCAGACAAATTCAGTAAAGATTTACAAGGCTTTGAATACCATCATTAGAAAACAGAATGAATATATACATATAAAACACTGCATGAAGAACTGCAGAATACATATTCTTTTTAAGTACAAAACAGTTCCAAAAATTGATAATATACTGATTTCAAATAATTACCAGTTCTCTGATCACAATACAATTTAACTATAAATCTAAGAATCAACTGGAAAGTAGACAACTATAAAATCTGCATGTTTGAAAAAATTTATTTTAAAAATGTCTAAACTCATGGGTTTAGAAATCACAATAAAATTACAAAATATTTTCATGTATAATTTAAAATGCATATAAAATTTATTGGATACAGCTAATGCCACAGAGGGAATTTTATAACCCCAAACATACATTATCTAAAAACAAGGAAGATTGAAAATCAATGAATTAAACAATCAATTTTTTAAAACAATCAATGAAGGACGTGTCACTTACAGAAAAGTGTTCATAGATGTATGTACACGGGCCCCATATACATGTTTCCTTGCTCTGCTAGCTAAGAAGCCTGGAAGCAAAGGAAGTTCCGTAGCAATGTACCTATATAGCTCCCAAAACTTGGGTTTTTAATGCCAGGTTCCATAAGGAACCAGGACTCCATAGAGAACTGCTGATACTAGTTGACAGATATGACATATAAGATGGCTACAGAAGATGATCCTGGAACATCTAGTAATGCCAAAATGGAAGAAAGAACGAAAATCAACCAACCGACCAACAAGCAAGATCCATAATGATGGGGAATGCCAGAAGGACAGAGGAGTCAACTGAAGTTCACAATGACCAGAGCTAGAACAATCTGAGCAACAAAATAAAGAAGCTTTAGATTATAACACAAACCCTAAAATAAATAGCCCTTGTCCACACAAATATAAATGGATGACTAAGAAAATGGAGAATAGACAAATATCCCATGCGGTAGAATTCTAATTTATGTGGAGACTCCACGTAGAGAGAGCATAACTCCTTCCTCCTTATGTGAGAGCTTCACACAGTGGCTTCTTTCAAAACAGAATATGGAAAGGAAACTTCTAAAACAGAGTACGGAAAGGGAACTTTATGGGTCATGTTGATAGTCTGTACCTTAGCTATGATGTAATGAAAATGCTTTCTATCTCTAGGTCTAGTCTGTGTAGAATAGAGATGCTTCCTTCTCCAGGTAGAACTCCTGGACTCCCTGTACAGCCCCACTCTCCAATGTCTCAGACTAGAGTGACACCCGCCATTTCCACGTTTGGCCCATTGTCAAAACCAGTCACCTGGTCCCAAATGAATGACTTGGGAAGTGGAAATGCCAGGTTGCTCCCAGGGGGTCTGGTGAACAGTACTGATTCTGCAGCCTTGGAAAACTGGCACAGTCAAGCCAAACACAATAAGCTTAGCTATTCAGGCTTTGGGTCTCTCTCAGGCATAGCACTAAATCAGCCTGATGGATTTCTTTAATCCACCAGCTGCAACACTCTGCCTCCTCTTTACTTCATAATCTCCAGGCAGTGACGCAGGTCGTGCCACCAAGTCATGTCACCTGCAGGGGTGATAATACTAATGATGTAATTTGGAGTTTAAATTTTTATTCAGATTCTTGCCTATCTACAATCTCTGGTATTTTCCAGAGAGAGAGATGGTAATTTTGCAACAGGACTGATTTTCTTTGAAACAAAAATGCAGCTTTAAAGCGGACTGAAGCCTGACCCTAAAAGAATGTGCACTGTCCATCAGCAAACATCAACAGCAGCATTGCCATCATAGCTCTATAAACTGCATTTTAAAAATGTTTGCATCATAGGCAGATGAATTTGTAGTGCTTTAGCACCTATAGCAAAATAACTGGCCTTCTTTCTTCCACCCCTTCCTTGCTCTTGCTCAGAGTACACAGTGGCACCAGCGAGCATCGGGGGACCAGGTGAAGGAGACGAGCTTGTCAGGGTTGTGACCACCTAGAGATGGCACATGTGGGGAAGACCCAGATCCAACACCCCAACTCGGCCTAATGAGCCGGGTGGTCGTGGAGAGGACCCTTCGAGTCTCAGGTGCCCGTGAATAATGAGTGGCCAGTTTAGAGCGGGGATGGCCACACTCTCGTTGGGGGACCGTGGGAGCCACAGAAGACCTCAGAGGGAAGACCAGGCGACCTCCAGCCTCCACCATCCTGACCCTTTAAGGGAGCACCACTATCTTCTGGGCTGCGACCGGACAGGTCTCAAGATGGCTTAGTAGACAGTTTCTTTGTTCACAAAATGTAATTAAATTTGAAAACCTACGTTTTAAAAACAAGTTGGCAGGGTCATCTTCTCTTGGGCTTTTGCTCTACATTCCACTGAAATGCACATAAACACGCAGTGAACGTGGCTGCAAGCTAAGGAGGAAAGACAGAAGCGCCTTAGACACGAAGGCAGAAGAGCCTTAGACACGACGGCAGAAGCGCCTTAGACATGACGGCAGAAGCGCCTTAGACACGACGGCAGAAGAGCCTTAGACATGACGCAGCAGGGCTCTCTCCACGCGGGGAGACCACTGCCAGATTCACCACCGACCCATGTAGTGCGCAGAGCCAGGTCACGGCAGCAGACACCGTCCCCCACCACCTCAGGGGAAACAGGCCAGAGAGCAAACCAGTGTAGCTGAAGGCGCTGACAGGAAGAAAGAAAATCTACTGCATTGCCCAGAATATCATGGGCACTCTCGGTCTCCTAAGAAGAGCACACGCTCGCGCGCACACAGAGAATCAGCAGAGCTGATTGACATGAGCTTAAGTGAAAGATTTGGACAGACATGCTATGAGGGTTCAAGATGGCAGTGGCAGGGAAAGTCTAATCAATGACCACATTGCGGCTGTTAGAACTGAAATGAGATTCAAGATGAGTCCGAGGTGCTATTTTGCTGAGTTCAGGAAGCCATACAACCCCCACAGCCACGATTCCTGTTGTAACTGGCAGATATGAGATTAAGGACATAGATCCCATCTTTCTATTGGAACTTGCCTCCCCCACCCCCCACACACACCCTGACAAGAACTGTGGACAAAGGACAACTTCAGGAACCCAGAGGTAGAGAGATGGTGCTGCTTGAATGGACTCACGGCCATTCTGCAGACAGTGACCTGGCTCAGGTTCCTCTGTGGAATAAAATCCAAGTCCAGACCAGGCAAGGAGAGACGACTCAAAAGTCCCATACCATGGGGAGGGTACTACAGGAGGAAGAAGGGGTCACGGTCCGCATCAATCTGGGTTTTCTTACGCTGGGTCAGCTCAGTCCTTCTCATCAGCCATAAGCTGGTGCAGGCTTTGGGGCCTCTGGCACCTGTAGCCAGTCCACACCCTCCACCATCCAGCCTGACTTTCCTCTTAGAGCCGCTTCCATTTTCTGACACCTTCACTTTGGTCCTCCTCTCTCCTTGGCTCTTGGGTGACCCCTCTGCCTTCTGACTCAGTGTGCTCTATCCCGGGGCACTTGGTTTTCCTTTGCACATCTGTTAGCATCTGCCCAGTATGCTTCCTTTCTCCTTTGGTTGCTATTGTCGTTCTACAGAAGTTAGTTCACGTCTTTCATGGATTAAAGTGTTTACTGGTCCTCCAGAAAGTCCTGTCAATTGAAGTAGGCTGGAAAATACTGGCTTGGCGGTAATCCCCTAGGATTCAGTCCCCTATTCTCACTTCCCATATTTGGGTGAAAGAGGGGAGCTTTCTCACAGCACTTTCTGCTTCTTTAAGTCCCTCTAGATTGCAGGAAACACACATACAAAGTGATCCAAAAATATCCCTCCTAAGATAAGCAGCAACCCATTCATTTTAATTTGTTATTTCTCTGCCAAATGGGTGATATTCAGAGTGGAATGAGCGAAGAGAAGGTTTTTGACTCATTTCTATTCTTTTGTTCGAAGACAGTTTCTTTTTACCAAGAAAATTTGTTGTCTGGTCATATAAGAATTACAGACAGCGAATTCACTTTCAAGATGAAGCGTTGAATATGGATTTACCATAGTGTCATGTGCTTAAAATACTCTTTGCTATGGACTTTATTGAAGAGTTCATATTTAGTCGTTTTGCTTCAGGAGAAGTTCCATTTGATTTTGTTTAATTTATCCTCTTATCAATAAGAAATGTTCCTCTTCATCTCTAATAATCTTTTTCTTAGTTTAATAGGATGTTAACATAACCACACCAGCTTTCTTAGGCTTAATGTCTGTATAATATATTTTTCCAACTCTTTAAAAGCACTTGAAAGGTGTTTTTTGAAAACAATATATAATTGAGTCTTTTATTTTTTTCAGTCCATTTGAAAAATCTCTGTTTTTTAACTAGGGTATTTGTCCATTTGCATGTAATGTAACTGACAATATAGTTGGTGTTAAGTCTCCCTTCTCGGCATTTGTTTTAATATATATACATACATATATTTGTAGATAAAATATTAAAAAGTATTCACTTTCATCAAGCATCATATAAACTTCACATTAATTATCATGCCTTGAACCATAGAATCTGGGAATTCTAAGAGATCTTTGAGGCATTTAGAGTTACTACAGTTGGATAAGGAAGCAGACAGGGATACACCAAAATTTACAATTGAAAATAAATCATTTCTGAGCAATAGTTTTCAGAAATCCTGCCACTCACTTTATCTTGTTCTGGGTCCCTTTTAGAGACTTGATATCCTTCATATACAACAGTTCACATTCTCCCGTCTTTTACTCACCCTACAGGCACCATCCCTTCCCTCATCACCTCCTATTATCAAAAAAATAATAACAATAAACAATAAACCTCAATGCATTATGCATCTCCTATGTGAAGATACAATAACTGGATGATGAGACTTCAGGGGGTCAAGACCCTGACCCACAGGCCTTTGAAAATCCCAGTCTAAAGGAACTCAACTTTTATTATATAAGACACCTGAAAAAAATGGTAAACTTCTTCATCTCAGTTGAACTTACAATTTTTTCCCAGAAATAAACAAAGACAAGGAACTGCATGATACCAAGAGACCTAGAAAGAGCTAAAGTTTTATTCTTCTGCCCCTTTTCTTCCCAATAAAAACAATATAATCCACCTTCTAGAGACATCTGCACCAGTTCCAGCCCTCTGAATGTGAGGTCAGATTTTTCACATGTCCCAGCAGAACCGGACTCACCTTTTCCCTCCTTTAGGGGAGCAACAGCAGTAGCCCGACACTAAGACAGCTCTCTCAGCTCACTGGGGAAGGCTGAAGGGCAAGCCCTGTGCTGCTTTCCCGAGGAGCAGCTGACAGGCCCCTTGGGGCAAAGATTTCTCTGAGGAACTTTGCAAGCATCATGTGTTCCCTTTGGTGCAATAATGAGAGATTTATACTTGGGAGAAAGGTACATATAGGTCCCAGTGGGACTTATGTAAGAACCACACAGTAGTCACAATAGACCATTCCAGTTTGTCTCTCAGAGAGGCAACTCATAATTTTCCCCATGAGTATTAAGAGGCTTATAAAGTGATCTCCAGGAGTCTCCTGGAGCACTTGCGATTCACTTTTGTTTTAGCAGAAGTGGGAACTCTGGTCTTGGTCATTGTTTGCTGAAACTACCCATGTACTTCCATTTTCACTTATTTTGGCTTTTAGGTTTTGTGTGAAGTTGGACGAATATGTGGGTTTTATAGCTCAGAACCCCAAGTTCTAAAAGCAGTAAAATTCTTTTCACCTTGACAGATGCGTGCAGTTGTGGGACAACAACTGGATTCCTCCTGTTAACTCATGGCAACATTTCAGTGATGGGTTGCTGGGACACGGGCCCTTGAACGTCTGACTGGTGGTCCAGCACCTGGTTGTGGAGCCCTGCAGGGCATTCATGCAAAGGAGCAGGGACAACTGGCCTGTCCCTTCCTGCTCTACTGGTGGGCACATATCTGTGACTATTGGGTAGGGTTTGCCTTTTCTTTCCCCCTTTTGCAAGTTCCAGATTTGCAATTCTTAAGAATTAAAGGTCTTATCAAATGAATGCTAAACTGCAGAGAGTGGAAGCATAAATAGAACTTTACTTTTCTGAGGACTTTCAAAAGCTGGGACCTCCCACATCACATAGACTTGAGCCTTCAAGTGCAGGCCTTGGTCTTGTTCATTTATGTACCCTTCACCATCCCTCTGCTGAGAGGCAATGCTCTCAACAAGTTTTCTAAATCAAAATTATAAGCTCATCGCTAATGTCCACTAGAATTATGTTCTCTTCCTCACATTCTCCTGCCTTATTCGGACTAAGTGATGGGCTTGATTTGATGCTTCTCACAGACAGGGGTGTTTATCACAACCATCTATCTTCTGAAACGGCCTTACCTTCAGCCCAGGGTGGGGTTGGGGCCTCTTCTATCCACAGCCTTGACTACTGCTGAGCTGATGGGCTCATCAGAGGGTCCTGTCAAGTTCCCTCTGATTGTCAGAGATGTGCTTTGAGAGGAAATGGCTTGATCTGTGATAGGAACTGGTGTAGCCACAGGTCATAATGGGCTTGACTGGGCTCAAAGCTATGCTAAAGACTTTTGTTTTAACGGGCCACGTAATCTTGCTGGGCACAGGCCAGGTCCCTATAATCTGGAACCCGGTGAGTCAAGTTGGGCTGGCACGTGTAGACACAAAGTCGCCGGAGAGGAGATGCTAAGTGCATGGCGGTGGTGTGATCACGGAGGCATGTGGGGACCCGGGACCTCACACAGCTCACTCCTGACAGGGTCACGAGCACCTGGAGCCACGGGACAACAATGAAGATGTGGTCTTTTGATACTCAGGTCATTCCCACAATTCCGGCTGCCCCGGCTGCTCACGGCTACTGGGGTAGAAGGACAGATCCCAACCCCCGAGGCACTCTGGGTAGCCCACCCACCTAGAACCAAGGGGAGCTCATGACATGACAGTCAGAACTTAGTTTCGGGATCTCCAAAACTTTCAGCCTTGGACATTCCAGAAATAATTTTGAAGATCTTGGCTGGCTGAGGAGTCAAGAATCTTCTTTCTTATTACCAAACCAAAGCCACTGAAAACATGTACGAACAGGGTTCATTTCATTTCCGTTACTGCATTCTCAAGTAAGTGTGGTGAGAAACCTGGAATAACCAGCGATCCAGGCAGTTCCATGCGGTGCTCTTAAGACTACAGTGACCTCAAGCGCCACACCAGGCTGACCCCAGCGGCCAGCACCCCCCGTGCAGTGCACATGGACATCTACTTGAAATTGGCTCATCATGGGGCAACTGGGTTAGGCTGAAAGGAAATCAATGCCAAGAGCTCACAAAGCCGCTACACTATAAATAATAAGTGACTTGCTGCTTTGGTCAGAGATGGGAGGAAGAGGACTCTGGTGCTTCTAGAAGTTACCTCCACCAGGGCTTTCCATCAGTCGTGCTGCTCGCAGGCAGAGGCCTGGCTGCATGGCGGACATGACTGCCTGCAGCAGAGATGCTCGTGACTTGGGAACAAGCCCTGTGAGGTGCGGACGCCAGTCGCCATCACCCCTCACATTTACGAAGCCTGGTTTGGTTTGCAGAGAGCATTCTGGTACACACCATCATTTGAAATGTAACCTGGGGAGCTGGGTTTGACAGAGCCGCAGGTAAATGAATGGACATCGGAGGGGCTGGCTGGGGCTCTGTCTCTCCGAGGGCAAGTCACAGACAGCTAAGGCGTCTGCAGAGTCGATGGATGAGACTCATTAGTGACTTTCGTCCCAAAGCACAGCCTAAAAATGATTTGCCTGTTTTTTCCATCACTCTCTTCTAAAGGTCACTTTGTTTTTCACTGAAAAAAGATGCCCACAGGGCAGAAGCTGTGGTTTCCGAGGTCTCTGGGAGCTGGGAGCGGCCGCAGCGCAGGCCCCTGCCGTATCCTTGGACACCCACTGCCCCGGCGTCGAGTGCCCACGAGCGGGCAGTACATGCACGGAGCCACATGCTGGCTGCCGCACGTGTTTTTATAGCCAGCTGACTCAGCCTGAGTCCTCACCACCCGGGAGACAGCGCACTCCGCCCACGCCCCACCTGGCCATGGAGCCTGTGGAGGCCAAGAGTCCTTCCCGAAGGCAGAACCCCTGAAGCGCATGTGCGATCTCGCTGGCCACTCAGGCCTACGCCACTGCCAGCCGCACGTGGGTCCCTCTCCCCGACCGCAGAGGTGCAGGGTCCCCGGACGAGGGACAGCGACTGTCAGGGAAGATTCCCTCGAGGACAGGCCGCAGCACTCCCAGCCTCTCCTAAAAGGGTGTGGGGCACAGAGAGAGAGCAAGTATTTCCCAGCTGTTGTCTCCTAATATACATGCTTAGCTGTCCTCATTTATTGTTTGTTCACACGGCTCAAGCAAGTTCACCCTGCAGAAGTTAAAAAAGAACAAAGATAACGCTTTGCTCTCTGCTAAGAAAGGAGACACGTTTCCTTCCTAACATGCATATATTTATAAATTTCAGAAATGCTTCCCGGACACACTCATTCAAGCCTGCTCGCCACAGTTTACAAACAGTGACCATCTCCCACGTCACTACTTTAGCGGCTGCTGCTACAGCACGTGTCGCATGATGCACACAGCTGCGAAAGGAGTTGATGGTCCTGCTCCTTCCGCCTCCCCTGCCTTTCCTCTCTACCCTCCCCAGGCCCTTCTCAGCACAGAATAGCTTTGCATCTCCCTGTCCCAGCCAGTCGGGAGCCAGACAGAAAGATACTGCCAGCAAAACGTTCCTGTCCCAAATGGTCCAGTCCCTCAAAGGGCTTAGGTGAGATGAGTATTAGGGAGAGATCCGTGAAAGGAGGGGATGGAGAGACAGAGGGGAGGAAAGGGGCTGGTATTCAGGCCTCCAGGACCCTTAGGAGCAGGACACCAGGAGGTGGCTGCAGCTGAGGAGGGAATTGTCAGATGAGGGGCCCCAAAATAAAGGCGACGGGGCTCCCTCCCATTGTCAGCCAGGAGCCCTCATCCCGGAGGCTCAGCAGCAAGCCCCGTCTGGAGAGGGGCTGTGTTGGTCACTGTTGTGCAAAGGCAACTGTGATCACGGCCTGTCTTCCTTCCCTCCCCTGAAAAACAGTGAGGGGGTCTGAGCTTGGGGGTGCAGCAGGTAGAGACTCAGAAGGACTGAGCACACTTTTCCCAACAGCCCGGCTCTTGGGGGCCTTGAATCTGAAATGTAGTGGAGGGAGTGGAAGTTCCTGCGGGGCCGGGCTGTGGGCAGAGTCGCCTGGTGTATGGACCCATCGTGTGCAATGGGGGGCTGCAAGAAAGGAACGCAGCGCTGACACACAGCAAGGGCTGGGGTGGGTCTCAAGCCCACGCTCAGGGAAGAAGTGAGAAAAATGTACCTATGACGTGATTCCATTTATAGGAGATTCTAGAACAGTCAAAAGGAATTGAGAGTAATACTCATCACAAACTGGGGGAAACTGAACACAAAGGGACACATCCAGGGTATGAAGTGGTCTTGCTCTTGTTTGGGGTTGTGATTACACTGATTTATGAAACTGCCAGAACTTCTTAAACTGAATACTTACAGCTCGTGCTCTTTGTACCTCAAGTAAAAACAATTAAAATAACCCCGTCTCTCCTAGGAACTATAAAAATATTAGCCAGGTGTTCTATTGACAAAAGTATTTCCAAGATTGGTTGTGGGGAGGGTCACTCAAGGGAAGGCAGCTAGAATTATGTTTCAAAGCATGAAAGATAAAATGTTTTTACTTCCCAAGTATGATGGTGAAAATGCTTTTAGTAACTACATAATCATCATGAATGCTACCTTTATTGCTGTGAATTAGATGAATCTCCCCATGCATGCATTGAGCTGAATCAATGTGTTTTTGCATTTTGTGATCAGTAATAGCGACTGGAAAGATTACTAACATTATTTACTATTTCTATAAGCCAGGCATTTCACAAGTATTATTCCATCCTTGTTATGAGAATAATGGCATTTTTGTCACCATTTTCCCAAAGAGGATCTCAGAGCTCAGAATGTCTCTGTTATTTGCCTGCAGGAAATAGCAGACCTAGGATTCAAGTCCAGCTCTGATTGCGTCCCTAATAACCACTATGTGGCACTGAAAAATAAGGTTCTGAAAATTTATTTTAAATGTAACTGAATCAGGAGGAATAGATAATATTTAAAGAAACCAAGTGGGTAGTATTTTGAGTAAAATGAAACACTTAGTAATATGATGACTCAGATCATCTGTTACAAAAGTTAATATTTTTGCATCTATTTTCTCCTGATGGGCATGCCCACATGGTCAGGGCGGAGGGGGAGAAAAGGCATCTGTCCTTATGAGGCAGAGATATAAATATTCAAGGAGGCAGGCCACCTCTTTCAAGAGACTTTACTAGAAAATCTAACTTCTGTTTCCATCTTTAGCTAGAACTGTGGCGCTTGGCAAGGGAAGTACAGAAATGTCACTTTGGGGAGGATATACTGTCATTCCCAATAAAATCAGCAAGGGAGAGGCAGGAATTGTGGGGGCCATATCCCAGGCTCAACAGAGGGCACAAGATGGGAGCAGGGGGGTGGGGAGGCAGGGCAGAAAGAACTTCCTGCCTGTGTTGTGGATTCAGGGCTAGCATGGAGGTCCTTGGCTAGCTCTGGCTGTCCTAGCCTTACTCAGCTCACAATGGACAGACTGGGAAAGGAGTTCTGGAGGCCATGCTTGGATGGAGAAGACTCTCTTGGCTTCGATGGAGAGTGTTCCGATGGAGACCTACCAAAGTCGGTGTGCACAGGAGTGGAGAAGAAAGTTCTGAGTCCCCAAAATACCCACAGTGCTAGGAATTGTGATACCACCTTATGACAACTGAAGGTCAATTGGTAGTGTTGGTAAAAGCTAAACAGTCAGCTATCACAGCAAAATGTCAATAAGTATTGCTTAAAACTGATAAATGAAGTAATAGTAAACGTTTGTGTAAATATATTTCTTAGAAGAAATACAGATGAATATAAAAGAATATGACTAGAGGGGTTAAAAGTAGTTGGCTTCAGGAAGAGAGCTCTGAAGACTGCATCAACTAGATGCATGGTAAGCAAGTTTAACTACTTGACCATCTTTAACTACTTCACCATCTGATGAAGAAAGTCAGTAACAGTTTCTACTTAATATACTTAAGCAATAGTAGCAAAGCATCAAATTGTATTTCATCATGATCCTAACTTCAGGAGCCAAACAAAACTGATTACCAACTGTTTTCCTGAATCATCATAGTGAAATTTAATTTTACTTGTATTATGGAGCAATTCACAAAATATGTGATAACTATAAAATGGAGATTTTATGTAGTCTGCAAAACCAATTTTGTTTTGCTTATTCATGCTTCTGGGTATAATTTAAAAGATTTTAAAAACAGAATCATCCCTATCATCATCAGTCCCTATAATGTTAAGAAACAAGAGTATATACTTGACTCCTATTTTCTTTTTGTTAATTTTTTTCCAATCTGAGAATCCACACAATCATAATGCGGAACGATTGAATATTAAGATTCAGTAGACTTGTTTTCATGAGAAGATTATAATAAGAAAGGGAGATAGAATAAAATTCACTCAAGAAGGCTAATGATTTCATGCTGACACTTTCTCCGGCTGCTTTACTCTACAGTCATCTGTTTAGATATCCTGGCCTGAAGCATCTTTTAAGTAATTGAAACACATCCTCTGTTCTCAGAAATGAGATAAACAATTTTGTATCTTCCATTTTGCAAGTAAAGAAGAGGTTCCAGATTAAAAAAAAAACAAAAAACAAAAATGAGGTGGATGTTTAGTCTTGGTAAGTGTATACTTGCTTTGTTAGAAACACCTGAATCCAGAAAGATAAATTAATGTAACTCCTTTTGACAGTATTTTCTTGAATTAAATGCATCTCAAAATAAGGATAGGATAAGCTTCAAATTGTGAGTAAAGTACAGAGATATATTTGTATCCAAATCATTTTTTTTCCATCCTTCTGAAATAGGAAATAGTTGCCCAGAACAGACCAGAAAGCCCTTACTTACAGAGAGTGATGAAATAGGAAAAGTCAGCTTTTCACACTGACATTCTGCTGCAAATTCTGTCTATGAGAGGAGAAAAATCTACATTATAACTCAGACTTTCCTATAAGAAGACTGCTCCAGGGTAGCATTTAGTTTTCACATCTTCTGGGCTTTAGTTTTTGTTTTTACTTTTTCTTCCATTGCGGATGATACTTTATTCACTAAATGTTCTAATGAACTAAACTAAGTTTCATAAGCCTTAACTACTTTTATTTGTGATTTTTATTTAATGAAAATAAAATAAAATTAAAGTTGAAATAATAAAATTAAAAATAATGAGTGAAAGACATTTTTGGAGGAGAATATTTCATAGAGGTGGATTAAAACTCACTGACAAAATAAATATGCCTTTTAGCAAAGTTTGAATGACCTCATAGGAACTCAGTGAAAAAGAAAATGAGTACTTTTGGAATGAGGTTTTTGTATTACTAGTTGAAAGAATAAATTGCTGAGTTTATATCTGTGTAATTCAGGACATGTTTACCAGCTGCAGGTTATAAGTCTGGAGGTAGAAATCTCAGCTTGGCTAAATTTTGTTTTGATATCTGCTGTCGAGAATATTGGCTTTAAAACATACTACATCAAAGCTGAATAAAAGCATCCATCAGTATTGCAGCCGAGAAATAAGAAATGCTTCAGAAACTAGAAGAGCAAGAGAGCTGAGCGCTTTCCTCCTGGAAACAACTATGTTGCTAAGCTCAGTGGGGACACGCTTCCCGTGGTAAAACAGAGAGGATCTGACATGACACTGCCTCTCAGTGTCTCACAGCCTGGAAAGTCCAAGCACAAAGTGCCAAGTAGCTGTCTGTCCCGATTCGGATGCATAAGGTGTGCCTCACACTTTGGAGACGTGGGCACTGGAGCACTCAGATGAGGAGGCAGTTCCCAAAGAGGGGTACCAGAGGGCAGGTGGAGGACTGAGATCAGGACTGCAGCTATGTCTCCATGGTGTGTGACCTCTACCTCGGGTTCAGGAAGAGACTCGCTCCCCACCCAACTCTGTATCTGAACATTTCCTCTCTACCTGCTCTCCCTACAGTCTATGGTCAAGAGCACCCACTTTATCCTTAGGGACCCTGTGTCCATTCCGGCTCCGTAGCTTACAGCTGTTGTCCCCTCGCAGGTCTCTCCAGCTCCTCTGTGCCGGCTTTCCTCATCTGTACAACAGGGAGGGTGCCACCAGGATCATGTGGTGTCAACGAGAATCCAGGCAATGGTGTAGTCGTGAGGAGCCTGGCTTGTCGTGTGAAGAGTGGTGGTTAGTAATTGCATAATTAGCTAATAATGCTTTTAATATCTGTTAGTGTCCTAGTAAATGGTGATACAAGGAGACACGCGGTTGAATCAGACAGAGCTGTCCTCTCAGGGAGATCACAGTTCCCAAGTGATGATTATCTCTAATACAAGTCCTCTTCTCCTTAGGACTCAGACGTTAGAGACCATTTCCGAGCATGCCTGAGAATTCTTTTCTCAGGCCATCACACACTGTGTGGCTTGTCATTGATGCTTGTCCCTCTTTCTAGTTACTATTCGCCCTTCCAGCTTCCGAAGCATTTCTTATCTAAAAGCTTCTCCCCTCTCACAGTTCTAGGGGAATTACAAAACAGCCTTCAGAACTGTATAAAGTAGGAGAAGGAGAGAGTCACAAAGGGAAGGGATGAGAGAGAGACAAAATAGCAGGGATCCACTTCATTAAATGCCTGGCCGATGCTTGTTGATTGGAACGAACAAATAGCTTTCACAGAGGAAGTGTTGTCTCGGACTAATGGCATTTATCCCATGCCTGAAATAATCAGGAACCAGGGATATAGTCAGTAATCAAAAAGCCATAGGTGCCCAGCCCCCATCACTCCCTGTATTAAAGGCATGAAAGACCACTTCCTGAGCATGCTTTTGGCTGAACAGAAGTGGATAGCAGCCCCTATCAATTGAGAATTTTGCTGCCTGGTGATAAATCCTCTGAATTAATCACAGCTTTTAGAGCCACAAGTTCTCAAAGTCCTTACTATTTTGTGCTGGAACATATAAGTGCCCCCAGAGAATAAGCGAGGAAAGAGGGCAGGTTGGAAGTGAGGAGAATGTGGGCTTGGAGGTGAGTATATGGCTAAATGGTTAGTATCTTTTGGCTGATGGAAGACTAATGAATTTTCAAGCTGGAGCTGCCACGTATCTGGATCTCTTCTCAGGATGTAGGGAGCATACGTACACCCTGACTTGACAGAAGCTTCCTTTTCCTTTTGGGGGTGTATTTGAGTCTCCAAGACAATAGAGAAGCTTTCCTTACTGACTTCATCTTCTGTGACCCCCACCCCAAGGAGTCATCTCAACAAAGGGCATCATCTAGCTTACCAACAAGCATGCAGGGAGGCATCTGATTCCCATCCTGAATGCTGAGATTTGCCTGATTAAAATTTTCTTTTTAACTGGAATATATCCAGTACATGAATATGCCAGAGAGAAAATGAGCCTATTAAAGGCTTAAAAATCCCATCAATAAATCGTTAAAAAAATTTTTAAATATAGCATTTTCAAACTATTTGAAGAGAGTGTATGTGTGAACCACTCAGTAATACCCAGCAACTCTGGGAAGGTCTGCCTTGGAGCAACAGCCAGAAGTGGGAGCTGTCCATGGTTCTACTTGCATGGTGCTAAACTCACTATCGGTGACTGTTACTTAAGACAGTCTGACCTCTTCATTGCCACTCCCAAAGTGTCATGAACCTCACTGACAAAGGCACAGGATTCTTGGCACAGGATTCCATAAAATGTACCATCCTAGCCCTAAAGTGGTCTTCAGAGTCCATCCTGTGATTGCATAGATGAGGACACACCCAGAAAGGGGAAGCAAATTGGTGGTTATGATAGAAATCAAAATTTGGATTTCCTGATTCTTATTCAAGTATTACTCTGATTGTTCTAGTCTACCTGCCACCTACTGCCCCCACCTTGGGAGACCAGGAGTCCTGATATACAGCCCAGATCATCTGATAGCACCAGACTTGTTCTCATGCCGTATAAAGTGCACTTTGTCATTTCTCCTCTAAATAGCTCTGCTTCCCATTCTACTCTTGGATTCCACTCCCCAGGATCATCCACAACATTCTTTCAGTTATCCGCATTTGGAACACAGGAGACATCTGGGCCCACTGCCATCCCTAATTGCCACATCATCATGTATTCATTGAAAGGCATGTATGTGTACCCCTAGGGAGTGGCCCTGGGAATGCAATGGCCAGCAGATTAAACTTGACCCCTGTCCTCACAGCTGTCTGCTGGCAGAGGAAACAGGCTTCACCCCTGTCCCGCAGCTCTGCACAGCAGAGCTGTGCAGTTCAGGGGAGCTGCAGAGGCAGCCAGGATGGGAGGCCACAGAGGGTGGAGAGAAGCCTCCTGTCAAGACGTGTAGCCCCTAAGGGCAATGTGGGAGAGGAAACATGAGATTTGCATGTTAGTAAGACCACACTGGCTACAGTGTGGAAATGTCTGGACCAGCCGTTAGCCTCCAAACCAAATAATGGACCATCTTTCCTTTCTCTCCTGCTTTTCTTTTTTACTTAATTTAGTTGTATAAGGTCTTTAAAAAGCATATGCCCAAGACAAAGTTTTGCCAAACTGATTTTTGCACACAGTCATTCATTCTACATTGTTAATATACCTGCTGTACACAGCGCAGTTCAGCTCTTGTGAACCAAAATCTGAAGGTTTAGTTTTACTTAGACGCAAGCAATAGAACTATTGACAGAAATGCAGGCACAGGCATAAATCACGTGCAGTCTAACTCTTACGTAGCAATGGCAGACCTCTGACCCCTCGATCATCTAAATACAACAGTCTCAGCCAACTGCATTAGCACTTCCCACATCTCTTCTCTACCTGCCTGCAGGACACTAGGTTTGTCCATTTTATACATTGCCAGATGCCTCACGCACAGTTCGTAGTAGCACTCATTACGGTTGTTGAACACTGCTCTAAAAGACATTCTTATATTTATCTCCCAGAGTGAAGAGGAACAAAGTTTCAAAGAAATCTAAATAAGATAGGGAGACAAACCAAATGTTTATCAACAAATGAATAGACAAAGAAAATAAGGTGTATAAATACAGTGGCATATTTTTCAGTCCTTACCAAAAAAAAAAAAAATCCACCATGTGACAACATAGATAACCCTGAAGAAGAGCATGCTGAGGGAAATAACTTAGTAATCGAAGGACAAATACTGCATGATTCCACGCATGTGAGACAGCAAAACAGTCAAGCTCATAGAAGCAGAGAAGAGTGGATCCCAGGCACTGGGGTGAGGTGGGAGAGAGTTTGGGGAGCGGATGGGAGTTGCTGTTTAACTGCCATAAATCTTCAGTTAACATAAGGGAAGTTACTTCTAGAGAGTGCTATACAGCACAATGCGGATTATCAACAGTACTACATTGTGCGCATCTCCTATTAAGTGTTCTTGCTACAAACAACAAAAAAGCAAAGGGTCACAAGGCTTGTGAGAGACACTTTCTTTCCCCCAGCAGTGTGGAACTAAATCCTGTATCACTCGCTGTGATGACAAATGTTCTCTAGTCTGTGCTACCAACACAATAGCCCAGGCATACCTGGGTACAAAGCACTGGAAATATGGTCAGAACCCACGGGACTTTAAATTTAATTTAAATGTAAGTAGTTTGCATTTTAATTTAAATGTAACTGATTTACATTTAAATTTTATCACCACATGCTGTACCAATCTGAAAGTTGGACTCCATCTGTACAGACAGTCTACCTGCCCAGCCATTAACTCTCCTTTATTATGAATCAAAAATTAAATTAAACTTAAAAAAAAAAAAAAACAGAAAAAAGCGGTGGAGACAGGAAGGGGTAGGAAGCATGTACCCTGAGATTCTTTTTGACTGGTGAATAAAGTGCCAGTCGGGGTCTGAGGCTGAAGTCCTGGTAGTAAGGGACACGAGAAACTCATTTTTCATGGCATCTATTCAAAGGGACAGAAAGAAAGTTAGCAGGGAGAGAATAATGAATACACAGAGCACAGTGAAACGTGCATTAGGGCAGTAAAATGATTCCTTATGCTGTTATTACGATGGATTCATGTCATTATGTATTGTGCAAAATCCCTATCTATCTATAGCAATAAATCATCAAGAGTGACTGCTATGGAATATATGGAATTTGGTGATAATGATATGCTGATGTGTTGATATAGGCTTGTCATAATATAGGCTCATCAATTGTAATAAATGTACTATTCTGTGGGAGTGTTGATAATGGGGGATGCTATAGACATGTGGGGGCAGAGACATCTTATTGCCTTTCATTCAATTTTGTTGTGAATTAAAGCTGTTTTAAAATTAGTCTATTTTTTTGAAAATTCCACAAGCATCTAAAACAAGCCTGATAACCACTGATTATTTATAAAGAATTTAAAACTATGGTATGGGTTTTTTCCCATACCATAATGCTAAAAACCGAAACAGAATGAAATTTTCAATGGTGGTGGCCTCCCTGGTGGTGCAGTATTGAAGTCTAAGCACTATTAATATATTGCCACCCACTGCGGCATGAGTTCGATTCCCAGCCAGGGAGCTGACCCACATGCCGCAGCAGACCTCTCCTTTCTTGCTCATTGCTCCTCTCAGCAATGTATTTCAGTGGATTCACCTGTTCTGCTCCCCACCTGTTCTACGCCCCACTCGTCTCTGGTGAATCCTCTTACCCCCTGTACTTCTGGTCAACACCCCAGATCTTGAATGCATAAATAAATAAAAAATAAGTCTTAAGGGAAAAAAAAAAACTACTAAGACATAATAACAAAAGCTTGTTACCAAGGATTTCCTGCAAATATCTGTGGATATACAAATCAAGAGAAAGACATTATCACAAAAGCAAGGGATACTAGACATCGTTACTTTTAAAAAAATTTCTTGAAGTTGTTCTCAATTTTCAATTAGATAGGAATAAAAATTAAGGTCTTAATATGGGGAAATCCTGATATAAAAGTGCCTGTGACCAGTCCTAAGGTTAATGAAAAATTTAAGTCCAACTGCAAATCTAATTATCAAATGAAATTTTCAGATGTAATTACTGAAGGAAAATATAAAACAAAACTGTATAAGGCAACGTTTACACAATTCACAGCTTCCATTGAGAGCAAGAAGTAGGAAGGATGACAGTTGGAATAAAAATGTGCTAACGTCTTCTGAAACAAGACATAACAAGAAGACAATATTGCATCTCATCTTTGGTAATGAGGGAACCATAACTTAGGACCTATCTTAAAGACTTTGTGGTAGCTAAGGATACAATTAAAATCGGAACATGTGCCTTCTAGAAGACTACAGCTGCTGAAAGGAAATAAAGTGTGTCCATTCTTTCTACCCTACTTTTTTCTTCTGAACACATTTATGTTTGTCTTCTTCACTGGAGCAAGTCCTCACTTAAGATAGGTTCTTGGAAACTGTGAAGCCACACAGAGTGATTATTGATTATTTATATAAACCAATTTGACCATAAAGTAATTGATATAAACAAGGGTTTTGTTCCTACAGCACATTTCTGGTCACAAACATATCACCAAAATTCAAAATAAACATCTCAAACAATTCTATTATGACACAATCATTTGTATTCATTCATTCTCTGACCTGCTTATTAACCCGTTCAGGAGCCCCGGGGCCCCCCACTCTCTCCCCAGCAGCTCCCGGCACGAGGAAGCACCCCACACACACATCCATCACACACATCCACCCACTCACTGCAAGTGGGACCAGTGGAGAAGCCAAAGTACCTCCTGGCACCTTTTTGGGATGTGGGAGAAATCAGAGTTCCAGGAGAAAATTCACACATAAGTGGCCCTGGCTGGGAATTATTTTTCTCATCAGTGTCACAATGAAACCATCTTCAACTAAATGACAGAAGAGTGGATTTGTTTTATCTGCCACTTATCCATAGTACTCCAAAACCCAAACAAATCTATTCACTCATGTCTTAAAATTGTATCATTTTATGGAGGCAACAGTACCACCCATTGATTTCTTCCCTTGTTTTATTTAATTCCTAGTCTTTCTAAGCCCTGAGAACAACTAAAAAGTCATTAAGATTTTATTCTAACATTTTTTATTTCAATTTTTAAGTATCTAGTTCATTAATCTTTAAAGAATTTATTTGGTTGGTACAATATGAGGTTAAGGCAGCCTCCCTGGTGGCACAGGGGTTGAGCAGCACACTGTGGGGCTTCTGCAGCCACTCGGTGCGAGTTCGATCCCTGTCCAGGGAGGGACCCACAGGGCGCAGCAGACCTCTCCTGCCTCGCCCGCTGCTCCCCTCGGCAGTGTGTTTCAGTCCGTCTGCCTGCTCCCCACTCTGTCTCTGGTGAATCTTCTCAAACCCCCCCACACACCTCTGGCCTGCACCCCAGCTCTTGTATGCATAAATTAAAATCTTTTTTTAAAAAATGAGGTTAAGATTTCCCGCAGCGCTTGCTGAATGATCGTGCCATTCCTGCTGCTGTGGGAGCGTCCTGTGTCCTATGCCACATTATACATTTTAGGGACTTTTTCTCAGTTGTCTTCCCGATTTCGTTGCTCTGCTGGTTGATCTTTAAATCACAGATGTTTATATTTTTATCTACTCAAATGTTACTGTTAGGAATGACAAGACTTAATGTGTTTCCTTTGTATTTATAATATTAACTAGTACATGATGGTGTTTATTTGAAAGATCTGAAAGAATCTAAATAACCAACAACAGAGCGACAGCACAGGTACATTCACGCAATGCACAACCACTCGTCAGACACAGCAAAGGGAGGGATGAGAGTAGAGTGAGCACCCACAGCGACACCTGGGCTTCAAGAGAACCCAGCTTCCAGCTCGGACATAGCACTGCCTGCAAGAGCCAGGGCCTGCACTGGCGAGGACCCTGGAAGGCATTAAAAACCCTATTTCTGAAGACTTCTTAATGACTTTGATGAATACCCATGACATGTGATGAAGTAAAATAATTAGGGAAGGCTGCTGAAAGCAAACTACCAGTCCAGTTTTGTTTTAAAGTCTCTCAGTGCATCTTTGTATTTTATTAATTTTTTTATTTATTTATGCATACAAGAGCTGGGGTACAGGCCAGAGTCGTGGGAGGTGAGAGGAGTCACCAGAGACAGAGCGGGGAGCGGAACAGGCAGATCTACTGAAACCCAGTGCTAGGGGAGCAGCGGGGAGACAGGAGAGGTCTGTCTGCTGTGCCCTGTGGGTCCCCTCCTGGCCAGGGCTCGAACTCGTGCTGCAGCAGCTACAAAAGCCCCACAGTGCAAGCTCAGCCCCTTGTGCCACGAGGGGGCCCTCTCAGTGCATCTTTTAAAGGCTCAGTGGAAAATAAAATGCTAGACTTGCATTGTAATATCAAAGGTTTTTCTCCTTAATTTTCTGTAGCTTCTAAATTTCCCTGCACGAATTACCTTTTCCTATTGATCATGTTAAAACCACCATCTTCTGACACAGCATGGGGAAGAGCTGACTTCAGATGCAGAGCAAACGAGGCCATCACCCAGGGACACTTGATGGGGCCCCAGTCATCCCAAGTATGGCCCTGGTCACCCCAAGAAAAGTGCCTGGCCCTGGCCCGCCCGCTCACTGGGCTTCCTCCTCAGTCAGGCTCTCGGCCAGGCTCACCCTGGGTCACAGGCCTCTGCCCAGCTCCGCAGGGCAGGGCTGGTGTGAGGGCTGCCCTGTCGGTCTCCGCAGGTGGACTTGCTGGTGCGCGTGTCACTGCTGGCCCTGCACGAGCGCGAGGACGCCCCGGCCAAGGAATCCGGAGACGCCGCAGACGTGGGGAGAGATGGGGAGAGGGAGGGTATCCCGGGGCTCGTGGTCTGTGCCGATCTCTGTCTGCGATTTGGGGAGACAACTGGGTGAACGATCTCCATCTCAGCCCTGAGAGTCTACCCTACTTTACTACAGGGGAAGCTGTTTTTAAACAGGGATTTGGCATCTCAGTTTCCATTGTCTTTGCAGAGGCTGCAAATACAGTTACATCTGTGTGTGATGCAGTGTCTGGGCTACTTATTCTGGGGACAAATGCAGACCTGTTGTCTGGGGCCTTCCCACAGTTGCAGGAGTGGGCGAGAATTGGCCGACCTGACCCAGCTGTGGGGTCCTCCGGCCCTCACAGGGTCCTGCAGCGCATCATCCTCAGTCGTGAAGACAGGAAATCAGGACCCCAAGAGCTGGAATTTGCCTGCACAGGTAGCCTGGGAACGACACAGCCAGGGCGCCAGGCTTCCCAGCCCACTTCTCGCTATCACTGAGTTAGTAATCCCGGCGGCGTGCAGCTAACTCTGCACGAGCGTTACTTTCCAGAGCTCACAGAGTTCCTCGAGTAAATGTTCACGAAAAGAAATGGGTCCGTACTTTCAAGATCCTGACAGCCAAGTTGGCTTTGGAGAAGTTACAAATCCTACTCATCAGAGCTTAGGCAGAGAGCAAGATAATTCTAAATTAGCAATTAGGGAAAAAATAGGAATTCAAATTCTGAGTCCTTCCCAAGCCCTAAGATTAAACATAACGACGTGTCAATTTCATCTATGGAGTACTACAGATGATAAAGATGAGAGACTACCAAGGACAAAACCCAGACTAAGTAAGACCACACAACGTGATTTGTAATTAAAATCAGAATTTTGCAAGAGAAAAACAAAATAGATACCTAGTGTAGATCACGGGCAGCTGATGTTGGGGAGAAGAAATTGGTGGTGGGATTTTTTTTTCTTCAAGATTCTTAACAACAGATGATCCCCTGGTAGACTGTAACAGCAGACCTTAGGCAGTGTAACAGTATTTTAATGTCCTACCAATCCTGACATGCACCTGTCTCATACACATATAAATAATACATACGCAGTCCTTCTGAGTTAGCATTCACAGCTACTCATTAATAATAATGATACTGAAGAATCAAACAGGACTTAATTTTATACTGTGTCATGTTTGTTCAGGCTTATTTAGCCCCCAACAAATCAAAGCTAATGGCTGTGGCTAAATCAGCACCATGTGCAAGATCACACTTAACGCAGCACCACGGCCCCGGCTGGGGAAGAGCAGAGCTCAGGCACGAGGTTGTCCCGGCTCCCTGCGGAAGGGCTCAGCTCAGATACCAGGTCACCAAGTGGCCGGTCTCAGCCCTCTGGTCTCATCAGCAGCACAGGAGAAAGCCAAGCACGGAGCTTACTCTGCCTGGGAGGGCCCTGTGCAGCCAGAGACCAGACCTGTTTGTGCCCCCCACTGTGCCCTAGTATCGAGCTTGGTGCCCATATATCTTAGTGTTCAGTAAACAACTGTCCATGACCGAACAAGATCGTGTCCAAGAACATTCTGGAGAAAGGATGTTGCGTGACCCAGATGCTTGGCATGACGATGATAGCTACCAGCGTGTGGACGTAACTTCAGGCCAGGAGAGAAAAGATTGACACGTATTGTCTCAATAATTCTCTGAGCTGAGTTTGGTGTTGCCTGTGTTCCACATGAGTAGACTGAGGTTGCCCAGGCACGCAGCTGGCAAGTGGCAGAGCTGAGCTGGAGCCCTGAAGCGGGCCTCTCAACTGCTTCTCCTTTGTGCTCTTGGCTTCTCAGGGATTTTTCCAAGGTTTGCATATCACATTTTCCAGAAGGCTCTTCATTCTAAGCCATTTATAAGGTAGCATCAATTGTCTCATCGACAGACAGAGAAACGTGTTAGGAAAGCACATTTTGCTACAGGACAGCTAAGACTCAAAGTACTCAGTCTTTCCCCAAGAAACTCAGAATCTCACTGGAGGAAAAGTCCAAAGATGAGGAGTTAAGTAATAACCCAGCAGTTCTATCCACACCCAGTGAAGGATGGCACCAGCTCCTCGGGCGTTTGGACATTTAGAGCAGAGTGTGACCCTGCCCCTGGGTCCCTAGGGAAGTTTCCAGAAGACATGTGGGCCCAGATAGAATATGGGCTCTGCTCTTTAATAGAATGCAAAGCTGCTTTTGAAGATGGGCGTCAAAACCACAGGAGGGTAAGATGTGTCATTTGTTGGACATGGCGAGTGGGTTAGTTTGAAAATCAGAGCTCTGTCTGTGATGTGACTCTCTCTGCATTTCTCCTTAGTAACCGAAATGGCTTCTTTATCCAACACTGAGAGAGAAAATGATTAAGTGACAAGAAAGGAGCAGACTTGGAGAGGACACGCCGCAGGGGAGGCTGGAGACCCTCGGGGAGGGAAACCATTTCTCATCTCAAGCATCCTGTGTGAAAAGAGGCGGTCTCGGCCGTCATCACCGCTGGCCACTATCGACCAGCTGTCACGCACAAGTGAAGGCTTGTTCTGCCTCGTCCCCAAGAATGGACATCGGATCCATTTTCAAGTCTTAAAGAGACTGGACTTAACATTTTTAAAATAAGTGGCAGTTAAGAAAGAAAGAGGGAAGAAAATCCCTCGGGACTTCCCAACGCGGGAGAACTACCGTCTGCAGAGATGACAGTGACGCGTCCCTGAAGAGCCCGTTCGCCAGCTGCCGGGGTGGTGCTCCACCTGCCCCTGGGGCTCCTCCCCAGCGGCCGGCCCTGCCCACCGTGCTCTGCTCAACGGCCTGGCTGAGCGTCCAGCGGCGAGCAGGTGCGGTGCACGCGCAGACGTGCGGATCTAGCGGCCACAGCTTGTCGTCCGTGGCACCCCCTAAACACTCTTTCCAGTCCCGACCCAGGCCAGTCAAAAGCAGAGCCTCTGGGGCAGGCCCAGGAATGCGCATTCTGAAAGCGGGCAGGTGACGTCGCCGCGTGACAAGGCGGAGCCTGATGCCGCTTCGACCCAAAGGCCCCGATCCTCACATGGTTAGAGGGTCGCAGGGACTGTCCTCCCTGCCTCGGCGCCTCCTCCCCATCCCAGCCCCCTTCTCGCTCTCCTTGCTTGCCCGCTACTCTAACTTTCCTTCTCCCAGTCACCTTTAGCGCTCTCGTCACAGGGCACTGGCAAGGGGACGTCCACCTGGAAGGGGTGTCCTTCCCTCCCCCGGAAGAGGCCACCTTTCAGCTGCCCCCTCCCTCAGACCACGAGGTCACCACTGGGCGGCCCTTCTCGGTCCTCGCCCTCCCGCAACGCCAGCTGCTGCATCCCAGAGCTGCGAGGCCCCAAAGCTCAGGAGGCCTCGGCTCAGGGCGCCGGGCCCGGTTATGGGCGTGACCCTCGCCTGTGCACGTCCTCGGTCCGCGACTGACTCTCCATCGAGAGGTAAGCTCCAGAGGGCTCAGGCATCCGGGCATGTTGCAGCACCGAGTCGTGCCTGGCAGATGACTCACGGGGCGAAGGCACGGAGACGGCGTGAGTGCTACCGCCGTAATTGCGCATAGCCAGTCACTTTCACTGAAAGATTCTGTTTTGGGGGCCTCCTGGTGGTGCAAGGAATTGCACAGCGCACTGTGGGGCTTCCACAGCCACTGCAGCTTGAGTCTGGTCGCCAGCCAGGGAGGGGACCCACAGGGCGCAGCAGACTCTCCTGCCTCCCGCTGCTCCCCTCAGCAGTGTGTTTCAGTCCATCTGCCTGTTCTGCTCCCCGTTCTGTCTCTGGTGACTCCTCTCACCTCCCACGACTCTGGCCTGTACCCCCGTTCTTGTGTGCATAAATAAATTTTTTAAAATCTTAAAAAAAAAAAAAGATTCTGTTTCACGCACCTTAGGTCTGCCACTACCACCCCCCAATGTGACAGCTCCCCCACTCTCTAGCCTCAACATCTGCATCTAGTCCAAACAGCCAAGTGTTCACAGGCTCAGCCTCCGGAGTCAGCCCAGCCTGGGTCTGGGACAGGACTCAGCTGCGTCTTTGCTAGTGACTAGGCCGGCTGCTTCCTGGCCTGGAGGAGGCAGTTGTGTCCCTTCATGAGCCTCTGTAAGAGTCACGACTCGCTCATGCAGTGTGACCGCACGGCAGCCTCAGTGGCGGGGACAGTGCTGAGGATACAACTACGTTTACGTCCCTCCTCTGCCCGGGGTTCTGCAAAGACCCGCCCTTTGCCAGCTGGAGCCAAACGGAACTAACTAAGCTCCAGGACCCTCCTCTCGTGATTAGCTGCCCCCCCTTGCAGTTTATATCCAAACGGAACAACCCAGACGACGCAGCGACACTCACCCCCGAACCTGTGCCAGCACTGATCCTCTATCAGAAGCACCCCCAGCTAATGTCTGCCTCCCCCAGCACCCCTCGTTCTTCACACCTCCGTGCAAAGGCGAGCTTCTTTGTGAGGCAATTCTCCAGGCAGGGATTTTGTGTACACTCTTTCCGAGCTAAGGCGCCCGTCACACGAAGCCCCAATCTCATTGAACTTTGTGTTCTCGGGTCGCTGCACCATCGGACCGCCAGGAGCCTGCGGCCAGGGGCCATCTGTCCATCTCATGGCATGGAACCTGGTGCGCTACTCATGCCATAGACCTTTAAGAAGAAGTGGTGATGTAACCAACGTCCCTAATCTCAGAAAACAAAGGTGCAGATGTTTCCAGAGAAAGTCATTATCTCTCCAGTTTCTTTTATGATCCATTCCGGCCAAGGCACCCTGGGCGTACGGGGGCCAGGAAGGACTCATTGGCACCGGGCCTGACGCACAGGTGTCTCCGCCTCACGCTGCGTGTGGGGCAGGGCACTGTGGGTCAAAGAGCTCTTGACTCTTGATGCCTGCTGGGTCCAGGCAGGTGCCTCCCAGCCCCCGAGAGACAGCAGGAGCCTGTGCTCTCCTGGTGCATGGCCAGCGGGACGCCAGCTCTCCCTAGCGAATCACCACGGAGAGCCGGGGCAAAGCCCAGGGATGATGATATCCTTTCCCTGACATCACTTTAAATGCATCTCTCTTTGCAAACAATCAAATGGAATCAAGTTGCTTGGTTGTAGAGCCGGGTCTTCTAGAAGTTGCTCTGAGAGAAAAGCAGCAATTTTCAGACCTTTACGCTCATACCATTCAGACAAAGGTTGCTGAAAACCTGCCCCAGCATTTACAAATAATGAAACGGCTTTCTTGGCCAAGAACCTCTGCTTGCGGGGCCGAGCTTCTGCTGTGCTCTTTTCCTAATGGGCTGGGAGATGGCTGTGCTGTGAGAGCTCAGATGAGTGCAGATTCATGCTTCCTTTTTGCTGTTATTGTTTAGTTGCTCTAAAAGGATAATTTCCACATATTAAATCTACATACACACTTTGGCGATGTTACCATCAAGATTCATTAAGGTTCAGTAATGGAACCAGCTTAGAGTTGAAAATATGCCTCCTCCCAAGCAATAATCATCATCGCCACATATTACATTTATCAGGCAGATTACATTTACCAGATTGCTGTAATTTTAAAAATAGTCGAAATATGCATCTGCATTTCTGCTGGTTCTGGAGGGCCTCTCTGTACAGATGAATACCATCAAACATTATGGCCATTAAGCATTTTCTAGAACTTTTGGCCTTTTCATCCCTGCATGCATGTGCGTCTTTGACAAAAGGGAGCAGAAAAGCTCTGGGTATGCATAGCCCAGTGGTTTTCAAACTAGAGCTTGCTTCAGAACGACCAGAGGACTTGTTTAAAAACATTGTTCCACCTGCCCTCCACCTGCCAAGAGCGTCTGATTTAGCAGCAAAGTGGCATCGAGAATTGACGTTCCTTACATCTTCCCAGGTGCCCCTGAGGCTGCTGGTCCAGTGTTTGGTAACTGAGTGTGGCTGATCCTTCTCAGCCCTGACTGTGCTTTGTCATCCCCTGGGGGTGTTAGAGACCTGGTGCGTGTCAGTTCCTCCCCCTGGGGTGAAAGAGACACAGCTACCTGTCCCCACACATTCGCTAGACCAGTTTCCTTGAAATGGATGCTGCAGAGCAGAGAAACACACGGAATAAGTGCCAGCGTGGTCCGTGATAATAGGGCTTGCGTCCTTGTGACCAGCAGAGAAGTCAGGAAATTGAACTTGCTCAGCCTCCCCGGAGCTGCTCCTGCGCCCTTCCCAGTCCCAGTCCCCCCACACGCTGGCAGTTACAGTGCCACTTCCTTGAGTTTCTTCTTAGTTTTTTCACCCGAGTGGATAAGCCTGCAGACTAGTTTCACCTCGCCATTTAAAAAACGACTTGCTGCACCTTTGAAATTCTTTTCACCTCTGGAGTTATCTCCATCCTTTTCTTGTCTTTGCATTCATGTGTTGAAAGCCTGGTTCATTCAGCCTGCAGATTGCTCCGGCAGCCCGGAATGTGTACACGACGCCATGCAGTTCAGCACCTCCTCTCTGTGTGTTTCCTGCAAAGAGCAGCTGGATCCCAAGACTCGATCACACTCCACTTTGATGGCAAGGAGAGCAAGCTGTGCTGTTTCATCGAGAGAGCTCGGCTCCCGAGTCCCCTCTGCGACGTTAGCAGCTATTCCTCCAAACGTCCAGACGTGCTGGTTTATTGGGAATTTCCAAATGGCGGCATTCTGATCACAGCATTTGTTTTCTGCTGTTACTTGGAGTGATTTTTAAGAGATGCTTTCCCTCATCTATTAATCAGCTAGCCAGCAGAATAGCTCAAATGGAAGGAGGATCAAACGTTCATTCTTTCCCTTTATTTACCATTTTTTAGGATAATAAAAGTCCATGAAGTTTACCAGCTTTTTTAAACTATTGTTATGAATTCATGGACATGAAATATAGCAGTGGGTTTTTATTCATTGTAGTTATTACCCATGTTGAAGCAAATATCTTTCCATTTGGGCAGGTGGGAGGCTAGTCAGTGTGGCCAGTGCACCCTTTCAGCAGGACCCCAGTGGGCTTTGGAACTTTCTCGATAGCTTAAGTAACAATGCTCAAAATATATTTCGTTGACTCAATAACTTAATATTTACATTAGAAAACTACTTCCCATGACCAAATCTGGCCTGCTGCCTAATTTTTGTATGATCCAATGCCAAAGAAAAATTGATACATTTTTAAAAGGTTGGGGGGAAAATTTTAAAACTAATACTATTTCATAGCATGTAAAATAATATGAAAAGAAGTGTCAATGTTCATATATCAAGTTGTATGAGAACAGCCCTCCTCACTTGGTTATAATGTCTATGGCTCCTTCCACATTCTATGGACAAACAGAGACTGTTAGTCTGCAAAGCCTACATTTTTTACTATCTAACTCTTTGCAGAAAGAGTCTACAGACCTCTGAATGAGTCAATCATACCTATTACTTTCCCTGGAGAAGTCTGTTTGTGTTTCACATTTTAGAAAAAATTATACATTTTAAGAAGCTCCCTCTTTGTTGTGACCAGAGAAAATTACATTCCATACCCAAATATACACAGCTGGGTGTCTGGGAAAAAGGCAAGAGTTTTAATGGAGTTAATAAAGTTGCAGCATAAGAAATAAAATTCTCAATAGAAATTCCTGTGTGCTCATGAAACTTAAGGCAAACAAAGAACTTAAGACCCTGTGTATTATTTGATTTCATAAATATGCCTGGCATGAAAGCAATTATCTATTCTAAATGCTGCTGCAGAGAAAATATTCACTTGCTCCTCCAGATTTGGGAGAGGAGGCAGGCAGGCATTGCTGGTAGTGTCATAAATCTTTGCGAAATCTGAACAAGCATCTTCTGAGCATTTTAAGACTTACAGAGAGCCAAACTTCAGCCCTAAAGAAATGAGTCACAGAGCAATTCCATCTTTCATAGATCTCCATTTCCATCTGGACTCTCTCTGGCAGAGGGATGTAAACATCATCCTTTTTAAGAGCAGACAAGATCTTAATTGCCTGATTGACCCTTGCACAGCTTTTCCCCAGGAGCAAAGTTTAATGTATCTGGTTTGGATGTTGACAGCCAACTCATGAATATTCCTTATAACAGAAAATGAGGGAAGACACATTAACACATCTGAATAACCGCATCTCTGTGGTGAAAGAGAGCAAGTTGTATTCTACCAAGTGCCAAGTTGTGTCTCCGAAATGACACTAAGACTTTCAGAGCTACATTAACAAAGAGGATGGCAAATGATCAAACACAACTACTTACAACACAAATCAAGAGAGATTTGATGTATTTTTTAGAGAGAGTAGCACAGAGTGAGGACAATAACGTCTCATATCCTGAGCTGGGGGCACCAGAGAACTATTTGAGGTGGGGTCGATGTAGAATCTGTGCCCCACTGCAGATCATCACCAGTTGCTAGAGAGACATTTCAGGTATATTCTTTTCTGTTTGTTTCCTTTGAACCTTAGGCAAAGATTATATGATTCAAAAATCTTTCTGGTACCAAAACGATGGTCTCGACACAAAGACTACTTAAGGCAAATGAACAAGAACGAGGGAAATCAACTGAAGCTATAGGTGGCCAAGGTGCTGTGGGTGACTGTCACGACCATGTGGCTTACTAGGGTGTGACAGATGCATAAAGGGATTAGTAGAAATCTCCCCAAAATATGGAAGTGAAATGCCGAGGCCCCATCCTAGATCTGCTCCATCCACATCTTTGGTGAAAGTCACTCATGGACTCAGTGAAAACAATAAAAAGGTAATTAAACCTAACATGCATGGGCTTCACCAGTGTGATTACTGGATGACCTCGTAATTTCTTAATCAGAGTAAACTACACCTGACATAAGTTCACGCATCATCCACTTTTTATTTTTTAATTTTTCTAAAGATTTACTTTATTTATTTCTGCATACAAGAACTGGGGGCTAGGCCAGGGAGTGAGAGGACTCACCATAGACAGAGTGGGGAGCAGAACCGGCAGATCGACTGAAACACACTGCTGAGGGGAGCAGCGGGGAGGCAGGAGAGGTCTGCTGTGCCATGTGGGTCAGCTCCCAGGCTGGGGATCGAACTCACGCCTCAGTGGCAGGCAGTTGTTTGATAGCACTGAGCCTTTAACCCCTGGCACCACCAGGGAGGCTCTGCATCATCTGCTTTTCAGCTCACATTTCGGAGGCACCAAGAACATTCATGCTGTTCAGCAGCCATCACCCCTCCCATCTCCAGAATACTTCCATCTTGCAAAAGTGAATCTCTGCACCCGCTAAACAATAGCTTCCCCTCTCCCCACCGAGCCTGCTAGCACATTCACCAGCTTGTCTTCTTTGGTTATTTATTTTCCACATGTGAGTGAAACTATCCGGTAACTGAACTTCACTTTCTGACTTACCTCACCTGGCATCAGCCCCTCGAGACCGGACAGTCCACCTCTCTGTCACCTGTCTCAGGTGGTTCGGGACACTACTGAGAGGGTGACTCGTCAGCAACAGAAGCTCCTTCTCACCATTCTAGAAGCTCAGACTGAGTCACAGCGCCATGGGGTCATGGGGCTACAGACAGCTGGCTTCTCGTGCTGGTCAGAGAGAGCGACAAGAACTCGCCTCTCGCTGCTTCTTATAAGGGCACAGGCCCCACTCCTGCGCGCACCCCTCTCCTGTCCTGCTGTCCCAAAGGCCTCACCCCCCAAGTACGAGGGTACTGGGAGTAGGGTTTCGGAATAGAAGTTTCGGGCAGACACTGATATTTAGACTGTGAAACAGATATATCTGGTGTCACATTTATTGTGATAAATGTCTTCAAAGATTCCTTTAGACAGCAGGACAGTCCATGTCGCCCTCGGGGCGATCACAACACACAGTTACAGACAGGTGCAGAAAACCTAACACTACTCCACCAAGGTCCTGGGGCTGAGCAATAAATTTCCAGGCAGACCCTGGTTTCCAGATTCAGGGCGCTTCACTATCTTTAGGAGCTGAAAAAGAGTGAGATGATGAACTCCAAAAACCTGGACAAATGACTCAGAAAATTACAGACAACCTTTCTCAAAGAAGAAATAAGGGATGTTTGAATACAAATATATATTTTGAAAATAACAATTCTCATCTCCAAGTTACATTAACGATCCCTGAATGGGGTGAGTAAAGGCTTACTTCATTTTTCTCTTTATAGTAAAGCAGAAGGTATGACTTCACCTTGACTTTGATAATTACAGTCTCACTACTTCTTACGAGACTGAAGGACAGGATGTGGGACTAAAATATAAAGTCAAACAAACCACAATGAATGTTCTGTAGGAGAAAATCAAGACAATAAATAGCAAGGAAACCAAAGAGCCTCTCCCTATCTGAAATCACCCCCCAAAACCTAGAACAAGAAATGAAAGACGGAAGAGATGAAAAATTCAGGGCCAAGCCTACAAAAACTACTTCAGTGATTGGAAATGACTTAAGATTGCCCTATTAAAAATTAAAAATGGGGGGCCTCTCTGGTGGCGCAGTGGGTTAACCAATGTACTGTGAAGCAAACTGCAGCCACTGCAGCACGAGTTCGATCCCTGCCTCCGGCCAGGGAGGGGACCCACGTGGCGTGGCAGACCTCTCCTGCCTCGCCCGCTGCTCCCCTCAGCAGTGTACTTCTGTTGATCTACCTGTTCTGCTCCCCGCTCTCTGTGGTGAATCCTCTCACCCCACCACACACCTCTGGCCTGTACCCTAGTGCTTGTATGCATAAATAAATCTTTTTAAAAAAATTAAAAATGGGGACAAAGAGAAAGTTAGCTAGCACACACAGACCAAGGCCCCCTCCACTTCCTCTTCAGGAACTGGAAGACCAAGGGCATTAGGACAGGAGTTCTGTCCCAGGTGGGCTCAAGACCTGGGGGTCAGAGGTGGGGGGCCGTCCCCAGAGGCCTCCATGTTGCCTGGGACCTGGCCACCAGCACCTGAAGTTTGCAGAGAAATCCCACACTGCAGGGCAATCTCCTGCAGGGAGACCAAATTCCTCCTAGCACCTCATAAATTCTGAAGATAGAAAATTGAGTTTTGGTAAAAAAACAATAATCGGATGATGTATTATTTGAGAAAGCAGGAACGGAGTGTACAGTCACCTCCGCCAGAAGTTTCAAATTAGGAGCAGATGGAAAGGCCTGACTGGAACTGAAAATCCAATGGAAATTTTTTAGGTGAGTGTGAGCAAGTGCGTTTTTCTCAGGCTGGGCTCACCCTCCATGAAACACCCTGTAGGACAATGTCCGAGTGTGTACTTACTCCAGGTTCTCTAGGTTCTGGGCAAACAGTTCTGGGACCCTGGAGATAGTCCATGTTTGAGTTCTCCCCCCAAGGGAAAATAAGATTATTGTTTATGCAGAACAAGAAATTACAGACCAACTTAATGTGACCAAATTTGACAAATACCAAAGTCTAAAAAGCCACGAAAATAGCCCGGCTCCTTTCACTAATTGACTGCCTGATTTCTAGAGCTTTCCTACATCCCCACAATATTTTGGCTACTTGTTCTCTGATCTCCTCTTCATGTGACAGGTGACAATGATTTTGTCACTTTTCCTACACAGTAATAGAAAACAAGCCATGATTTATCCACATTTTTGTTGGTTGATAACTTAAAAACAGTCTTACAGTCTAGTTATCAGTGACAGGCAATTTTTAGGATTATTGTTAAATTTGTGCTAACTCTATCACTCATCTTTTGTGTATTTTAGATGTAACGTTTGGAAGGATTTTGCATAGAGAAGTCCCTCAACTCCACGCAATTCCAGCCTTATTTCTTCACTTACAAATCTAGTGGAAAATACCAAAGACAATTGGCCAGGATTGCAGTGGGCACGCCCAGCAGGAGGAGAGCTCCTAGAAGCCATTCTTTTTGTTTTCTTTTTACATTTTTTTTTTCATTTTTGCACAGTGTATATTTCTCATCCCCATGAAATTCCCATCACCAGTTCTCCCATGCACCATCATCACAGGTCCTTGTGCTCGCCCCTCCCATTTTGTTCCTTCTCCCCCCTCCTCCCTTCGGGAATGTATCAGATTTATAGTTGTCTGTTGGTTTTGATTTTTAATTTATTGTAAATTTTTCCCCTTAGTCCCTTGTTTCTTCTAAATTCCTCTTGTAAGTGAAACCATCCATTATTTTTTTCCTTTCTGGAGTATTTCATTGAGCATAATCCCTTCTAGCTCCACCCATATTGCTGGAAATTGCATATGAGTTTCTCTTTTTTGATTGCTGCATAATATTCCATGGTGTATATATACCACATCTTCTTGATCCAGTCATCTGTTTTGGGGCACTTGGGTTGTTTCCATAGCTTGCTTAACCCAGAGAGCAAGCAATACCCCACCTCTATGCAGAAATGCCAGCAAACTACAAAAACATCCCACTCACTAAACCAAACATGATGCTGGCCACTCTCCCCTCTCGAGACCCCAAGTGTGTCCCTATAACATCAAACCCAAAGAGTGAAGCATGATGCACGTGGAGCTGGAATGGAAGTAGACAGTGGTCTTAAGGGACTGCAAACAGAACATGTCACCTTTACAAAGTTTACCAAACATATGCCCACCTGAGCACCCCCAGAGCTCTGAGAGCAACGTGTGCACGAGAGAGATGCTGGGACGTAAGCTTCCGTAGCTTCATGGGAAACCCACTCCTGCCCACATCCAATCCTGCCCTGCCTCAAACTGTTTACCTACTGGGCCAGATCATCTCTAAAACTGGGAGAATCAACACCCACTGAAAAACAAAGGCTGACCGTCAGGGTGAAGCATGAGTGTGCATATGAAGGGCAACTCCCGTTGACGTGAGCTACTGGAACAATCCCAGTCTTTCAGCAGTCATGGAGCAAGACTCTGTCTCTCACCCCAGTCCAATGTGGGAACGTAGGGCCGGCACCTGGCTCCTTTTGTGCCATCCCACGGCCTCAGAGATGGCACTTCACACGAGGAGAAAAATGATGGAAAAGGGACGTGCCCTTTATCACGTCTGGCCCTGGAAGTGGCGTATTACACAACCTCGCTGCGCAGGCCAGGAACGGGCAGTGGCCAGGGCGGCGGGGCCAGCTGCAGCTGACCAGACTCCATCTCCTGCTGAGTTCTCCCATCCTCTGGGGCGGGGGTGATCTTCGGGGGTCCAGAATCTGGCATTTGTCTTTGTAAATCAAGTTTTATTGGGACACAAGCACATCTGCCCACTCATGCATCGTCCGCGCTGCTTTCACGACGAGGACGAGCTGAGCGGCCAGGAGAGATGGGACGGTCTGTTTACCGAAGGCTGCCCAGCACGAGGCAGTCATCTTGGCACCCTGACTGACAGGCAGCCTTCCTCTCACCCCCCCTTACCTTGCTGGGCACGTTTATCGCCCTGCTTGCAGGGGAGGAAACCAAGGTTCAGGGTGTCTGGGACTTAGCCGAGGTTGCCCAGGCAGTGAGGAGAGTCTATAGGGGGTGGACGCAGGCAGCCACACGGCCACGGGAGCAGGCACAGGGAGTGGTGGGAGCAGTGGGAGAAGGTGGCCGCTGCGCCCCAGGCCATTTGGGGGTTCCCTCGATGCTGACAGCATTTCCTGTCTCCACAGCGACGTTCATGGAAACTTCCCGTGGTGACGCGGCCTCCCACGGTTAGGCTTGACGGTCGTAAATAAATCGTTTTATTTAAAGGTTGGGGGTTTCAAACTGTGCGCTGGTAGAAATCGCATGTTCAAGTAGAAAGGGTCTGATGACAAGCGTTTCTGGGGTGATTTAGTATTTAAGCATCTGCATTGGTTGTAAAAGTTTATGTGTGGCAGAAAGCAAAGGGACTAGCAAGACTGGGCCCCTCTGCACCCCTGGGAGATGCAGGGCCTTTGCCAGGCGCCTGGCTGCAGGGCAGCACCTGAGAGCAGCTCTCTGCCGCCCGACCCAGTGCCTCAGACCCCCGACTCCTTCACCCACCACCCAGTTTCCCCATTTCCCTCCCATCTCCCTGCTTCCCACTCTCCACACCCAGTTTAGAAACCCAGGATGGCGGAAGTAAACAGCCGAGCTGGGGGCCACACTCCTCACCGGGCACCTGCCGAAGGCCAGCTACGGCAGAAGGCCAGGTCCTCGAAGGATGGAGCAGCGTTGGCGAAGGAGGGGAGGGGAGAAGAGCACCAGACCTGCATGGAATTTGGTATCTGTCCTCCTGAGAGACTCAGCAGGTGTTTATTTATACTTTACAAGCAAGCAGTGAGATTACCTCAACACCAGAGTAGAGCAGGCAGTTAGCAAACATCACATTTTCTCAAGGACAGCTGGGGGTCCCGCAACTGCCATTCAAGTTTTATGACACAGACCACTTTGAAGTAAGGTTTACACCCGAAACACAAACACGTTCTTAACACCATCTTAATCCACAGGGTTACCTACCGATCAATGTTAAAGAGGACAAAGCAACTTTGTGCAAATACAAGTAAATATTTTGTTTACTCTGAGTGTAGGCTAGACTATCAGCCACAATGTCTAAGATCCAACTAGTGTCAATACCTAAGAAGCTACAGGCCCCCAATCAAAGGGAAATACTAAGGTCTAAGTTATCTCTAAACCTAACATTTAGTCTTCTAAGGGAATCACTAACTTCATTCTAAGCCTGAAACTAATTAGGGAGTTTTTCTATGTATGATCTCAACTTAAGCAGAACAAAGGCAAAAGGAAGAGGAGGCGAGTAGGAAGAATGTATGTGACTCCTTTATCACTTGGGATGATGCAGAGCCTTCCACAATGGGCCAGATCACAGAGGGCTTTTCTCATTTCCTAAGGCCAGTTTCCTATAGTAAATATTTAAGTCTGGGAGAGTGCCTAAAGACTAAATTTTAGGTTTGTAAAACAACCATATTTTGCTCCTCCTGGCTCCATGGCCTTTTCAAATTAGTGGCAGCATTTACCAGTCGTAAAGGTTTGTGCTGGAGTAAATGTATTGCATCCATCTATTTCATTTAACAAACAGCCAAATTTACAACTGCCCCCATGGATGATATTCCAGCAAACACATTTTTTGTAACTTTTAAAATTTTAATTATTAAATCAGCCAAAACAAAAGGGAGTCCAAGGGGGGGGGGCAACTTTGGAACCTCTGATTTTTCAGGGCAGTTCCGCTATGATGGGCTTTTGCCTCATGTCATAGTTAGGTGGCCCCCATCAGGCACCCCCTTGCTAGGCTGCTTTTGCGGGGAGTTGTTGTAGGGGAGCAAACCGCTGGCTGAGTGCAGTGGGCAAATCCACAGGCCCCCCCACCCCACACACCCCCTGCCTGCAGCCCAGAACCACCTCCTCTGAAGCATGCTCCGTGGTTTCATGTATTTTTCTTCAGTGCGGGGAGGATGTGGGGTCCCATCTTGGGGGCAAGGGGGAGGGCAGTGGCCCGGGCAATGACATGCCTGGGGAGAAGTGAGCCCGACTGGCCTGGCTGTGAGTGGTGCACACCCAGACAGACACAAAGCCTTCAGAGTGTCACGGGGCATTGCTTTTCCAAGTTACACAAGAAACTGAGCTCACTTGCAATCCTGGTGTGGCTGTAAAGACTGCTCAGGGATGGGGGTGCCAAGCTCAGTGCCAGGCACCCAGGACCCTAAGTTGTCTCCAGGGCGCTCAGTGGATGCAGTAAGGAAGGGGTGCCACACCGTTCCTGGTGGGGGTTCCTCCTGTGGAGCCCCTCAGGGCCTGGCTTTCCTCCTTTGCCTTCCTTTCAAAAGGAGTCCCTGGCCCCCAGGCAGGAGCGGGTGGCAAGCACCCATCTTTGTCTCTCCCTTAAAGGGCAGAACAGAGGTTGGCTGGGGTGTGATAAGCCCAGGAGGAAAAGATCTCAGCTCTTTCTAGGACAGCCTGGTTCAGCACGAATTTCTCAGCCTAGTGCTGCACTTGCTGGTTTGGTTTTCTTTAAGATTTATTTATTCATGCATACAAGAGCTGGGGTGCAGGCTGGGGTGCGGGGAGTAAGAGGATTCAGCAGAGACAGAGCAGGGAGCAGAACAGGCAGACTGACTGAAACACACTGCTGAGGGGAGCAGCGGGCGAGGCAGGAGAGGTCTGCTGCGCCATGTGGGTCCCCTCCCTGGCCGCAGATGCTTCACAGGGCAGCGCTCAACCCACTGGACCACCAGGGAGGCCCAGCTTGCTGGTTTTAAACAGTACCCCAAAGTGCCTGCTGGGGTTCAGAAGCAGACAGAAGACGCATCCGGGAGGTTAAAGAAAGCCGAGTCCGGAACCACCCCCCGCCACACTGCTAGGGTGGGCGCCACGAAGTTCACCTTCATCACGGAGCTGCCGCTTCCCTCCTGGAACTGAGAAGCGGGTCTCACTGCAGGCGGCGCCTCCTGCCAGCTCCACCCTCCACCTTCCTAGTCCTCTGCGTCTGGGGCTCTCTGTCACTACTGGTGCATGAAAGGACACCAACGCAATGAAAGAACTTGGCTGCGCTCTGCCTTCTCGAAGCAGTGAAGGGAAAAGGGTTAGGTGGAGTTTCTGGAATCTGAATTCCAAGCCTGTGACCTTGAGGCACTGGCTTAGCCCGTCCAGGAACTGAATTAACTTGCATTCCTAAAGGAGTGGCTTAGCTTTGTGATCCCTGGTCCGTGACTGAGACAGAGCAGGGAAGCCTGCCAATAGTAGGCTCAGGGAAACGTGAAAACCTACTAAGGGTGGGAGAATGGAATGAAGCCCTTTGAGTATCCAGGTTCGCCGAGGAGGAGAGACTCGCCCAGCGAGGCGCTCCACGGGCCATGTGAATTCTATGCTGACGGTTTCCAGGGGAAAATTCACGCCAGCTTGCACCCCTTCGCGATGAGCTCAAGTTGGCGATGTGCCAGTGATGAGGGTACACCCATTCCGCTGGAGAGCAGGAAGTTAGAAGCTACAGGCCCTGGAAACTGAAGCGGACCTTGTTGTGCGTGGACGTGTGGCCACTTTCCACGAGGGGCAGGTGAAGGGTCTCGCTCCAATGGACCCTGGCAGGGGCAACACAGAGAGCTGGTTAGCTCAGCCCCGTCTTCCTTGCTCTGCCCCTCCCAGCCATGGTCACTTGTCTTTGAGGCCGGGAGGAGGCTGTGGGGCCAGCAGGTTTGTGGAGAAGAACGCTGCTGGCCCACCAGCCACACGCGGCCCACACCTGCAGTTCTCGTCCATGCGGGGTGGGGGCAGGTTTCCACCAAGCTCCCACAGTGATGGTTCCATGGGAAAAATTAACGTCACGCAGGTGTCTGAGAGCTCCCGCCCTGAAGAGCAGGGTACAGACGTCGCGATGTTCGTCATTGCTGGGCTCTCTCAGTTCAACCCCCTTCTCACAGCCGAGGAAGCTGAAGGCCGCAGAGGGGAGAGATGTGCCTGGAGAGGCCTTGTCTAGTCTCACCTCCGCTGACTGCCACGGAAGGACCTTCCTTCAGTCTAACATTTTCTCTTAAACATGTCCTCCATCTTCCCCACCTGGACTCGTGTCCTCTCTCACCCCCCGGCCCAGGAGTCTTTCTTCAACTCTGGCCAGCGAAACCTCATCCAGCCTTCAAAGCCAGCCCTGACCACACACCCCCCAGGAAGCCTGCCCTGACCAGCTGGGCCCACAGCTGCCGCCCCCTCATCTGCATCCCACAGCTGAGTCCTCCCACCAGCACTCGATCTCAGCGCAGAGCACCCCGGGCCCCTCGGGACGGCCCCTGTGTCTTTGTCTTATCTTCCCAGCCTGCTTGCGAACTCCTTTAGAACCAGCCTCACGGCGCATGTTTTCTTACAGTCCCCATGGCAGTGACGCTCCCCACGGCCCAGATCAGGGCCTCACAGAGAGCAGGGACTCTGGATACCGCCTGATTTGAAAGTAAGACAAGACTGAAAGACAAACACCAGGGCAAGAGTCAAACTCTGCCCATGGAGGGGAAGGCATGTCCTTGGGCATTTTGAAAACATTTCCACTTAATAAAATTGGCTATTTTGAACAGCATCAACATCTCATCTTAGATGTGAAATTCCCTTGCTTACCTTAGGACTTATTTCACTGCTACTAATTTATAGAAGAAAGAAAATGAGAGCGCCTATTAAATTCGAATAACAAAAGTAGGTCATCTGGAAATCCATCACAATTTTCCATATTTAAATCACCTCATTTCAGTCATACCACGGTAGATTTAATAATGATGAAGGGCTCACAAAATAACTCTCGGTAGTGTCGCGTTTCAAAGGTAGGATTCATCTTGTTCTGACTTAAATAGGTTAAACGACAGGAGCTTTGGATTTCAGAAGTCTTCAGTGAAGCCCAGATGGGGCTCATCCTCCCACTTCCTCCCCCATATCCCTCCAGATGCAAACTTTGAAGGTGAATCCCCCAGAGGGTGGCATTAGAAACTGGGTCTTTGGAGGGAGGGTAAGTTCATGAGGGTGGGGTGTCCATGAATGGGGTGAAGGGACAAGAGAGAGCCTGCTTCCACTGTTCTCCTCCGCCCGCGGACACAAGAAGACAGCCATCTGCACACCAGCGAGGCCCTCATCAGACGGGGATCCGTCAGCACCTGTGACTCGACCTTGGTCCCCTCCACCTCAGCCTCCAGAAGTGTGAGAAATGGACTCTGGTGTAAGCCACCATCTGTGGTATTGTCACAGTGGCCTCCACCCCAAGCCTGCCTCCTCCTCTGCCTCCCAAGGCATCTCCTGACAGACACAGTTTCTAGGCTCAGCCACAGAGAAAGGCAGATAGCCTCTCAGGTGGAGTCCAGAATTTGTACGTCAAAACACTCCCCTGGTAACTTGGAGGAGGAATCAGCCTTGGGAAGCCCTTATATTCAGACATGAGGAGACAAGTGGCCTCTAAGAGCTGAGAAGGGGACTCCTGGCCTCTGCCCAGCAGGCTGGCCCTGCTGGGACCCTCCATACTCTGTCTAAGCCGGTCAGGGCGGGGTCTCGCTCCCAGCTCACCACTCACCCAGTTCCGCAATGGACACATGAAACACCGCTTTCTCCGTGACGCCTACGGGACTGCCCTCCAGCCTGCACATCGCTGTCACTGCCCTGGGCCACCCTGTCGCCGCGTATCCTTCTTGCATTCATCAGTGAGCATCAATGCAGTGCCTACTGTGTGCAGCTCTGAGTGGGGGCTGGGCACAGGGAGCTCCGAGGGCCGCCTCTCTGGGATCAAGGAACTTAGTAAGTGTGGAGACCAAGCAGGAAACCCAAGATATATACACACACAGGTGTCATGACCCCCCCGTACACAGATCACCACTCAAGAGCAGCTTCTAGTCGCCCTTCACGTCAGACTCGCCTCTTTGACAAGGTGGCTCTTCAGCTGAGGTGTTGTGTGTTGTGGTTTTGTTGGCTGTCATCAAGGTGAGCACTCACACAGTGTAAAGTCTGTTTTCAAGCTGTGTGTGGACAGTCTTGGGGTTCTCTCTCCTTCCACCACTTGTCTCTGACCTGAAGGGACTGCTTTTGCTCTCTTTAGCTCAGTATTTTCATTCTGACCTCCATGCTTTTCAACAGTGTACTTGAATTGTTATTTTTAGTTTTTATTGTGGTTTTAATTGGATCAATAGCCTGTGCTCACAATATTATGATTTTATAACACACCTAATGCATAATTTGCTTTCTCCCTGGAGTTGATATTATCCTTTTTTATTTAAAAAGGTTTGCTTAATACCCTGCATTCTTATCACTAACTTAACACTGAACCCAAAAACAACCATTCTAAATATTCAAGAAGGCCAGGTAGCTTCAACTCCCTTTCAAGTTCACCTCCCCGGGGACGCTCTCCGAGCCTTCAGCTGCACTCCAGGCGCTGCCGGTGATACTGGCTGCACCCAGCACCCTGCCACCATCGGCTGTAGTCCTGGCACCTCCCTTCACCAGCCACTCCAGTCCCCTTCACCTCCTGCCTGCACTGGACATCACTTCCCCTGCTCCATGGCTTCCTCTTTCTTGATTTACGGCTCCACTTTAGAATTTGTCCTCTGGTAGCTTCTAAAAAGGGTGCCTACAGACTCGGCATCTATAGAAATAGCTCCCTTCTAATACGACACGTGATTGATTGTTTAGAAGGTATTTCATTTGTGTTTCCCCAGAAGCCAATGCTGAAATGGGAAGTGAACGCACGTAGTTTGTTTGGGAGATGATCCGGGATGATCCCGCGGGGCTGTTAATGACCATGTCACCATTGTGGGTGCCTGGGCCTTTGTCCTGCTGGGACCCTGGGAGACCACACAGAGCATGATGTCCCAGAAAATCTGTATGACTCCGATTTGCCACTGTTAGTCAAGTACGACGCAGATACAAGGCACTCACATTCTGTTTTCCCCAAATACATTAGGAAGAAAGGACAAGCACTCACTGGTACTCTAAGCTCACATAGATGAGGCAACCACATACTCATCCAGCCTCTTGGCCAACTGCCGCCGGCAGGGCTAACCCTACATCCAGACTCCCACACACGTTGCATCTGGAGGTCGACCAGCACTCTGATCCACCACCACCTGTCCTTAATGTCCTTCATCTGTCCCTAGGCAGGCAGCAGATTGAACCAGATCGGAAAGAGTGAGAACAGAGTAAATTTCCCATTAAAGGCTGCAGGCTTGCAAAGCGCATAACAAAACATCAGAACTGATTACTCACTGGTTAGTCACGTGAGCAGTTACAGCTCCACTTCTCCCTGGTCAGTCTCAGCACCCACTTAGACACGCTGCTCCTTCACCGTGTTCCTGCAAAGACAGGAGCAGCAGCTCAAAGCTAAGAATAATGGTAAGCGTGAAAGTAACATTGACTGAGCACATACTGAACACCACACTCGGTGCTGGGTGCTTTGCCTACCCACCTCCTTTCCCTTCTCCAGAGTTCAGTTTGTTATCAATGGAGTCAAGGTCATGGGGGAGTCCACTGCATTTAATGATGGAGCACAGCAAGCGTCACTTGACCTTGTGCTATCTGGAGAGCAGAGGATGGTGATTAAAGAGTTTGAACTCTGGAGCTTGGGTTCAAACTCTGACTTGCATTTCATCTCTGTGCCTTGGTTTTTCACCAGTAAAGTGAAGTCATATGTGCAATATGAGAGCGAGGTGAGTAATTGCAAGCAGAGAAAACCCTCAGTGCACAGCAGCTGCCACTAGGTAAAAAACCTTGCATTCAGTCTCCTTTTCAACAGCTGCATGAGGTAGGTCATTTGTTATTCCCATTTTGCTGATAAAGAAACTAAGACAGATAGGGAGCAAGACTAACATCTTGTTCAAGATCCTAGAGCCGGAGGGACTCAGGGATCTGTGAATTCAGGCCTTCTGACCCCAAGTTTAAGTTCCTACTGACGCTTTCCCACCTGCCCTCACTACCACTCACGTAAAGAACCTGATGCATCAATAAAAACAAGTCTTCTTTTAGAAAGGTGTTGTCATATTAGCAAAGATGTGATTTGACGTGCAGGATATACATTGGGGAAAATGCCTATGAGTAGAAATAGGGAGGGAGCTATGATATGGGAACCAGCAGGTCAACCTGAGCTCCCACTATGTGGAGGAGAGAGCAGAAGAGCAGGGCAGGAAGGGGCTTAGTCTTCACAGCCTAAGAAATGTTTGGCTAGGCCAATAAGGAGCTCTGGGTCCGCAGCCCTGGATTCTTGTGTCTCCTAGGAATAGGTCTCGGGGTCACTGGTCAAGAAACGGCATGTGGGAAGCATGACGCAAAGGGGGGATGAGTTTCCAGTTGTGACTTTCACAGGTAGAGAAGTAAGGCTCGTTTTGATGCCCGTCATCAATTGAAAACAAAAATATCCAGTGAAATATTCCGTGGGGAGGCACTGAGCAATGTTTTGATGCCATTAGTTATGAAGATATCATTGCCTTTGTAAGAGAGAAGTTCTACATTACAAATGACTCATCCTCCAGGAAGCTTTCCCAGGAAGCACCGGGCAAGGCAGGTGCCTCTGAGTCTCCCTGCAGGTGTGCATTTTTGCCTGAGCCCATCTCATACCTCCTGACATCAGGGAACCTCACGTTCCCCTTTCTGAAATCCTATTGTTCTTTCTGAGGATGCCAGGTTTGTGTGCAGCTCTCGGGAAAAATATGCCAATTCCTCAAGTAGCCTAAATATAGAGGGGGCTGGCAGGACTCCTTGGGGGGATTCAGCAGGGTAGTTAAGTATCAGGTGTTTTGTGTATTTTCAAATGTGTGTGAGCATGTTATTTCTAAATTCATTCCCTTTCCCCATTTTCACCTTTCTTATCACCCTCAGGCAGTGCAATTATCCAAAGCAGAGTCAGAGAATGAAGAACAGAAGTCAAATAGATGCTTCTAAGTGGGAGACTGATGCCATTTGTTCTAGCCCAAATTACAGGAAACCTTAAATTAGAAGCCTCCATTGATTTACATTGCCCCACTCACTAATCTCAAGTTTGTTGCCTTAAAAATATTATCTGAGTGGCCTCTAACCTGGATGACAGCTGCACAACAGCAGCAACTGCACTTATTCGTCATTTGTTATCTGCGTCTTAAGAGCTCTGCATCCTGTTCTTATGCGTCCTTTGAATACAAGTTTCCATGATTTCATGAAACAGACAAGAAACAAGTCTGTTCTGTCACTTCCTGCACATCTGACATTGTAGTGCCAGGAAGGCGGCTGTAGGGTCAGAGAGAAAAGTCTCAGGCTTTTAAGCCCTCCCGCCACTGGTATAATGATGGACACCTGCGGTGCTGCGCGCCTGCCTAGGTGGACATGCGCAAGTGGGCGCACCTGGGTTTGGACACCGGCTTATAGAGGCGGTATCATGAGGACGCCAGCAGCACGAGCAAGAGCAGCAGCAGGGGAACAGGACGCCAGCAGCAGAAGCAGAGAGAAGCAGCAGCAAATCAGCCGAGAGAGTAAGATGTGCTGGGGGCCAGGAGGCTGGCAGGCACCCATTCCCCAGGCACCTCCTGCTTCTCCACCCCCGACTCCATGCCTGCTGTGTACCTGGTCGCCTCTGTGAATAAAAGCATAAAAGCCACCAAGGGCTCCAAGACTCCTTCCTTTACCCCTGTCTGCTAGAATCATCCAGAACCTGCCCAGGGTACCCCTTCCTGGCACTACACGGCACAAGAGCAAGTTCTGGACCCCTGCCTGCCATGTACCTGGTCGCCTCTGAGAGAATGTTGTCTACCTGAAAATGTTCTCTTGTACATCAAGTTGACTTTGGCCAAAGCAGTCGTACATGAGTATATAATAAAAAGGAGTAGGCTAGAGAATTCATTTATTCAAAACTCATAATTTGTTTTTCTGCCCTACCTGATCCATGAATCATTTAATAAAGCAAATTACATCTTTAAATTTATAAATTTTTGTTAACTGTATATATAGGCTTCTTGGATTAAAGGTTGTGATGGAATTTTAGATATACGTATATAACTCCCTCAAAGTAAAAAAAAAAAGAAAACTAAATTACCAATAAATAATATTATGTACTAATCTTAAAAAACAAACAAAAAAAACGTTGTACCTAATGCTTTTGTTTAGAGTGAACATTCAAATCACAGTCTCCACTGAAGCCGACTTCACAGCATAAGACCCAAGTATTAATTTAAACTTTTCTTTGCAGTTTTAACTTGTAAGTTAGCAAGGGATTTCTAGAAGCTTAGAGAAAGATAAGAAAAAGTCACCTTTAGAGACCACCGGCTTTAGCTCCTCTTTGATTTCCCAAATCAGAAGTCAGCCTTCTTGCCCAAGGGGACGTGCCTGCTGTCAACAGTTAAGGGGGTCCAGGAGACAGGGGCATCATTCAGGGGCCATCTGAGAGACTGAGTCCCCACTGAGCAACTACGATGAGTCCTGGACGCGCACAGGCAAACCTGGCGACGGCACTTGCCTTATGGCGTGGGGCCGGCCAGGGCAGGCAGAGCACAGGGCAGCTTCTCTGACCCGACAGGCAGGTAAGGGAGCGTCCTGGGGCCCTCGGTGGGTTTTCAGGCTTTTATTGCTCTTCCTACACCTCTCGTAGCGCAGCAGCCAGGCTCAGAGCGGGCAGGGAGGCAGGGGGCAGGCCTCCTAACCCCGCGAATCTTTACTCCGTGGGCTCTCACATGGTTTCGCCAGCCGCCTCTCCCCTGCACGCCCTCTGCAGCACCCCGTCCTCCCTGACGCCGCCCTTCTACGCGCAGCCTGCAGGCTCAGGCGTGCCCACTTGCACAAGCTCACGGCGTATTCCGGGCGTCCACCATCAGGCACGCACAGCCGAGCCCACGCGCCCAAGCGCCTCCTGCATCGAAGCCTGTAGGGAAAGCTCTGGAGGCCAAAGGCGCAAAAGGCCAAGAGCTCAGTTACCCTACGGCTGCGTATCACAGATACTGCGGGGGCGGGGGGGGGGGGAGTGTGCTTTTGGTGTTTTGTTCTTGGGTTGTTTTTTTTTTTTTAAATTAAAGGTTTGGGGTANGGGGGGGGGGGGGGGGGGGGGAGTGTGCTTTTGGTGTTTTGTTCTTGGGTTGTTTTTTTTTTTTTAAATTAAAGGTTTGGGGTAGCCCTGGCTGGATGAATACTGGCTCTACCACTTTCCCAAAGCATGTGCTCGTACTGTACCAAATTTTGATAATTCTCCCCTCTTCATTGCTGTACCTGTCAGGGGGCCCATGATCTTCGATGCCGTCATCGTGAGGGAGCAGCACGAAGGCCGCAGGAGGCTGAACTGGCTCCCTCAATGGGGTGTCTGTTTTAACTGTTCCAGCAACTCTCTCCCGTGCCCCCTCTCGTCCTCCTCCCCTCCCCTAAGGCCTACCCATTTCCCGAGACACAACAGTACTGCAATTAGGCCAGTTAATAACCCTCCCAAGGCCTCCAACAGCTCAGATGAGCTGAAGAGTCACAGAGTCACTTTCTCAAAAGCTTTGAGGGATTCAGCTCCGGGGGGAGGCGTGCAGGAAGCCAAGACAGAACAGAATCTAGGCGTCTGGCCCCAAACAGTTAGCCAGGGGTGAAGGCAAAGGAAAGCTCTTGAAGGCGAGAAAAACTGCAGCTCCTGTGAATGCACAAGCCACGGGAGGCTTCACCGCACTGAACACTGTTCTTGAACGTCGCCGCCTTCCTCGGGGAGCTCAGCCAGGCTTGCGGCAGATGCGGCGAAGGCTGCAGCATCCAAGCAGATCAGACCAGCCCCCGCTGTCCCTTCCATGAAAGCTGATCCAGAGCAAGGCCTACTTGAGGCCGTGGCGGTTGGGAGAGGCGAGGAAGCGACAAAAGGGAAGTGTGAAGCTGGCAGAGGCTGGTTCATGGGGTTAGAGGAGAGAAGCCATTTCCACACGTAAAGAACAAGGTGAAGCAGCAAGTGCTGACGCAGGAGCTGCAGCCAGTTACCAGAAAGCCCAGCTGAGCTCCCCGAGAAGGCGGCTATCTCAGGAACAGTGTTCAGGTGGTTGAGAGAGCGTCTACTGCAAGAAGATGCCTTCTAGGGCTTTCTCTCTCTCTCTCTCTCTCTCTCTCTCTCTCTCTCTCTCTCTCTCTCTCTCTCTTTCTCTCTCTCTTTTTTTTTTTTAAGATTTATGTATTTATTTATATAAGAACTAAGGTACAGCACAGGGTGCGGGTGTGAGAGGATTCACCAGAGACAGAGCAGGGAGCAGAACAGATGGACTGACTGAAACACACTGCTGAGGGGAGCAGTGGGAGACAGGAGAGGTCTGCTGCGCCCTGTGGGTCCGCACCCTGGTAAGGGATTGCATTTATGCTGCAGTGGCTGCTGATAGCTTCATAGTGCTGCGCCTTAATGCCCTGCACTACCAGGGAGGCCCTGCCTTCTGGGATTTTCACTTTTAGAGAGAAGACAACATCTGGCTTCAGAGCTTTCAGGGACAGGCTCTCTTGTTCACTTTCTCTTTTATAAGAAAAGAGAAAGGGGAAAAAACCCACAAAGGTCAAAAAGGTTTGAAGACAGAGGCAGAGACTGGGGTGACAAGTGTTCGGGCCACGGAACAGCACAGACTCCCGAGGCACAGGGCGAATCCCCCTTCAGACCAACCCTGACAGCACCGTGGCTCTGACCTCTGACCTCCAAAGTGAGAGAGGATGAACTTCTGCTGTGCCAAGACACCCGGTCATAGACATTCGCCCTGGCAGCTACAGGAAGCCAACACGCTTGGCAACGGGTGTTGAGACATGGGGAGCGGCCTCTAGCATTGCTTGGGGTCTGAGGAGCCCCGATTTGGATGCGCACGGTGCCCGCACCCTTGCCCACTTGTACAACTGTAGACAGATGATGTTTCAGTGTCCCAGCAGATACTGCTTCATGAGGACTGTACAGATGGAACGAGGCCCGTGACAGAGCGCCCGGCACACAGCAAGCGCTGGAAACACTGCGGGTGATACTCCAGCCTGTCGTCAGAAGCTGGTGGGCACCACAGGTGATGCTGATTAAGGAGGAGACAGGAAAGACTCCAGCTACTTTTGAGGCACACATTCCTTGGAGATGGTCTCTTCTTCGGGGAGGAAGGAGGGATAGAGGACATTGGGGTAGTGTAAAGAGAGCCCACTGCTGGTTTCAGAGGAGGAGAGAGAAGAAGACAGAGGCGTAGGCTGGGAAAGACTTGGGGGAGGACTGGCTTTAAAATAAAACAAGGATTGCTATTTTGGAAGATGAATGGGGGGTGTCGTACTGTGTTTGGGAGGAGGATGGAAACAGAGGAACTATTACTTAGGAGGAGAGAGGCAGAGAGGCTGTAATTATGAGCAGGCAGGCACTCCCCATGCACTGGCAGGTTAGTGAATGGCTTTGGGGAGGCAGGAAAGGGGAGCCCAGGCAAAGGGCGTTTCCCGTGAGGGTACTGCCAGGCAGCGGCAGGGCACCTGCCCAGCTCCTGGTTGGGGGTGACAGCGGGTCACAGAGAGACTCGGGGCAACTGCCCGGTGTGAGGGAAAGAGCATGCCTGGGTCAGGTAGGGCAGAAATTAAACCCCAAAAAAGTGGGCCCAACATGTGTCTTGGGGCTTCGTAAGGATGGAGCTGGTCCTAGAGGAGCAGCCTTGACAGCAGAGAAGGTGAAGTGTGATCTGGGAGGAAAGAACGTGTGGCGAAGATGGGGGAGTCTCCTCGCGTACGGACGGACGTGTTTCATCAACCTGACAGTCAAGACCTTTCCTTAACAGCCAGGTGACTGTGCTCGCTTAGAGACTAGGAGGCCTGCCACGAGGCCCGCATTGCGTGTGACCTCAGGGACTCTGAGGTAAGGGGCTAAGGCACCTGGAAGCCCCTGCTCTCTCTGTCATGACACCTGACCCAGCGCGCCAGTCACTGACATGAACCGCTCGGCCTCCACGCTGTCAGACAAGCCAGTGAGGCGGGCACCAAGGGCGCGCTTTAAAAGAGGGGGTCCCAACACATGGAGCTAAAACTGGAAACGAGGAATAGTCACAGTGCACTTGCACTTGACTCTAATTAATGTTATCTTTCTTACGGCGTTGTGGCATTTCCTTGGGCTGCTTTCATCCTTTGCGCAAACTCCTCTTTATTCTCCACCAAACAGATTTCAAGCTCCTCTTCCAGCTTTTATGAGTCAAACGGTGACGCTCCACCTTCTGACTGGACTGGGAATCAGTTCCAACAGCAAAATAGATGCTGGCAAGAAACCATAAGGTTATCATGGGGGTGGGTGGAGCTGAACCTTCTTGAAGGCCAGAATACAGGCAGGCAGAGAGGACGGATGGGGGTTGGAGAAGGAGCAGAGCTTACACAAAGCCCATCTGACAGCAGTATCTCCCAGTGGCCTCCCCGGTACCTCAAAGCACTATCTTCTTGGGCATCCTGTTAAGGATGTGGGGAACAGAGACGAGGCGTTCCAAACTGATTGATTAAATGAAGTTTAGTGCCCGTCCTCACTCCTTGGAAAAGCATGACTGGGACATGGGGAGTCACTTTGATATCGGAAAGGGGGGAAGAGCTTTCTAAGCCAGGCTTAGATGGGGATAGGTGTGGGGGGGTCCTACACAGGGAAAGTAACAGCGCCCCATCTGATGCAGCCCCTAGTTCTCCCTCACAGACCAGTGATGACTGCCATCATACTGAGGTACACTCAACCCCAGCTTCCAGGTTCTACTTTCCTTTCAGTTGGTTATTGTCTGATGAACATCAGTGGCAGACACAGCACAACAAAGTATCCAAAGCCTAGGAAACTGAGAAATTCCACTTCCGCCCTTGACAGAGTAGCTGCTGTTGGACTTAACTTTCTACCAGCAGCTACAAGAAAACCAAACAGAATATATGAAACAACCGTGTTCAGACACTGGACGGCAGCAGCAGACAACCGTGATCCCTAGAGAGACGAACAAGGAAAGCGCTACAGTCACCGTGACATTCTTGCTGGTGTCACTTTCCAGATCTCGGTGCAAGGAGGGAGACCCCTTAGTTCTTGCTGAACTGAGGAGACAGATAGGCGTTCAGAAAGATGGAGGGAGATATGCAGGGCAGAGGACCAGAGAAGGAGGAGCTACATAGGAAAGAGCTGGAGACGTCTGCCTAGGTGTTGCTTGGACTGAATACTAAGCCGTGCAGTTTTAGCATAAAGTTCCACAGGACTGGGTAAAGGAAAGCAGTCTGTGAACTGTGGGCTGAATTCCCAGATCTCACACCACAAAGTGGGGAGACACTGTAATTCCAACTAGCCAGTATAGAGAGAGTAAAGGAGGACCCAGGGTGTTCACAAGAGGTTCACATCTTTGTTTTAGGGTGAAGCTAGTCCAGGGTGAAGACTACTTTTGGCTCACTCTCATAAAGTTTTAAAACAAGCCTCCACAGTATCAATGGATTATTTACATTTTAAAATCCTGCCAAGGCAAAATCCAACTCTCTTTAGTGAAAGGCAACAAAATCCAGATGCTCAACAAGGGAAAATTTTGAGTGTTCAGCATACAATTAAAAATTGAAATACATGCCAAGAGATGGTACCTATACTCAGAAGAAAAATTAGCCCCTAAAAACCAAGAGTAAGAACCTAAATCTGCAGGGATGTTTTTGTCTCTTCTCTAATTTCATCTTTTCTTAATTAGCCATTGATTTTTACCCCTATCAGATTCTTTGAATATGAAGATACTCATGTTTACTTTCCACTTGATATACTCAACATCTAAATAAGCAAGCATTTACAAAAAGTCCTCAGAGGCCAGCTAACAGTCTATGCCTCAGAAAAGCCAAAGCCTGGGCTTGCTTGGATGAGACCATAGCCCATAAGAATAATACCCGGTAAGTTTATTCCAGGAAGTGGATTTCCCCATTTCCTTTTCAGCTTCTTTGAATCTCCCATCCCTACTTCCTGATCCCCACACCTACAAGTGATTTCAAAACCAATGAATGAAAACCTGTGTAGCACACGAACAAGGTCCCAGAGGATGAACGTAGGGGAATACAAAAGTGACACTTTATTTGGGTGGTGCTTTGGTCTCTTTCTGTTATTCTTAGGGAATTATGATGAATTCTCTTCATAGAAAGATGTGGTCAAACTTTGTTAAATGTGCCCCTAACACATACACACACAGAGAAGGCCCTCAATGTAGAGATCTGAATGTAAGTGCAAAATCTGTCTATTCTTGGAGTATGCCAAAGTCCATTGGATTGCAGGGCTGTGCAAAATCTCCAAATGTGATTATGCTATACTTCTTGGAGTGTAAGTGGCTTTTGCTGTGACTCATGCAGGCCATTGTGTGGGTGGCAGTATTCTGGCCAACAATGACCACACACAATTTGAGACAAGTGACCTTTATAATCATTGCACTAGGTTCTAAAAGCTACCTGGAGTTGACAGCTTATGGCTAATTGAAAAGGCAACTCAAAGTTATTTACTAGAGAATGAGGGGAAATGCCTGTGATTTAACTTTTACCTACTATTGTTCCGCAAGGAAGGGTTTGGAGGGACATAATCACCTCCTCACCGCTGCAAAGTATTACTTGGTGTGTGTCTGGTGACCATTGCCATAGTTGTTTCCTCCTGTGAACTCTCCACGAGGCTGAGTTATTTGTTCCCAAACGACTCCAGCTTCTTTTAGGAATCCATTAAGATCACATCTTAATTTCCAAGAGTCAAGTATGAAACATAGACTCTCAGGAGTTAGCTAGTCTAACATTTTATCCAACGTAAGCGTTCCTTTGTCAGTACTCTAAGAGTCCAATCTGCTTGCACGTCTCCATATAGAGGGCTCCCTGCCGCACTAGGAAACCCTAGTAAGAAAATTCTTAAAATGTCACTTTAGTCTCTCTCCTATTTTTTGGTTCTAATTCTTCCTCCTGTCATGCAAGAGACAAGTCTAAGTTTCCAAGTAACAATTCCTGTTCACAGTCTGCTCCAACCCCTTCGACTAGTCCCCAAGCCTTGTCAGCCCCCGAGTTTCTCCTCCAGCCAAAGAGTGTGCAATAGAATTCTGACCCTCTTGGGATCTTTCCTTTCTCCTTCTTTCCTGCTTTTCTGTTTTTTTGCATTCCATTCTTTTTTCCCTCCTCACTTTTTTCCTTTCCCTCCCTCTTCCCTTCCATCAACTCCTTCCTCCCTCCTTCCCTCTCTATTGAAGATAGGAACTATCTTCACTAGTTGAAACACTGCCCAGAAACACGGTCACATGACTCCACTCGTCCTAATGTCTCTTTGAAAATAGAAGTGTAGATCTTTTGCTTCAAGAAAATAGAATTTGAGTCCTAGTTACACAACACACACCAGAGCACAAAATGGAGCTGGAATTGAGACAATTACTTGCCTCCATTCAGATGACACTTTCGGCCTAAGGTAGCAGCTTAGAGAAGAACAAGTCTCTCCTGAACACGAGGCTTTCTGGCAAGCCCTCCGCCTCCACATGATCCCACCACCTGAAGACAAGGTCTCTGAGTACACCCCAAGTTCAGCGCCCCTTCGACCCCAGGTTGTGGTGTTCCTCTTCTGTAAGCACCGACTGAGATTCTAGAAATTCCCTACCTGCTGCAAGATGTCTTTCAAGAGACAAAGCGATTGCGAATGAAAACTGACACTAATTGTGAAAATAACTGACAAGCAGTGTGTCATTATCGTTCGTGATAATGACGGCGTTTTAACCCACTTTCTTCTTTCTGTGGGATGTGAAACACAAAGATGGCATTTTCCCTTCAGACCACATCAAAGTAAGACTGGATTTAAATGCGTATTTATTTATTTATATACACATATTTGGAGAAATTGGACAGCCGTATCCCTACATTGTGCAAAGTGATATAATGGGTATCAGTAACAGGGTGAACGCATGGCTCGGAGCCCTCGGACGGAACCGGCGCTGCAGGCCAGCCGGAGGACACACTCGGGCCGACGAGGGAAGGCCGTGGAATTCCAAGCAGCCTGCTATGGCGCTCTGCAGTCAGCCTGCGTCACCCAGGACAGAAAAGCAGTGTGCTAAGGAGGGCGACGGCTGAATCACACAACGCTCCCTCCGCAGGGCCCGCGCATCACGGGACGATGGCGTGCCAGGGCTGACGAGAGTGCTGACAGCGAGCAAGGGGCGGGACGGGGTGAACGAAACTCTCAGAAGAAATGCAGGCCCAGACAGACTCCCACCAAGAGAAGGAGACCAGAGGGAAAGGAGGAAGCGGGCGCGGCTTCCCGGCTCGAGCTCGCCCTCCTGGCCCGCCTTCAGAGCGGCGGCCATCGTGGGCAAAATGAAACTAAGCCTGGCTGGGGAAAAGGGAGTCATTGGTCCAAGTGAATGAAAAGCCAGGGGTTGTGCACGGTGGAGAGGCCAAAGTGATGAATCTGCTCATTCTCTCCCGCTTTGGCCTCTGATTTCCTCCAGGCGATCCTCTTACTTGCAGAGGCCCCTCTCCCAGGGCTGACAGGCGCATGGCTCTCCCATCTGGCAGCAGGAGTTCTGCAGGAGTCCCAGACTTGAGTCTCGGAGTTCTGATTGGTCAACTGGGGGTCACATGACCACCTCTCACCCAATCCCGGGCCTCAGAGGGATGTGATGGTTTGATTGGCCAGGAGCCATCACCGCTTCACGTCTGAAACTGAAGTGGGGCCAGCCCCAGGTTTACCCTTTGGACTGAGGGGAGAATGAGTACTTCACCCCCTAAGTTAAGTGTTATCGAGGGGAAAGAGTGCAGGACGGAAAACAAAAGTAGGCGACCACCTCAGGGTAACAAAGTTGACGGAAGGCACTGAGACCCCTGAGTCCCGCACTAAATGTGGCTTCATCTGCCATGGCCCCAAAGGAACCCACTCGTCCTGGGGATCCTGCATCCATCAGGGTTCTGCTCTTCTTCAGCCATCGTTTTGACTGTGACCATTATTGAAGAACTACAACTCCCAACTTGACTTTGAAGGAAAAAAGCACTGATTATCCAGGACAATTAGAAATGAATTTGTCCTCATCAGCACTTGGTCCCACACTGAAGTCTGGAAATGTTTGAATTGTGATTGCCGTTAATTCTTCCTGACAGCTTCTAAGTTTCCTTCATGTTTCCTTTACTGACTCTTGATAATGAGACCATGGCTATGACTCATTATTCACGGGGGACGCTTCCAGTGTGCGCTTGTACAAGTGTAGACGTTTCTGTGATTTTCTGTTTTATTAGAAGTGCCAAGGGTGATCATTTCTAAGTCCGTTAATTATGTTGATGCCTCTCACAAGTGTTCTATGACTCTTCATGTTAGACAACTGGGAGAGATTGTGCTGAAAGTCACAGAGAGCAGACAAGAGGCTTCTAGCTGGTGAACTCACTAAAGAGGCCACAAAATGACAGTATTTTGATATTATTTTGAGGCTAGTCCCCATCATATGGTGATTTCAACTGCTGGAAGAATTAGGAATGATATCTACAAAACTGAGAGGTCTTGTCACTTACAGGCAGCAGGTCCACCTCAGGTGGGAGAGACCTGCTTGGTTATTGGGCAAAATCCTGCTGGCACTGCCCAAGAAGTCATTTTAGCCTCCATGCTCCACTTCATGACCACCCAGTCCACTCCTAATCTGGCCATTCATTCCACACATGCCTGATCATAGGCCTAACTGAGACAACATGAGCCCAAAGCTTTCTAAGGAAACCAGAACATGTCGCCACAAAATAGCATAAAGACACTTTGGCATAAAGATTCTTTTGAGTTTTAACTGCGTCAAGAATGCTGCAAGGTTTCCAACCTAATCTGCCCGATCTTCTCCCCAACATCATCCAATCGCTGGTCTTCTCTGAATTGCAGATCTTTCTCTGAAACGTGTGGAGCTGCTGCATTGTCAATGCACGTGACTCTGTCCTTTGCCCACTGTCAGTGAAAGAGATGAGACTAAGTGCCAGGAGAGGCCCACATGTGTGGGATTTAGAGAAAGACACAATTTCAGAAGCCATCTCATTCAACACTTCATGACAGGGGATCACTAAGAGCTCCTAGAAATGGTAAAAATAAGAGCCAGTATTTTTGCAGTTCTCGCCAGATGCCAACCGCTGCCTCTCAGCACTTGGCATGCGTTATTTAATTTTCATAATAACTCTCAGGTGAGTTCTGTCATTTCATCATTTTACAGATGAACAAACTGAGGGTACCAGAACCAAGGTAACTTGCCCAGGGCCACTGGAAGTGGGATATAAATGAGTGAGTATGAATCTGTGTTCGAGTTAAGATATGAGAAATTTTAGAGCCTCATTCTTACCTGCTCAGTCACACGTTCTCAACCAAAACATGGAGATTGAGATAACCAAGATGCAGAGAGTAAGGCACGATATTCTGAAGAGCAATAAAATTACCTACCTGATTGGGTGTGCAAGCATCCACCCTCCCCCCCCCTCCATTGCCATCTAAGTGAGGTGAGACTTGGGCGTTAAACCACAGTGGGCACGACATGCCAAGTTACCTTAGTTTCTTTAGATCAAATTAATGTGGACTCTGAGACCCTACTGCAGTACTACTAGCCTGGCAAGGAATTCATGATTGGTGAACTGGGGGGGCTGCTATTACCCAGCATCCTAGAAAGCTTCAAGGGTCTGCAGGACATTTGGGGGCAGGGAACCACAATTTTCAACGTTTGCCAAGCCACTCACTGCCCACACTCAGGTGGCTCCTTGGGGGCAGAGATTCTGTTGCCTTCTTGCCATTCTGGCATCCATCAATCTTTGTTGAGATTGGGGGCTTCAGGGCATGGGGTCCCTTCTGTATAGGCAGAGCACAACCAAATCTCCACCCCTCTCCCCTGCCCCAGATGTCCTGTTCCCCTGCAGAGACCATCGTGGCTCCCGGTCCCCTTCCCAGTGCAGGGACATTTGGTGTGTCCTCAGTGCCTTTGCCAGAATGTGGCACAAAGATGCTGCTCCCTCCATCTTTCCCTGCCCCCAACACCCAGCACCACCCCCACAGAACATCAGGGCAGAAGATTCTTAGGGCCTGGGAGAGAGACAGCAGAAGAACAAGACAGCGAAGACTCAGGGTTTTTTTGTTTTTGTTTTTGTTTTTTTGATTCTCCTCAGCAGCACAGAAAGAACACAAATAGCCCAACAAATTATCCTGCCCTTCCCAGATCAGCCAATGAGCGTTCAGCACTATTTACCCATCTCTTAGCTGTCAGGAAAAAAAGACACAAGTATGAAGAGAACTGTAAAGATTTCAAAGGTCTTTCTGATGGCAGTGACAAAGTTTGAGAGGCTCCATCCTCCAGTCTCCGGATAATGAGACCGCAGTCACATGCTGAAAGGGATTCTTCCCTTTCCGCAATGCTTCTGTTCCACAAGAGCTCAGCATGCAGTGAGGAGGAGGCTGATGATGTTCCATGGCAGCCTGACACGCTCAGCACCCCCAGCTCAGGGAGCCAGAGCCAGAGTCACACAAGAAGCAAAGAGGTGCAGACACGTGGCAGGGGTTGGGGGGGGGGACTGTAAACGTCACGGACACAAAGCAGTGCACAGATACCCACAAAAGACACTCAGGATAGAGAGGCCAGGAGGGAGAAGCAGGGGCAACCCCCCCCCCCACTGCCAAACTGCAAATTAAACGTTCTGCCCGTTATTCCCCAGACTTAGCTAATTCTGCGTTAAAGCGCCAGCTCGCACTTGGGCAGCCGGAGAAGTCACTTCACTGAACAGGCTGTCTCACCGCAAACCTGCTTCAAGAAGGTTTAGGGCGCTTAGGGACATCTTTCTTCTTTGTCCTTCTCCCCCGACACTCCCCACTTGTATTTGGCCTTTTGAATTTGCTCCCCTTGTTTGGTCCTTCGGGCAAGAAGCCTGTTGGTTTGCAGGTATGTTTTAATCAACAGGCCTGCAGGTCCAAGTGTGCAGTATAGTTTCTGGAAATATCTTGTCTCCAGACGAGGAAAAGCCAGGCCTAAGGCGGTCAGCCCACGGTGTCATTGGAATTCATAGGTCATCCCTTTGTTTGAGCTAATCATACCCTTTCCTTCCAGAGATTAAAGAGAAACGGAAGGAACACCTTTCTTCCCGATTTCCACATCGACACGCAGAAAGTTGCCCCACAGACCTCCAAACCAGCCGTTCCCTGTGGCCAGGGAGCACAGCAGCAGGCGGCAGTGGCCAGCCCCGCCCTTGCATGTCATCAGCAGAAGCTGAGTCCCAAGAGTGACACCCCCAAGGCCACATGCTTGTCACCCTCAGGATGCCTGCCACCATTCGAATGACCGCAAGTCAGGAGACAGCCAGAGACAAGGGGCTCCTGGGACGCGGGTCCTACTAGGTTTCCCCAATGGCAATTGATGAGGCGACCACAGATTAATAAAAGAGCCAGCACTTTTGCTCAAATCCTCCCCCACCAAGAAGCTATGCGACCTGGAAACAGCCTGCTGGGTGCACTCACGTGACCTACGTGTCGTTTTCCTTTGTGCTTTAAGTTAGGTGCTGCCAGACACTGCTGTGCCAACACACAGCAACCCTCCTACCTCTTCTGAAGCAAGCAGAATCTGCCGACAGAGAGCAAAATGTTGGCTACTCTTTCCCAAGCCTCCCCCTTCTGAGGATAGCCATGTGGCACAGCTCAAGGTCTAGGAAAGCACATTTCTCCTGGAAATTCAGAAAAATTGGCAAGTGAAATCACATTGCCACATGGCTGGGCTCCTTGCATTTGAGCATGACTGGATAAGGATGTGATTTAGGGGCTTCTGCAGCCACTTTGTGACCACGAGGACAATACCTGTGGCATACTCAGCACGGTGGAGCAAGAGGATGGAAAGGGATGGAGACCTGTGAGACTCCCTGTCTCTCAAGTCCTTGTTATTTATATACTAATAAACTATTAATCCAACTGCTTTCAGTTGGCTGTTCTGTTACTGGGATCCTAAAGCATCTCACAATATTGTCCAATATAAAATCAAACAATTTTTCATACAAATGCAGAGTCTTGTCTTGAAAAATCAGATCTTATAACACCAAACTCACCTTCCTATTTGGCAAGGACTACCTGGAGCTAGAGCAGATCAGCTAGTGTCCCTCACTTGCTTACTCACTGCATTGTTTTCCTAGTCCTGTAAGACATTTGATCTTAAGACTGCCGATCTCTAATACAGACGCTAGGTGCACTCAGCTTCCAGGGTGGGCTTTGACTTTTTACACTGTGTGTAACCTGCTTTATCAAAGAGATGGAATCAGTAACCCCTCAACACCCAAAAATACAGCACGGACTAGGATTGAATGTCTTCACTCACGGACATTTTACTAATGCATTATGAGGTTCCTTCTTTCCATTAATAGAGCATAATTAAAATATATGGATCCAAAAAAACACCTGCCTTTTGTGAACTGGCTTATGCTGTTAATTACAGCCCCTACAGATCCGACCATATGCTCTCTGTTATTATGTCCTTTGTAATTTTAATTACAATTTAATGAAAGCTTTTATATGGCTTGTCATAGCACTTTCAACTTAATTATCAGCATTAACAATGCTCTAGTCTTTGTTACTTTTCAGGCTTCTTCCATTTATCTTTATGTATATGTGTTGCTATATTTACACTTCACGCTCCAGAATTTTAAGTCAGCATTCACTGAAACACAACTATCTCACGTTCTCCTGCTCACTCACTGTAGGGGAGAATGTGTAAAACCAGAATCGCAGAAGTAAAAAGACTATATTTTTTAATAGTAGCAAAGGATCCTTTTTCTGCATTTTTGTTTTTGATATGGTTTTGAGAATCATAAAAATGTTAGTTAAATCGGAGTATTGTTTAACCTTCTATTTTTGCATAAATGTGTGCTGAGTTTAAAGGGATGTCTCACCAGTTGCTCTGATTTAGCTTGAAAATATCACATTCATTTTTAAAATCACTTGCCAGTGTAGCTGCAGCAATTTAAACAATCTGCTTTTGGACAGAATCTGTGGATTCTATGGCACAGTCATTGTGCATTTCGGAAGGACCACAGCTGGAGAGGGTTGCTGGGGTGGGGAGGGGGATGTCCTTGGACAAGGCCTTCACCAGGTGGTACCCACGCACCCAGGCCTGAGCCCACAATGGAAACAGCTGATCTGGCACACCCAGCCCAGAGCGGCTCAGCCAAATGTCACAGTCACCTGAGTCCTTCCCAACGTCCCTTTAACACAAACTGCTACAAAGTGACAGGCTCAGACACCAGAACTGCATCTCCTCCACACAGGCCTGGGAATCTCAAGACTCACAGGGTACATTTGCAAAGAACAAGCAGGCCAAGCAGCAGCTCTGTACGCAGAGTGAGCAAAGCTTCTGAACTGGCCACATTTAAACAATGCCGAGAGCAGAGAAAGACACAACACGTTGCTGATACTGTTCTCGCGCCTTCTACCAGCGCCCTGCCACACTGAAACCTGACTGCTAGCCAGGAATGGGAACGGACTGCCCATTCAAAACCTGACTGAGCAAAACTCAGATCCCCCAGGAGACAAAGTGCTTTGACGCTGCTGCTTCAAGGTCACCCAGGGTCACCCAGGCTTCCCTCCAAGCAGAAGACAATACCGACCCCCCCTCAGACAATGGCCGCGACCTTCCCCACTCCGGCACTCACGTGTCTTTCTTTTCGCTGGACTGGAGTCTGCACAAGACTCCCTTCTCACTGCGGTGATTCAGCGGGCCCCAGAGGCGCCAGGCTGCAGCTCTGGGCCGCAACTCCACAGCACAGGCTGTGAGAGGCCTCCGGGCCTCTTTCCAGCCTCCACACTGGGACCACCTACCGCCCGTGCTGGCTTGGCCAGCCCGCCCCGCTGGCCTCACCTGTGAAACCCACCGCCTCTCCCAGTGACTTCTGCTGGACTGGACGGCCAACACCACGTCTTCCAGGGGAGAGGATTTATTATGTTTTACAACCATGAACACAGGAAGGTGGCTGTGACGGCAACCATTTCAGAGACAGGAGTCAACCGCCCTGCACCGCACCCACCCGCCCTGGCAGCCTCCTTCCGCACGCCCCTCGGAGATTGTTCCTGGGTCCTTCCTTTGCAAAGTCAAGAAAGTCGGATGCAGACACTTAAGGTAGCAGGAACATCATCAGCAGGATGGGAGCAGGATAACTTTGAGAAACGACTGATGAGAAACTCGCCGCGAAGCCTCTTCTCTGCTGTTAAGATGGCAGGTCAGAGCACCTGGGCCTAACGTCCGTCCTCCCCAAACAAGTCATACGGGGCCCTCGGTGACGCCCTCCAGAGGCAGGTTGGGCGCACTGTCAGCCACGGGCCTCTCCTCTTTCTTCATGGAGGTGGGCACCCGGAGGCTCACGTAGGGTTTGTGACAGGCGGTGTTGGCCAGAGGAGGGTAGTGCTGTCGGTAGCAAACGTAAGCAAAGATGAGGCCGATGACTCCACCAACAAGAGAATCTAGGCAGGAAAGGGCACAAGGCAGAAGAGCATTAGTATTCACCACGTGGCGGGGACTTGCCAGCACCTGGTCCGCCTGTGGCCGCACACGCTGGCGGGCCGGCAGAAAGAGAAAGCGCGGACGTGTGCGGCCCGTCTCTGCAAACTCTCACTTCAGAACTTAAACGTCCCTGCCAGATGTTGCTGGATGCGCTCTCTTCTTTTCCTCCTTCCTCCATACCTGAGCACTGCACAGACTCAGATTTGCCTACTGGATTTGGAAAACCAATGCTAAAGCCAGGAGAATCCAGCCAGCCCTCCGCGGCCCCCATGTCCTTGGGGGCTCCACTGCCTTCCGTTTAGCAGGCCCCTGTGAGCGCAGCGACAGGCTGAGCCACGGAGACCCAGGGCGCGCCCGTCTCAGTCTCGTGGGCAAAGAGGTTTCCCAGGATGAAGTGTCCCTTCTAAGTCACAAGGTGACTGAGACACTCTATGATACGCCAGGACTGGCGAACCCGACAGACTCTGGTGGGAGGGCCCCAGCCTCCAGCAGGCCCAATCTCAAGTTGCAGCATGGAAGGGGGCAGCCGAGGGGAGGGACAGCTGCAGGCAAGGAAGTGCCCCACTGGGAAGCAAAGGGCATCCAGCTGGTGCCCAGCACCTGCCCTGATAACCTCATTGTTCTTGCATGCGCACGCGCATGTGTGCGCACACACGTACACACACGCACACACGCACATACACACAGGCTTTAACTTGTGTCTATGGGTTCTTTTTGCCCAAAAGATCCTACCACCATGGCGACCCTCATCTCTAAAGCAGCCTGCGCACCGTGAAGGTGGGCACACACCGAACCGCCCTTCTGCCCTCGCACTGCCCACTCCCTGTCCTGTGGGCCCCGCAGGAAGTCCCCCTGGATTCTATGTCCAGCAGCACCAGCCTTGCTGTGCAGAGGAGGAAAGTGGACTCCGAGAGGCCAGGGGCCCCTGCAGCCCGTGCCTCCGTCATGGCAGAACTGGGCTGAGCTCCGCACGCCTGCTTCGCTCGCCCCTCTCCGGGCAGCTGATGCCCGGTGCAGCTGGCCACGTGCGTGCGGGTGACGCGGGGCTCCCTCAGCTGGTCAGTTCTCCGGGTGGTGAGTTTTTATTCCTGTGAGCCACACACTGTGCCCGGCGGATCAACTGTACATGGTTTTATTTATACGGTTTTAGTCACAAGCTGGTGCCCGGGCGTCTCCTGCTGGGCCATCTGGGGTGCGTCAAGGAAATGTGTCTCTCAGGAGAAAAAGCTGTTTAGCGCTTAGGTGACTGCACACCCCCTCATCGGGCTCCGCGTGATCCTGTCCCAGGTGCCCTGGTTCCATCTAGATTTATTGGACTTATTTTTGGAGAAGGGGACGGCGCTTTGGTGTTTTATCAGCTTCTGAAGATTGCTTCTACCTGCAGCGCTTTTACTAGGTTGACTGGCTTAAGAGCAGGCAAAGGGCATGTCTCTGACGGTGGCACAGGTCCTGCTGCCGCCGGGCCAACAGGGAGGTTCCTGCGCACATGCCCGGCCCTGGGCCGTCCTGCTCCCCTGCAGCCGCTGCCTTCCCGTCTGGACCCTCCAAGCCGCGCTTCAGCGGAGAACAGGCCTCATGCACAGGCCAAAAAGACTCATGAATGCATGTCGGTTTAATGACTTTCTCAATGAAAGAATATGCAGAGAATAAAGTTCACTTTTAGGAGAAAAAGCAGTCATAAGAAACATTCAGGGCTGGGGTAAAATCCGTCATTCAGAGTCCACTGAGCGCGGCTCTGAGCTGAATGGAGCCACTGAGGTGCCAGCCCCCGTTACTCAGAACATGACTTGATTTGGAAATGGAGTTTTTAGGGGACGACCAAGTCAAAAGGAGGTCCCTGGGGCAGCCCCTCATCTGGCTGGTGTCTTTATGAAGGGGAGATGTGGACACAGCGAAAGCAACACGCAGAGGGCAGATGATGGGAAGAAGCACGAGAACACTCCATGAGTTTAGAAGCAGATCAAAATGGGCTGCTCCAGGGCAGAGGAGGAACTGGGGTGGGGGCGGGGGAGGGTCTTTGCCCTCTAGGTGTCTGGGAGTGAGCACAACCAATGCCTTGATCCTCAACCCCTGGCTTCCAGACTGAGAGAATAAACTTCCATTGTTCCGCACCATTCGGTTCACGGAATTTTGTTATAGCAGCCCTAAGAAAGTAATAAAGTCCCCATCAGATGCCATCCCAACAAGAGAGTTACAGACCCCAGGCGACATGGAAGTTACATTCTAAATCAGAGTTCAGACCATGGAAGCCCTTCGCTTCCACAGTTTGCGCTACTTCGTGTACTGCAGCCAAACTGGGTGGCTGCAGCAGAGAGAGGCAAGCCTGACACACGTAAAGCTTAAGATATCTGTTATCTGACCTTTACAGAGAGAGCAGCTGACTCCTATGCTTGTGGAGAAGGACAGGAATAATCAATACCTAATGGATAGTTAGACGGTGGTGAGGGAGCACAGCAAAGGGAGCATGTGGAGTGGCCATCACAAGACTTCCTCACCGAGCTAACACCTGAACCAAGGTTAGGAGGGAGAGAAGACCGAGCCACAGCCACCTCAAGGAGCATTCCAGGCGCAGAGACCTGCAAAGGCCCTGAGATGGGCTGGAGCTGGCATGCTCGAGGAACAGGAAGAAGCCCAAGGGACTGGGATGCGCTGGCGTGAGTGAGGTGGGGAAGTAATCAGAAAGCACCATCAAAGGGGTAGCCACTGAGGGACCAGATCTTGTAGGCCATCGAGGGACCTGGATTTGGACGCTGAATGCCCCGGGGCGTCACTGGGGAAGCTTAGCAGAGGAGAGGCGTGAGCTGACTCCAGCTGTAAAGACTCATGTTGGCTGTGGTATGAGGGGCAGGGGAGGGAGACTGGGGGGCTGCGGGAGGCATCAGCAGTAATCCAGACAACAGATGATAGTGGATTAGACTAGAGTGTGAAAAGAAAATTGGATTCTAGAAATATCCTGAACTTAGAGCCAACAGGAAAAAAAACAGAGAAAAAAAATCACTGAACGCAGAAGGGAGGATTCCACGGAGTGAGAGGGAGCATCTCTGTCTGGGCCCAGTCAACGTCCAGCTTCCCTGGAACTAGGGGAAAGATCAGGACGAACCCAGGACCCAGCCTCCTGTGGGGTGCTGGAGGAGTGAAGGAGAGCAGGAGGTAGACTCAGAAGTTCCCAAGCCCTGAGGAGCATGACAGCTGCCCCGCTGCAGGGGACAGTCAACTTTAGAGAGAAAATGAGGTGAGATCAAGTCTAGTCAGGACTGAAATTACTGGGGGGATAATCACAGTGATTTTGTTCCACACAAAGCAGGAGCAACACCACAGGTCAAGGGCTCCTTCTCAAGTCACTCCATTTAGAAAATACAGTGATTGGCCAAGGGTCACTCCATTCAGAAAATACAGATATTGCTTCGGACAGCCCAAGGGAGGCCTGCTTAACTAGTGTGCCCCTCAACTCTGAGCTGGGAGAGGAAAGGAGGTGAGAGGGAAGGGAGCTGCCTCACCTGCCCTGTGAGGAGCGGTTAGTACTGTATGGCACACACATGTCCAGCATGGTGCACCCTGCCACTCCCAGAAACACTTCATGTTCAGGGTTCATAAACTCCTGAGGCCTGGTCACTCCACTCACATCCACTTCAAATCACAGACCCGTCATAGCCCAGTCAAGCAAACACGCAAAGCGGCGGCGGCCATTTTGAAAACTTCATCCAGTCAAATATGGCGTCCATGGCTGACAGGAAGCTTCCCAACCTCGGTTGGGAACAAATGACCGTCGCCTTCCTTGAGACTGCTCATGTGGACAACAGAGAAAGATGCTCTTTCTTATAACGAAACACCATCCAAGGTTTCTTAAGAGGACCTACCACTAGAGAAAACTAGTATTGATTAAAAGGTTACCCCCAAAGCTGGCATCACCTGAGGAAAGCCTGGATTCAGACACAGGAACTTGGGGAAACAGGGAGTGACAGGGCCCTGCTATTCCTAGCTGTAACTGGAAAATGGAAACAAGCAGGACTGCAGTGGGAGGCAGAGTGGGTTTAAGGAGATGTTCTGCTCTCTCTCTGCATTTTCCCTACATGTGCTTTCCCTAGCATGAAAATGGCACAGATTTTATTGCTTGAAAACACAGCTAATCACAAAAGTGAGTCTCTTTGTGATGCACTGGGCACTGCAGTTAACATCACCCACGAAGCTGTCCAACTTCCAGCTGACCCAAGAGCCAGCATGGCACAAAGACATAGAGCGCCTCAGTGTCACAGGAGTTTGGTGTCCATCCAGCTGGTTTCATTGCTAGAGAATGTTTCACCTGCCCCTCCATGCCACAGTCTGTGGCTCACCTAATAAGACAAGACTTGTATATCTGAAGTGCAAAAGGCAGAAAAGACCAGAAGGGTATGGACAACAGGAAAAAAAAAAAAAAGAAACATGATAATAGAAAGAGCAAGGCATTTGAGATTATGGGTTATTAACTGGATGTGAATATGTAATTGAGTAATCAGATGTACTTCTACATTAGGCATAGTTGCCTAAATCAAATTTGAAATGCAGTCATAAAATCCCCCTAAGATCAATGCTGTTATAAAGTCTATAATGAGAGGGACTTGGGCTTTGTTGATGTCTCTGGTGCTCCACGTGAACTCTCGTGATGGATGGCCTCTGCCCACAGGCACTTCAGTCCACCCAGGAAAAGCAACAACTTATTTATATCCATCAGGCATCCTGCTGCAAACACCCACCTACACTGCATTCAAGGGCCTCACTGCCTGGCCCTTCTCCAAGCTAGAAACCTTGAAGGCCTCCTCAATTACTCCCTTGATGAATGAGTGTTAGATACTGCTACTTCCTACCACGTAAGAGGAGAAAGAAAGAGCTGAGATACTATGTAGATCAGTCTCCACAGCTACAGACATTTGGGGTTTGGGAAGGCGCCATTTTGGGTGCCATAGATCCCTGGCCTCCACCCATTAGATGCCAATAACAAACACCACCACCTCTGGCTGGGAAACCAAAAGAATTCTCCAGTGGTTAAGAGCCACTGGTGTAGATAGTGACATATATACCTAGAAAGGTGAATTCAGGTGCCCATTAGAGGATCCAAGGAAAGACAAACTCTTCTGCTGGCTGAATTCCTGGGCACAAACTGAACAGGCCAGGGCACAGGTGAACTGGTCCTCGGGCCACATCAGTGACCTGTACCCATGGATGCACGTTCAATTGGGCCACAGAAGGCTGCAGTGACAGTTTTTGGTTCACTCCTAAGTATGAGCCTGAAAATCACTGAACATAAAGCCACTAGCTGTTCTTTCCCATAAGCCTACAAAGCACTAATATTCTCCCTCCACTGCTCTAAGGTCCTCTCTGTGCCAGCTGGATTGGCTGGGTCTGCAGCCCAGTTGCCAGCAGGCCTTGGGTGCACCAGCTGCATCGAGTCCACCACTTACCTCCCTAAGCCAAGAATCATTCTCCTATGGTGCACAACCACAGCTAGGTACAGGGCCACAAAACCAGTGAGGACCAAGAGCACTTACTTAAGAGGGACTGATCTCAGGTCTTAGTTTTTTTTGTTTTTTGTTTTTTTTTTTTTTTTTTTTTTTTTTTTTTTTTTTATGGNTTTTTTTTTTTTTTTTTTTTTTTTTTTTTTTTTTTTTTTTTTTTTTCAGGAAAAGATCACACTACAAAGCTTCTTCCCACCTTCCAAGGTAAAGTTAAAAAATCAATTCGATTCTGAAACCCTTAATCACCTCCCCAATTCAAAGTGGTAGAATAAAAGTGAAAACCAGAAATGCACAGCTTATAAACAGACTGTGTTCCCAAAACACAGAGGCCTCTAAATTAGTTTTTGGAAAACACAACACATCCTTCTTGCGAAACAACGAGCAAACAACACCGATTTGCATTTGTGCAATACGTTTTCCTTTCTCAAGTACATTCAGATCCATCATTTCACCCAGTCTATGAAATATCTCGGTGAAACATTTGGGGGAGATTTTTCCATGACCAGAGGGGGAAGAACTTCCGTTTACAAGAGATAAGTGAACAGCAGCCTGTGAAACGCCACCTGACCTGCAACATTCTCTGTGGAGAAGGCAGAGTGGGCAGCAGTGACTGGGGGGAACTCTTCCCACTTCCAGGGGTGCATGGGTCTGCCCTGGAGCTGCTTCTCAGCAGCTCCCTCCCTGCTGCCCTCTGTCATGTCGCGTGGCCCCATATTATCCGGAATGCCGCCCGAGGCATTGACGATGACAGCAGAGAGCAAGGAGCGCCCAGCCCACGGCCTGCACTGCCCAGCTCCACAAGGAGGGCTCAGGACCCTGCTCAGGGCTCGATGCACCCTCCTACCCAGACCGCCCATCGCCCCCTTCCTGTGCCATTGGCCCCAAGTCAGAGCCTCTTCTGTTGGGGGCTCATGAGATCTGGGAGGGTGGAGAGTGGAACTGAGGCTGAGAAAGGAGCAGAAGTAGGGGAAGCTAGGGAGATGCTGGGAGGGTCATGGGATGCCCAGAGAAGACAGAGAGAAGCCCCCAGCTAGCAGATCCCCTCATCTCCGACCTCGCCTGTCGCCTCAGCCCTAGTGAAAACACGTGGGGAAAAGACCCACGAGGCTGTTGGCTACAGAGACAGAAAAGGAGGAGGAAGAAAAGGGCAACCCAGGGAAGGAAGAGGAGGTACAGAGAGACCGATAGTGGGGGGCCTCCCTTCCAGGGAAGCTGGAGGTGGGCGAGTCTCCTTCTGCTTATCTGTAGCTGACACACGGAGCTCTGCACCGGCACTATTTGGACTCCATCAGCAATAACTGACGGCTTGTTGCAAGCGCAGAGCCAGGCTCCGACTCCACAGCCACCCCCAGGTCCTAGTCTTAGCATAGGGTGCCACACAAAGGTGCCGTGGGGACTGCCCTTTGGGAACCTGTAGACCTGGAGGCAACACACCCTGTGGTCGCACCTTCGCCTGCTCCACCCGCATCTATTGGAGCAGGCAGGGGCAGTCACAAGCTGGCTTAGCTTTATCCCTGAAACAAGCCCCTCGTCTTGTATCCTTCTGACGGTCCACAGATACCACAGGATTCGTGCACACAGGGAGACTCGCCCCGGCCTTGCAGCAGCTGTTGAGAATACTGCAGGCACTGATCCGTGGCGGACACATCCCCTGGAAGTGCATCCGTGGTGAGAAATCCATCCTTGTGGCATGGATTTGAGATGTGAAAGGGAAGGAGCCAAAACCACTTGGAACGAGTCTGGGACCCCAAGCCAGTGACCCAAGCCTTGAGTCTGCAGCCAGGGGCCTGCCATCCGGGCTGGACTCCCGGTCTCCTTGAGCAGAGAAGGAGCTTAGTGCTGTCCCCAGCAAGCCCCGCCTGAAGGCCAGAAACCACTGCGCCTGGCGATCCCTTTGGCCTTGGCTGGTTACTGAGGCGCCCAGTTCTCCCCAGGCGTGTTTCCACTCCCTCCGGCAGGGGGCGCCCGCCGCCCCAGGGGCCGGGCGCGGAGCCACTCACCTTGCCAGTGATGCTTGTAGTCGCACATGCGGGACAGGGCGATCATCATGGCGCAGTACAGGGGCAGGATGGCCGCACAGAGCCGCCAGCTCTTGCCCCGCCCGCTCTCCGTGAAGCAGTGCAGCTTGCCGGCCAAGTAGAACGTCGTGAAGCCGAGGCCTGAAAAGGCAACTGCCAAAGAGAAACAGCAGGTGTTACCTAGCGGGCGCTGACGGGGGACACGGGCATCCTGCCGGCCCCGACGACCCCGCGCCCGAGGCCAGGGGGGCGCCAGGTGCTCTCGCCACAGGCAGGTTGGCGTGCAACTGTCAGCCCCGAGAACGCCCTTCCCGGCTGGCAGCGCTCGGAGCCCCCATCTCTCATTCGTTCACTCAACAACGACTTCGCGGCGCCCCGCGTGCGCCAGACGGCGCGGCTCTAGGCTGGAACGAAAGGGCGGCTGAGGGACCCGGCCACGCTAATGGGTCATTTTAATAGGACGTTTTCGGTGGGCAAAGAGCGCGTCCAGGACACAAGACCGGGGTGGTTTAGATGGGCGGGTGTGGGAGGCTAAGGGCTTGTACTTGGTGCGTTCAGGACGACAGGAGCAGTCAACTCTGCAGAGACTGCAGAAAAGCAGCATGGCAAAGTCCTGTTTCTTAGAGTTTACAGCTGCAAAGACGACTCGGGCCTGAGCCAAAAGCACTGTCAAAGCGTGGAGCTGGGTGTAGCGTATAACCCCCAAGCCCTCCATCCAGTCAGGTGTAAAACATGCTGAGGCTCAGTGAGCTCTAAGGTGGGCTCCTGCCCGCTCAGAACAGCGGCCTCCACCCGCGCTCCACAGGGGCTCACCTTGAAATCCGGGGAAGCTTTAAAAGACACCAGTAGCCACGGCCTCTATGAAAATTATGTCACACAATAAAACTAAGCTTTTGTTATTGAAGAAGGAAAAAATAAAATCTCAAATAAAATAAAAGACACCGGTAGTCAAGGCGTGCTGCTTGCGCCGTTCGACCGGCCCCGCGTGGACGCTGAGGGGGATGTGCGCGCATGCGCGGGCATGCACGCTCTCCGGGCATTGAATTTAGGGCAGCCGGGATTGAATTTAGACGCCTGTATTGAAAGTCCGTGCTATAGCTACACCAAGTCCGGACACCCGCCAATCAAAACTTTCCTTTTGCGCAGCGCTCCCAGGTAGCCAGTCCGCACCGCAGCTTGGTACAACAGGTTTTGTAAATACCTACTGTAGGGTCAGAGAAACTAGGTCTTTCCACCCTCCCGCCACTAGTATACTGATGGACACCTGCGGTGCTGCGTGCACGCCTAAGTGGGCATGCGCAAGTGGGCACACCTGGGTTTGGACATGTGCCTATAGAGGCGGTTTCACGATGACGCCAGGAGCAGCAAGAGTAGCAGAACAAAGAGCAAGAAAGCAAGAGAAGCAGCATAGCAGCCGAGAGGGTGAGATGCGCCGGGGGCTGGGAGGCCTGCCAGCCTCCTGGTCCTCCCCGCCCCCACCCCTGCCTGCATGTACCTGATGCAACCTCTATAATAAAAGCATAAAAGCCACCGAGGGCTCCAAGACTCCTTCCTTTATCCCGTCTGCTAGAACCATCCAGAACTTGCTCTGTGCCCCTTCCTGGCACTACACCTACATGCCAACAACTTTGAGACTCAGCCTTGGCCTCAGCGCCACGGAATCTGTTATGAATGCAGACTCTCAAGCCTGCCCCACACCCATTGAGTTACCATCCGCGTTTTACAAGGTCCACCAGTGGACTGTGAGAAAGTCCAGCTTAGTGTCCAGGATGACACACTCATCCTCTCTAGAAAGCATATCTGCACAGCCATCTTAATGCAAAAAACATGGGGAATGCTAGAAGCTCTTCTGCTCAAACTTACTTAGGATTATAGAAAAATGGAAAGAGGCAAACAGTGACCTTTCCATTCAGTGGACTATGAGGCAACCTTGAAAAGTACTGTGATTGCACAGCCATGTGAACACTACTTAGGACACAATGTTAAGCGGAAAAAGCGGGACCTGAAATTATTGGTTCAAGGTAATCGTAGTTACAGGTGCAAAAAAACTAAGTAACCTGCAGCTTGAACAAATGATCTCTGGTGTCTTTTTAAAAGGGATTCCCCAGGTAGGGACGGAGCCTATACCAAGGTACTGCTTTTTCAGCAACAAATTAAACAAGGGAGCATTTTTAAAAAACAGAATACAGAATGAGGTTTATCTCAGGAATAAAAATGAAGCACTCAAACATTTTGAATAATTATTAGCATTCAAATACACAGCTAAGCGGTGCCAACATAAATTGAATGGTTTGCTTAAAGGAAAAATATGTGAGAAACAGCATCGCCCAGCCCTGCTCTTGATGTTTGCTCTGATGAAAGGGTTTTAAGTGATTTACAGGGCGTTCCAAAGTGGTCCCATCTGCCACCAGCCTTGCAGGCACAGTGGGTTCTGAATCTCCATCCCCATCCACTGTGCTCCTGCCTTCGGTCCACCGCCCTCTCTCCCGAGGTATCAGATGGGGAGGGGCTGGAGTTGGCTCCAACGGGCACCAGCCTCTCTCTCAGCTCTTGCCGGAAGAGAAAGAGACTCCACTCAGACCTGTCCACAGAGTCCCACGAATGCGGGAAGCACCCCTGAGGCTGTGCAAGGAGAGGCAGCAGTGTGTGTTGCCAAAATGGCCTCAGTTGGGGAAACAGAGAGGAAGAAGCCACTGAGCATCGGGTGCCCCTGGCACAAGGATGTATCTGGGTCTCTATACAAGATGGTCTGGATATCTGAAAACGGAGGAGGCCCAGTTTGAAGTGGCCCAGGCAGCTGAGGATAGTCATGGGATGGACAAGAGCAGGAGCCACTGACACCCCACATGCCAAGACCTGTAACAGGTGGCTCAAATCTACACCCTCAGCCTGCACCCGATCACCTCCATGCACCCCAGAAGCTGGAATGTGGCCAGCTTTAGGCTGGAGGACAGTGGCTTGTTCTTTGGAGGGCAGGAAACTTTTTGTACTTCCCCTGCAGGCACACAGCTTTGAAAAGGAGGCGGGACTGAAGGCATGCATGCATCATTCATTCATTCACATGTTTCTTGTGCTTTTTGTGAGCACACTGATTCACATAACCATCTGTGCGTTGGAAGTGGCAATCCCCCCACACAGGGGTTGTTACCACTGAAGGCATCTCGTGGCGGCCCCAGGGCACTTGCCAGCAGCCCTCAACGGCCTCAGCCCGCATGCATCCACAGCCAGGAAGCCAGGTCCTTGGCTTTGAGCAGTATTTTTAAATAGCACCATGTGCCTTTATTCCAAGCCAACGTGGGGAGGCCCCAGTTTTATGCTAAACCTGGTGACTGTCATTTTCCCGCTGACCGTATAGGTTGTTGACTCAGCACAATCTGGAAGGGAGGCGAGCGAGGCCGACACCTCCAGATGTAGACTCCTACCCCACACACTCACACACTTCTCTGGATTTGTCTTCCAGTGATGACCCCAGGAGCCCCCTGGAGCCTTCAGGACAGGGGCCCCTCTGGACTCCAGGGACCCATAGCCACCTCCCAGATATCTGGCTGCGCCCCAGGGAACTGCGTAAGATGCTGTTAGAATTCTCAGAAAAGGTGACACTATAGAAAAGGAAGCAACATTTGACAAGGGGGCTTATATTCCCAACGTACAAACAACAATGAATACCAAAATTTCATTAATTAAAAAAAATTTTTTTTAAAGGGAAGCACCATGGGACACTGAGGATCCAAAGGATGACAGGGGGCGGGGGGCAGGGCACAGCGCATCCGGGAACCAGGACAGAGGGCAGGGCTCCAGCTAGCATCAGGAATGGTCCAGAGGAGGAAGGCCACGTCCATGGGCGATGCATGCGTTTCCCAGGCACTCAGCAGCCTTCCTCGCCTGGTTCTGCTTCATCCCCAGCGCCACGACAAGAGAGACGTTAGGCCCTTTTATGGCGGAGCAGTGAGACTGGCTGCACTGTTTACCAAAGGTTGATGTAACCTAAGACACTGAATTATTTCTAAATAGAGCAAAGAAACAAAAAAAACCTCATCACAGCTTTTCTTAGCACAGTTGCAGGTCAGCTCTGCTCGCTGCTGTTCCTCTCTGTGCCCCCTCGGCAGGGGCCCAGTAGGGCCACTGCGGTGACCATGAGGACCCAGCACACAGCCTGGCGAGAGACTTCTCTGGAATGTAGGGCCCGCCTGAACTTGCACATGGCAGGCACCGTTTACCAGACCACAGACATAACTGATCTGTTCACTACCCGGCACCAGACCAAGGCCCTCGGGGACAGAGAGACAGTGTGACCTGAAGCTCGTGTCTTCTGCCCTGTTCTACGCAGGTGAGACTCGAATTGCCTGAGAGTCCCTCCCATGATGGAAATGATTTGAGAAGCAAATCATTGTTTGGGAATGAGCAATGGGGAAAGAGAAAGGAACCCAAATGCTCATAATTAGCTTAAAGCAAACGTCAGAGTCAGGAGAAGCAAACCCTAAAAGCAGACTGTCAATTCTTCGGTGACCCCAGTTTGCACCATCTAAAACGATTTTGTTGGGAACAAAAGAACCAACGCAGGCACCGTGCAGGGGACGAGCAGAGGAAGCGGGAGCCTCGGGGAAGAAACGGACTCTGGGGAAGAAGGTGCTGCCCTTTGCCAACCCCAGAGGCCCCGATGCCAGCAAGGTCAGGCGAGGCACCTATAGGGGATTACAGCTTTTTGAAATGACAGTGTTGGCTCCCTGCCGGCCCCCACACCGCACACTGCTTGTTAAGAATCATAAACGTCCCCAGAGAAAGGGGCCAACAGCCACGAAAGCAGGAGGAGTTCTAAACAGCTGAGGCCCCGGTCTACGGAAGGTCCAAATCCCAGGGCAGCTTTTGCATTTTGCAGTCTTGATTATATGCCGCAATGATCTGAAACATAAATACAAGAATAAGCCTTCTAAAGGGAGACATTACCTTCCCCCAGTGTCATCAGGGAGCTGATAAAAGCAAGAGGAGGAGTCCGATAAAGATAACATTTTAATGGAAAAGAATTTTATTTTATCTCCAAAGGCTTTAACAGAACATAAATTTGATGGTGAGATTTAAAGAGAAATGTTACATCTGAGAAACGACTAAAAAGGCAGCAGCCACTCATTTCCTATACGCTCATCGGTTTAGCCTCTACTTGGGGTGCAGGGACTTCAGAAGCGGTGAAGTCTTAAGCACGGTCGCTGCCCAGCCATCTTGCCTGAGCCTCCCTTTGGGGAGGTGTTAAACCACCCGCAGTGGATTTGTAAGGGGAAAACCTCCTTTCTAACCTGTCTTAGCAACCCTGACTTAGCTGCATAGCGAGGAAACATGAAACAGAATAGATATCCGTGTATCTCCCCACTTCCTAGCATAGAGTCCTAAAACCTTTGTAAATTCCCAAGCTCCAAGAGCACTAGGAGTGTCCCTTGTTGTACTGAGGTGACTGGGGGGTGCTGGATGGGGACCAGTCACCAGATATCCAGTCTACAAGGTGACTCATGTAGGTTTCTGCCACCCAATTCATGCTTCCTGCGTGGGCCCCAAAACAGCTATGTAGAGACTTAATTTGGGGTGACCTGGTAGTAGCTAGTGCTCCCAGGTAATTAGCAGAATTTCTTGCTGAAGGGATTCAACTTCAGAAGCATCCCCCAATTATGACCTAGGAAAGAGTAAAAGCCCAGAGTAAGAAAACTCAAAACACAAACGATTTCAGAGCATAGGTATGAAAAACAACTCACAATGACTTTAGATATCATAAGGCAATTACATTATTTGCAATATGTCTAAGGAAAGTAGAGAAAAGTATAAGCTCAGGATGGAAAATATGCATTATTTAAAAAATGAAGATTTTTTTCAAACACCAAGTAAAATTTCTATAAATAAAATACTTGAAAACTGAATAGATTAAAAAGCATTTGATTATAAAGCTAAAAATAAGTAAACTGGAAGATAGAGTAAAAATTTTCCCCAAATGCAGTGAGAAGAAAATATGCAGAGAGACAGAGTTGGAAATTTTAAAGGAGAGGGTTAGTGACATGAGTAGTATGGTGACAAAGGTCACAGATGTCCAGCTGGGACTGAGAGGAGAAGAAAAGGGGAAGGATGAGAAAGAGGCAGAATTCAAAAGGATGATGGCTGAGGAGACTCGGGATGCTGAAAGACACAGCCTGAGGTTTATAGTGTCTGATGGATCTCAGATAAGATATGTTAAGTCCACACCTAGACACATAATAAAATGTTATGCCTCACAAGAAAAAAAAAGATACTAAAAGCATCCACAAAGAGAAAATAGAATACCTACAAAGAAGCAGCATTATGACTTATAGCTGACTTCAAAAATGCCAAAAATCAAAGCTAGGAGACAGCTTTCACATCCTTCAAAGTTTGGCGCGCCTGTAACTGTCAAATTAGAATTCCATATTTAGTAAAGCTCTCTTCTAAGAATGAGGTCAAATAAAGAAAATTTAGAAAAATAAAAACAGAGCATTTATCACAAAAGAACATCAGGAAGGAAACGTCAAGGGTATATTTTGGCAGAAGGTGGACAGGCTGAGATGGCACAGGCAATGAACAGGCTGACATGGCACAGGCAATGAACAGGCTGACATGGCACAGGCAATGAACAGGTTGACATGGCACAGGCAGTGAACAGGCTGACATGGCACAGGCAGTGAACAGGCTGACATGGCACAGGCAATGGTGAGCAGAGGTGCCAGCATGTACGTGGGTTACGCTGTGCACTGGTGGGTGGTTTTGTTGGGGAGGAGAAGGAAGAAGCAGGCTAGAATTAAAATACCAAGCAGAACTACCAGATCAGTTACAATACATTTACTAGAACTAAACATCTAATGTCTTCACAATGCGCAGAAGAAAAAATATCTGTATGTTTATATAAATTGACCTGAGAACCTGTGAACTACATATATTAAACCAGAGGCTTGATAGAACGAACTCCCAAAGTCCTCCCAAAGAGGACTACAGAGGAGATCAGAACATGAAAATAGTAAAGGAGGAAGGAGAAGACAGTGCATAATGACTGATATAAATAGATCCCAATATATGAGTAATGACAACAAAGATAATTGAAATTAGGTGTCCAACTAAATGTTTAAAAAAATAGACACAAAGCATAGGACACAAAGAATCAAAGGACAGAAAAAGATTAGAAATATTAGAAATTTGGCTCCCACATTTAAGTCAGATGTTGTTTATTGTAAAAAGAAGCATTAAAAATAAAGATGTTTGTGACTTCATTATAAAGGCCAGAGAAGGTAATAGAAAATTCTAATTTGTTTATGTATCACTTTGAAATAAAAGTCAAAAGTGAATAGGGTTTCAAACACCACAGAACTATGATATTTAATATAGTAGTAGAAAATTTTAATATACATATTTTAAGCTTAATACACATAAATTAAGCATAAACAGAAAAATCAGATAGGATATACAGGATTTGAATAGCAAAATGAACAAACTTGGCCTAATGGACAAATATATAGCTTTTGTGTCCAACAAGTCTAAAATTCACATTCTAAGCAAATTAAAAAAATGAACCTGATCTAGAATATCTACCAAGAAGCCATGCTTAGTGCCAAAATGTTTAAAGTACTCCTATTATATCAGCAAGAAGACATGAAAACTTCCCAATTTTAAAATAATGCCTGGGAGATTCTAGCATATGAAGATAAGAGAACTAAATACAAGATTTTAAGAACTGAGAATGAAAAAAATAAAACCTATCATTATATGTAAATGATATGATTTCCTATCTAGAAAACCTGAAAAAACTAATAATCTGAATTAGAAGGAAAATTAGCAAAATTTCTACATTAAAAAATACCAAAATCAACTGTACTTCTGGAGATAAGGAAACAATCAGGTAAAAAAATGTTATTTTAAAAATAAAATTTACAATAGCAATAAGAATAAGAATGTAGAGTACCTAAAGATTAATAAATAATGTGCCAATAGGGCCTCCCTGGTGGCGCAGTGGGTTAAGCAATGCACTATGAAGCAAACCGCAGCCACTACAGCACAAGTTCGATCCCTGCCGCCGGCCAGGGGGGGGACCCACATGGCGTGGCAGACCTCTCCTGCTGTGCCCGCTGCTCCCTTCAGCAGTGTGCTTCGGTTGATCTGCCTGTTCTGCTCCCTGCTTTCTGTGGTGAATCCTCTCACCCCCCCCACACTTCTGGCCTGTACCCCAGTGCTTGTTTGCATAAATAAATAAATCTTTAAAAATAAATAAATAAATAAATAATGTGCCAATAAAGCTATTAAAAGACAATGAGATCTAAACAGACAAATATTTCATGCATTTGGGTGGGGAAATATCAATTCTCTCCATATTTGATCCACAGATTTAGTAAAATGCCAATCAAATTCTCAATAAGGATTTTCATGCAACTTGAGCCATTGATACTGAAATATATCTGGATGAGCAGAGGGCTGAGAACAGCCAAAACCCTACTGAAGAAGACGGTCTTCTACCTCCACGTATCCAAGAATTATACTCCCTACGCCTTGGGAATCAGGTCATGTGCTAGTTCTGGCGATGAAATATGACGTGTGCCACTTCTGGGAGGAGCTGGTGCGTGATTCCCCGGGCTCTCATCTTCCCTGAGGAAGTACAGGGTGGGAGAGCCACAGAGCCTTAGGCTCTCTGCACCCTGAGTGATACAACTATACACGGAGGACAAGCAAGAGATACCCATTTTAGTCTGAAGTCACTAAGACTTATACCCAAAGAAAGTACAACCTATCCTGACTACAGGGGTCCACCCTGTGACATCTCCAGTTGTCAGAAGGCCGTGATGCTGAGAACGAGTCACCGCGGCCTTGGTGAAGGGACAAGCAAACAGGCCCATGGACCAGAAGAGAAAGTTTCAAGCTCCATCTTGAAGGACCTGAGCTATGGCGATGGTTGTGTCACAGACCAGAGGGGATCCACGAATAGTGCCGGGAAGGACAGGTACCCACATGGAAAGAACGAACGCATCACCACTGTACGCCACACAGCATATTAAAAAATCAATTCCAGATGGATGACAGACCTCACAACAAAGCAAAAATACTCAGCACTATCAGAAGATAGCAGTGATGGGCCTGGGAGGCATGTCTTTAAAAAGACACCAAAAGTACTAACAATAAAGGGAAGGACTGATAAAACTGATGGCTCTTAGCATTGAGAACTTAGTTCATGCAAGTACACAAAAAATCCTAGCCTGGATACTCATCTCACCACAGCTCAAAGGAAGTCAGTGGACTATTGGAGTGAGTTGAAGATGGTTCACACATGCCTTTACATGGAAATTCACTCAAAAGCAAAGTGGGATAATGTTGATTGAACTTTCATTTTGATCACACACACACAATGTCCAGTTCAGCAGACTGTACCCTAAGGGGCTGATGCTGGTGACTTTGGGGCAGTAGGGATAGAAAATGCTTTCCTTTTTTTTAATGCTTGCTCTTCTGCATAGCCTAACTTTCTATAGTATGCATGTACTGCTTTTATGATAATAAAGGGATTATTAAAAGAAATGAATCATAAATAAGTGAAAGAATGGATACACAAACTGTGGGGAGCAAAAACTAACAGAAAAGATAAGCACAGACAAGCTTTTTAAAAATCCTCTTAGTCAATGAGAAAAACACAACCTAACTGAAAAATAGGCAAAAGACATAAACAGTCGTCTCATACAGAGAGGAAATCTAAATTCCATTCAATTTATGAGAAGCTGGTCCAGCTTGTGCATCAGAAGACACATGGTCACAACAGCCAGGCTCCCATCACAACCTCCAGAAGGACTAAGTCAAATTCTGACAATGCCAAGTGCCAGCAGGGTCGTGGGCAGTGGGAACTCCGTATCTGTCGTTACTTATTAAGTTGAAAAGGAGCAGATACCCCTGAACTATTACTTACCAAGAATACATTTGTGAATTACTTTTGCAAAAAATGTACCAGGAATTCACAGAAGCACTGTTAATCATTAATCCAAACTGGAGATGACCCAAACATCCATTAACATGCGAATGATTCTAAAAGCCTGTGGGCACACGCATAGTGTAGAATACCACATAGCAACACAAATGAATACGCTCCTGCTACATGCGCCAGTACACAGAGATGTCAAGTTACAAAAGCCCAACTCTTGTTGGACTTAAGAAAATCTCCTGACATTATCAATGATTCATGGATCAATCTAGAACCCACGGAGTATGAAGAAAGCTTTCTTAGAAAGGGCGATACTATGAAATTATACATGAAAAAATATGACTTCAGACTTAGAACTGAAGGGGTCAAGATGGCAGATGATCTCTTCTTCCTTTGGAAGAGGAAAGGATAACCTCATTGGTGTTGACCAGAACATTCCACACTGGCCTGTTAAGTACGATCTTCCCTGGGGGAGACTGTAACTGCAGTTAGATTGGGTATTAAATGGCCTAGCTTAAGTAACTCCATTTTGGTCCGTTTGTTTCTTTTTATCAGAAGACTCCCCCCAAAAAAGGTGAGCACAAGCAGAAAATGGAAAAATATATATTGTGCATGACTCAATATGAAGTTCAGAAACAGGAGAAACTAAGCAGTACATGTTTGGAGATGCAGAACCATGTGTGTTTGTCTCTGTGTGAATTTATGTAGAAAAACAAAAAAATTATTCCTAAAATGTCTAACAATGGTCAGAGTGGGAAAGAGAACAGTAAGTCACTAGGGAGGTTTTCTAAGCTACGGTTCAATAGTATTTCTTAATCGCAGTGGTGGGTACATGAAGGTCTGCTTTCTGATATTAATTATTTATTAACAGTATCATTTGATAGCATTACTATTATGTAATATTATGGAAACCAGTTGCATATTTTTATATATGACTTGTACATGTATTTCACCATTAACTAACTGTCCCTATAAAACAACAGCTGGAAATCAAGAAAATGATATGCCCCAAAAGCAAAGGCAGAATGAGAACCAGGCCTCGAAGTGTTCTTCCTGTAATTGGGTCCACTCAACCACTCAGTCATCAAACAAATCAGACCTCTTACAAAAGGAGCAAGTTCAATCCCCCAACAATTGTCACCTTGCACTGTAATTCTTCCCCACGCAGCCCTGTGATCGCAGCACACCTGGTGCTGGCTAAGGCTGGCCACATACCAGTGAATGCAAAGCACAAGATGTGCCTTCAGGAGACGCTAAGAATTATCATCATGGAGCCTTTCAGTTGCATTTGGATGACACAGTGATTTGTGTAACCAGAGCAATGGTGCTCAAGGAAACAACAAAGGAAGCCTACCTAAACTTCACCTCATTATTCAAGTGCAATGAACTCCAACTAATACTTAATTACACGAGGCGTTTGGAGGTTCCAAGTAGAATAAGACATGGCATGGCATTCTCCCGAGTCACTTGATTGATTTTCTCAGAATACAGAATTCAAGCCAAGAGAATTCTGAAAACACTGATTTAGCAAGAGAGAACCCAGGGAGCGCTAGAGATTTGTAATGGGAATAAATACAGAACAAACGAAATGAGCCAGGTCGTCTCTTACAGATCTAACACCCAAATGCATTTCAAGCTTCATTGCTATTTTATTTTTCTAATATAACTGTTTCTTAAGGGTGAAAAGACAAAACCTCACTCCTTTTTCTCCTGTTCATCACATCACATGCTTGCGCGCTGTGCCACTTGTTATGATGATCTGCATGATTTGCACAGACTCAGAAATATGCTAAGCCAGGAGCAGGGCTATGTATTTGCTTTGAAAAATGTTAGCAATGAAGCATGCTCCATAAACAGGACCATAAAACAAAATAGTTTGGTTACAAAGGTTTTGAGGAAAAAAATTACTATGTTGTACATAAATCATCAACCGGAGACTTCTTCACTAACATCTTGAACTAAGGGACAGGTAACACTTGTGCAAAGCAGCACTGAGGGGTACAGCTTGAATTCTCAAGTCACTGTTTATTAACTTGACCTTGGAAAGGATACTTAACCTTCAGGGTATCACCTGCAAACTAGGATTAATGTCTGTTTTCTAAGGTTTCCCTGAGAATTTAAGTAAGACAAGACACGCAGAACATTTGGTGCACATCCAGAATAATAAATACCACTTGTAATAGTACAAAGTCTCTATGCTTCACTCAGCACTCAGAAACTAAACTTTCTCTGTATCTGTTCCATTGCAAATTGTGAGTTTAAATTTTACACTCAAGTCCCCACCATTTGACTTCTAGCCTATGAAGTCTGAACACACCCTTCATCCACAAACAGATATCTGGGCCAGAAACAGCTTAACCTTTTGTTCCCACTGTGATTTCAAGCATGAGAGACAGAACAACTAACCACCAGGTCATGAAGTTCCCCTCCCCAAGTGAACAAATATTAATTCCAGGATTATTTGCAAAAGCATAGACAACAGGAAAAATTCCAGCATCTTAATGACAAGGAAATATTCTGATTTGGTGTTTAAAATAACAGATTGGGGATTAGTGTGCCTATAACTTGGCCTCAAGGTATATGAGTCAGTATTCTGGTGGAAGAATCTCTCCTTGATTGAAAGCATTTATCACTGGAGTCTAGCTCCCTTCACTGAAACTTTCAAAGACTTTTTCCTGCATCAGTTACATCAGCTCCAGTATTTACTCATCATCACTCAGGTCCTTGAAAGATTTGCAAATCAGCAAAGTTGATATGCCTTTCCAATCACTGATGCAAGACTATAGCTTTGGGGAAATGAAGCTCAGAGGTGAAAGCTGGTATTCTGCAGTGCCAAAGTAGGTCATGGATTCAGTAGTTCAGTTAAAGAAAAGGAGAAGCAGTCATTTGTGAAGTCAGTCAAAGGTCCATCTGGTCTACCAGTCAGTCGGCTTTCCTGAGAATGAGGACAAAAGCATGTGTGTACAGAATGTAGAAAATGATAAGGATACTCTGCTAATCAACAGTGATAAAATAAGGATGAATAATGTCAAAACCAAACAGTCAAGTCAGATTCCAATTTTCCATGACAAGTGGGATGATAAAATATTGCCTGAATTTAGATAAAGAAGCTGAGATTCAATTAAAGGTCATCTAATCATTGCAGCAAAATATCTGAGTTGAGTGAAAGATGACTCTATTCCTTACAATACAATATTTTATCAACAAATAAGAATCTGATCTGCCAAGGTTTAGAAAAATATGTTGACATCCAGACACACACACTTACTCAAAAGAACCAGCAGTAGCAGCACCCCACTTGGGGCTGTCAGGTTGATATTTTTGCTATGAAGTCATTAATTTAATAAATATTTATTCAGTTTGTGCAACATACCTGGCAGGTATAATGTTGTTTTGCTCTGGGGGCAATGGGACAGCCTTAGTTCTTGGTCGCATGGAATCCAGCCAGAGAAATAATTCAGAGTGTTAGGAAAGAACAAATAGGTTTCTGGAAGTGAAAATGTTTGGTGGGGTCAGGGGAGGTACTGCTTTATACAAATCTAAAAGATGAAAGGGACCTAGATACGAAAAGAACATTAAAAAGAGCATCAAGGTAGAAAGTAAAACAGAGACCCAAAGAGGGAGCATTTGATATGACTGAAGAATGGTTGATGTGCCCAGAGCAGAGTATGGCGTAAGGATGAGGCAGGGGCTAGATTTTTTAAAAAACTTTGTGTAACACAGTAAGTCACTTCACTTGTATTCTAAGAGTGAGTTTTATCCTGAGACTCTAAAAGAAAACAGTAGAAAATCAATTGGTTGGTGTGTGAATGACTGGGAGTTACATAGGAGCCCATTGGTTTGAGTCATGTTAGCAAACAACAATGAAGCTCGGGTTACACAGCTTTTTCACAATGTCTTTCAAATACCACTTAAAAATAATCATAATTTATAGTCTGCTTGTTTTTCAAGTTAAAAGAAATACTATGTGAAGGGCTTCATCAATTCACAAGACGTTCTTGAATACCCTTGAGAGCCACTAGTCTGTAGACAGTACATCGTGAATGTTTGAAATTTTTGCATTTGGTCTAGCCTTTTTTATTGAGATAAATGTACATACGGTGATATGTCTATATCTTAAATCTAGAAAAATAGAGGCACATGAGCATGACCTCGAAGGAAGAACATACACAACCCTCTGCGGTCATCTTCCCAGCCCATGACCCCAAGCCCGGACACATACATGCGCACACACTCCGGACAACCGCTTGATGATTTACAGATTTAACCTTTAGCATACAATTCACTTAGAATTAATGTTTTACATATATTGTGAGGTAGGGTCATGGTTAAATTTTTTTCACACTTTTATTCAGGTTTCCTAGTACTGTTGATTTTTAACCTTTCACCACTGAACTGCTTGGCACCTTTGTCAAAACTAACTTATGTGGGGCCTATTTCTTGCCTCGAGTCCATTCGTATGCCACACTGATGTGATTATTGCAGTTTTATAAGAGGTCTTGAAATCAGGTACTATCAGTACTTTAACTGTATCTCTCTTTTTCAAAATTGTTAGGTTATTCTAGGTCCTTTGAATTTATATAGATTTTATAATGGGCTTTTCAATTCTGACCCAAAAAAAATGTAAATAGAATTGTGTTGACTCCATAGCTAAACTTAGGAAGAATCAATATCTCATCCACATTGGATCATAAGACTCCTGGACATAAGTGTATCTTTCTACTTATTTCTTTTTTTCCTCAGGTATGCTTTGTTCCTTTAAATATCTAAGTTTTGTAATTTTTGTTAGGTTTATTCCCATGTACTCAGAGGTTGTTGCTACTGTCAATGGTTCTCTATAAAATTGTACTTTTGAATAGTTTCTTGCTGTTGTATAGAAATAAAGTAGCTTTTTTTTAATTGACCAACCGTATAAGCTTTCAAAAATTCAAAGATTCGTTCTGATATGTTTTATAGATTTCTTAGAATTTTCTAGATTAAAAAACCATGACCTCAGCAAACAAAAATAAGTTTACTTCTTCCTTACCTTTTCTTTCTTTTTCTTGCCTATTTGCACTGACTAGGACCTCCCTCCATCACAAATTTTTATAGAAACAAGTAAGAAAGGACATCCCTTAATGCTGTCCCTGAAAACAAGCCAGATTTCGGACATTATCTCACTGAGCATGAAGTCAGCAGTGTGTTTTTCATAGGTGCCTTTTATCAAACGAAGAAAGTTCCATCTTAGTCCTAGTTTGATGACGAATGTCATCGTACGTAAGTGATGCACTTCTACATCACTTGACAAGATGACATAACTTGATGCATTGCCATGATTGATTTCCAATTTTTAAATGGACGTTGCTTTCCTAGGATAAATTCTAACTCTCTTTCAAGATGTACTCCTAGACTTGCTAATTTACTGAAGGATTTTATGGCTGCTTATAAGCCATTGGTCTAACATTTTTCTTCTCTACTATGTCTTTGTCAGATGTTATTATCAGGATTATTTTATAACTTTGTATTAGTTGGGACATGTTCCCGCCTCCTCCCATTTTTGAAAGTTTTGTGTAAGATTGATAAATCCTCCCTTCCAGATGTTTGATGGAAGATCCCAGAAAGGTAATCTGAGCCTGGAACTTTCTTTCTACAAAGGTTTGTAATCACAAATTAGACATCTTCTATTTCATTTTTTATCAGTATTGGTGAGTGCTGGTTCATAAGGAATTTTTCCATTTTACTTATTTCTGAACATATTGGAATTTTTTATAATATTCCCTATTGTTCTTTTAATACACTTACTATCATGAGCAGTGGTTCTACTAATCTTTAAAATTAACAACAAAGTTGTTATTTAAAAATAACTAATCTTTAAAAAAAAAAAACAACACAACACGCGATACTAGCTTCTCCCTCAAGGCTGGAATGAGAAGTCCTTTACTGGAAAGTGTTTGCTATTCCAAGACCTGCTGGCACTTAAACCCATCCCAAGAACATGATACCATTTATTGTGGCTTATGTGTACCTGTTATCCTTATATAAGTCGATAGCATCTGACTAAAACAAATGAAAATATTAGCGTATTTTGAAAGTTCACTGATATACACCTCACAATAAGATGAACGAGACATGTTTATATCCATTTCACAGAGGAGAAAACCAAGCCTTCCTGAAACTAAGCCATCACTCACTCCCGCGTACTCATTCCCAGTCCTAGCAGCCCCCACTTCCACCATGAAACTCCCATAAGCAAACAACTCAGGACCTTGTGAGAGCATCAGAGTAGCCCCTGGAAAGGCATCAATGATGACAATGGCCAAACTCAGCTGGGAAACAGGACATACGATAAGACAGGGCATCTCAGTTTTTCTTAAGGTTAAGAAGGGTCACACTGAGTGGGCTAACATTCTCTTTTGATGATAATGACATGAAGCAGCAATTTCATCAATTCTAAATGAGTTTTTGACTTATTGACAATCAATCACTTACTTACTGGGGTTCTCCTATAAATAAGAAGTTAGTTTTTAAAAAAACATGATTTTCAATTCTCACTTCAAAAGCATGATTGTCAAGGATGGGAAATGTCACTTGCAAACTTGTGTCATGCTATGTTTGATCCAAATCGTGCCATACACAAAATCATGTATTTAATAATAAATGCTCACAGGGTGATGCTTTGTCCTCTAATAGCTAACGTTTCTTTGAAAAGCATTTATTTCCTCCTGACCAAGAAATATGTAAACAAACATTTATTTCAGTACTTGTTCCTACGGACTACCTTATTTGGAAAATAAAGAGAAATAATTCTACTTTCCATTAAAAATTTCCACTTTCCATCTGTGTTCATCACTCTTAAAGAAAAGGAACCTATTTCAGAAAGCTCTGTTTTTGGAAAAAGTTGTTCTGTGTCCCCTGAGTAAAATACTGAATGCACATGTTAGACCTCTACCTTCTGTTACTACCTTCATGATAATAAATTATGCAATGACAAAAAAATAATCAGAGCATGGTGACTTATTTTTCTTTCCATTTGAATTCGCAGGGACAACCATTTTCTTGACTATCCTCTAACACTATCCTTACAGTCACTCTGCCGGAAAGACAAGGCAGTAACATGGAGAGTAAGTGTGGAACCTTCAACACAGAAGGTCTTCAGGAAGAGCAGAGACGTGAGCCCAACCTTGAAAGGTGAGTTGTGGGACGTCCACCCACCTTCTCAAGGCTACTCCAGGCCTGCTGGCAGGCGACTAGACAGGGCAAGGACATCTCCTGGAAGGGAAGAAATAAGCCACAGAGGAGGCCAGAGAGTGTGAGGCCTGCTGCTGACGGGTTCGCAGGGTACAGCTGGAGAGGCCAGCAAAAGGGGACAGGGGTGTGTGTCTACAGCTAACTGTGTGTCGGTCGACCTGGGCGGATTCCGAGCAGCCAGATACTTGGCTAAGCAGTACTCAGAGCATGTCTGTGAGGGTGCTTCTAGATTAGCAACTGAATCTGGATACTGAGTAGCAGGTAGCCCTGCTGTGGGGTGGGCTTCAGGGCATCTACTGAGGTCTGTGTGGAACAAAACGCCACCAGAAGAAGCACGTGCCCGTCTCTCTGCCTCAGACGTGGGCTGGGGCACTGTCTTTCCCTGTCCTGGCACTGAGACGGCCTCGGCGCTCCTGATGCTCAGGCCTTGGGGCCCAGACCAGCACGAACACTAGGCACGGGTGAGTGAGCCCCACACAGAGCTCTGCGTTCTCCATGTGGGTGCCCCAGAGGAGCGCAGGCTCCTGGCGCCGCCATGGGAGACAGATCCGAAGAGGAAGGCAGTAGAGTGGGTTGGGGTCCCGGAAGGCTCGGGATCCAGCTCAGCACTTCAGTCTCAAGAAGGATTTACATGGAAAACTGGAGGTCAGGCAGCCTCGGTCCAGCCCACCTTGAGGCTGCCCTGTCCCGTCAGAGCAGAGCGAGGGAAAGGGACCAACGACGCCCTCGAGCCGCCTCTGGGTCCCACGGGCCTGGCAGGCTCGGCGCATGTCCCCTCTGGAGCTGGCAGGCGCGACACGCTGACCCCCAAGCTGCAGATAGGCGCCCCCTCCTAATCTGCCACCCCTGACGGCGCCTCTTAAGAAGAAAGCACACCGATGGCTTCTGGAGAAGACTGACTCCCACCAAGTGAGCGTGGCCAGCGCACGGAGAACCGCAAACTGCGGGTGTGGGTCTGCTCGCTGCGAACGGCTGCGGTGGGTTTGTGGCCGGTGGCGGCAGAGCGAGCAGTGGGCTTGCGGCCAGCGCGCCCGCCCTGAGCACAGCTCTGCTGCGGGAACAACAGAGGAGCAAGTGGGCTGGAAGCCGGAAGGAGCGAGCACTCGAGCCAAGTCGCTCTTCACTGAGGTTCGCGCAGTTCCCTCCCCTGTTAGCGCAAAGCCCCCCAGCAGCACCTCGTGGGGCGGGGGGAGCTCCCGTCCCTGCAATGAGCTGGCACCACCTGCCTCTGGCCTCCGGCCCCCAGCTCAGGCAGCAGCAGTTCCCCCAGGGCTACTAACTTCTGAGGACAAACACCCCAGCTCGCCTGGGCGCCTGTGCCCCTCCACTGCCTCCGTCCAGTAGGGGTTAGAACCCTCGTTTACAAATGAGTGAACTGAGGCACAAAGCCAAGCAGCAACCTGCGCACACATCGCATCATTACTAAGGGAATCAGGCCCGACGCGGCGTGGGTCTGAAACTATCACAGCCAAGACGGCGACAGGGAAATGCCCGCGAACAGCATCCGTTCACGCCCCATGCCAGTCGTCTGATGACTGCGAAAGCAAATGCATCATTCTTGGCCCCACAGTAGGTCCGACATGGCATTCTTTTGACGTCCAAGATTATGCAGTCATGACCGCAGGGATGAACATGCTCGTGGTGTTCGGACCAGAAACTCAAAGTCTTAAGACGACACGCACGCCCGGAGCCTCCTCCCCGCCGTCACCCGTTCCCCCGGCGGGCGGACGCACTCGGTGCTTCTCAGAAACGCTCTCACTTCCTCTTCCCGGCACTGCCGCCCTCCGTCCCCCGCCTCCTGCAGAATTAATTGTCCCAGATGCTTCTGACTGCGGAGGAGCCGCCACTTAATCCGGACGTTCTTTCCCAGCAGTGGACGTCAGGACTGTACACAGAGGCCCCTGCACTCGTGGTGTCCAGTGCCGTCCATCAGGGTTCCCAGAATGGCCGTGAGCACATTCAGAGCCCAAGGGGCCCAGCTGCGGGGGGCACTGCTCCTGGGGTGGCATCTGCTGGGTGGGGGGTGCCTTTTCCTAGCATGCTCGAGGCATGATCCGGGCTGCGGCTCCCCGCCGGGTAAGTGGTGTCAGGACCGGATGATGCGTGTTATTCCCCACCCTCTCGGCTGCACCACGGCCGACCAGGCACCAAGCGGGGATCCACTACGCATGCGTGGGAGGAAATGGCTACTTGCTAAAGAAATGGGTGAACCAACACTTCTTAACGCATTTACAAAGGAGTGGGAGCTTTACCTAAGACGTCACGGCAGAGTCGAATTGTGAAAGACACCTCGCTGGAGCCCAGCGACAGACCACCCCACGCAACAAGGACAGGCCATGGGGCCACCGTACAGACTGCCCTCCCTCCCTCCAGCCTGTCCGCGAGGCCATCACTCTTCTTTCCCGAAGGGGATAGTTTTGGAAGGAATAAACAGAATGTTGCTTGATTTATAAAGTGTGGTAGATAATAACCAGGTCAAAACACGTAAACATTTGACCAAAAGGTCATACTGATAAAGGACAAAAATATTGTAGGTGAAATATTGCTGGACAATGGACTGGAGATGCCTCCCCAGTGACAGAGCTTAGCCTGAGTGCAATTAACATACCAACACAGGTGCAGTTAGCAAGTCAGATTCATGGCCCAGTATCAGCACTCCCAAACAGAGCTGCAGATAACAGGTCAGGCTGGTCTGTGTCCTTGGAAAATTACCTCCCTGCAAAACTCCCCCTGTCCTCTGGGAACTGGCCTTCAAACATAAGGTTTGTATGTTTTTTTTACCCATGTAGCAATATATAGTAGAGTATAAAAGGAGTTCCCAGCCTTTGATCGTGGCCCAGATTTCCGGAGAAAGGTCTGTGTCTGGGTCCATGTGCACAGGAATAAAGTGTCTGGTCTCATAAATCCTTGAGTACCGCCTGGTTCCTCCTTCCATAGCCTGGGTTACTGGCCAGAGTAATTTCCATTATATTTTGAGCCATAATTTTGGCAAGGATACTGACCAGGACAGCATCTGCAGAGTCTCAGCTTGGGGGAGGCTCAGGAGCATGAATATTCATCAGCATCTAGTTCATAAATGAACTATAAGGGAAATGAGGGCCTTTCTTTCTTCCTTCCTTCCCTCCCTCCATTCCTCCTTCCTTTCTTATTAATGAAAAAGTTCTTCAGGACCCAGAAAACTGAGGGAGAGAATCCTAAAAAGAGAACAACCTGTGGTATGAAATTAAACACAAAGAGGTGTCCACACAACTTTTAACTTCTGAAAATATCTGCTTTAAAAAAAAAAAAGACTCAAGGAACGTCAACTCTCTGGAGTAAAGAAGCTGTTTGTCTCTCTTCCCAGAAGTCCCAGTCCCCAGAACCCACCCAAGGCTTCCAGCAGAAGAGGACCCTAACTCACAGCGCCATCTTGATCTTCCCAATCAGTCGGCAAGACTCAAAAAGCACCTAGTAGGTGCCTGACGCAAGGCAAGGAAAGTCATTCCCTTTATACCTCCAACTCTTCCAAGCAGCCTCTCTAGCAGGTAATTTTAAACCCTCTTAAAAGCTGGTAACACTGAAGCTGAAAAACCATATTTAATCATAAATCCAAAGAAGACCATCATCATACCTCTTCCGAGTCAGTAAGAAGCCTGGGCCATCAAACAGTTCCCATGACCAACTAGCAAGAGAGCTGACCAAGTTACCTCACCAGCTCGGGCCTCTCTCTTACTCTAAACAAGGAAGGTGTGGGTGTCTGAGAACTCAGGTCAAGTGTGGATGTGAGTCCTTGTCACCCATTACAGCATAAATATGGCTTCAGTAAAGTCTTAACTTAAAAGTAAGCCAAGTCAATGCATTCATACAACGAGCCACTCACTGTGCAAGGGACTGTGCATGACTCTGTCCTGGGGCAGTCACAGCCCTGCCCTCGGGGAGCTGAGGACTGTGGTGGGAGCAGATACAAAGCAAGTAAAGCGCCCAAAGGTCACAGTCTCACTAAGAACTGTAACCCAGAACAAGAGCAGGACTGGGCACCTGGGACGACCTTCATACTGACACCTTCAGGTTGAAACTCAAGGAGTGAGTAGAAGGGGGTCATTGCCATGTCTTAGCTTGGGACCCCTCAGGTTGAGACCCTGAGGTGGATTCAAGTGAGGAAGTTTATTAGAAAGACAATCCTAAGACTCACTGGGTCTACAGACCAGGAAAACAGCCCTCAGCGGAAGGACGGCGAGACAGGAAGAGAAGGAAGCTGGCAAATCATGTGACAACAGCAAGTCATCACTGGCTACATGGGAGAGTGTGACACAAACCACAACCCGTCCCTCAGGGCTAGAGAGTTGTGCTGCTTCAACACCAGCCCCGCTGGTCATCAGCTCCAGGAGGTGGGAGAAGCATTCACTCCCCACAGCCTGCCAGAGCGCGGCAGAGGGTTTGGCAGCCAGCAGAACCCTCTCAGAGAGAAGCAGGGGGGCAGTTGCTGGAAATTGGACTGGTGTGCATGACAGAGCCATGGGTGGGGTTCGGCCAGTGTTTGGGGGTAGCTGAGCAGGACGAATGCAAAGGCCAAGGAAGGAAAGGGCATCTCATGTTGAGGGAGCAGTCAAGACTTGGGCTTTGAAACTAAGTGTTGTGTTCTTAAGTCAGTTGACCTGGGAATAAATGCCAGCTCTATGACATGCAGGCTATGTGACTTTGGAACAAATTATTACCCTCTCTAAGCCTCAGTTTCCCCATATTGATAGAGGACTAATAATAGTACTGACTCACAAGTATGCTATGAAACTATGGCATTGGTTCTTTAGCCCTGTTAGCAGTCTGACGCTTTCACACAAGCAAATAAATGAAAGCAGTTTGCACGACCATTAAAAGAACAGAGCGACTGGAATCTAGGAAGCGAGGGAGTAGGGATCAGGACAGGAGACTAAGGAGCGACCAGCAGCCAGATATGCAAGGACCTGAAGACCATGGGAAAGAGACTGGTTACCCGTGGGTGCTCTGGAAGCCACCTCAGATCTTAAAGCTCTGGAGTGTCCTGACATCATTCTTCTAGAATGGCATTCTCTTCAAAGGCTGAAGTGCTTTTCCTACTTCTGCAGCCCCAGAGCTAACTCCACTGCTGGCACAGAAGGAGGTGCTATTAAGCACTAGTTAGCAGACTCCAGAGGCTGATGGAAGGAAGGAAGCATGGGTTTGAATCATCCAAAGACTGCACCAACTTGGCTGTAGAATGATGTTTCACTTTCCTTCAGCAGACTTAACTTCCTAATTAAGTTGGCTCCTGCTCACATTCAAATGACTTTGCATATTCCAAGCAGATGCCAACAGAGGCAAGAGGCAGCCCTCATTCCCACCAGGAGGCATAAGGAAGCAAGCCCGGAATGAAATGCCCGCTGTGGAGACCCCCCCCCCCCCGCCAAATGAATGATTTATGTACATTAATGAATTTTATCCAAAAGGGAAAAGAAAACACGCTGGTTCTAAGGAAGTGAAAATCTGAGAATGATTCAGAAAAAAACAAAGGTGCCTAGTGATTCTGAACCCAGAAGGTAATGCTTCCATGGCAGGCCACCACTGAGGTGGGATGGATGCCCACCTCAGGGTTAGAACAAATTCCAGGGGACTGTGGAGCAGTGTTGGCACAATTGATTGATTTCTCTCCCTCTCTTCATCCATTCATATCCCCAAAGATGTCCATTAGAGGGGACATGTGGTAATTTGAATTTCTATCTTTAGAACACATCTAACATCTTGAATGATCTCCAGGCCTAAATCTGGAAGACTGTATTTAAAAGCCAATGGTTTGAAACAGTGATAAAAGGAACCCATACAAAATAGCTGTCTACCCAACAATTCCTTTATAATCAAAGTCTATCACCAAAACCAGAACAAGGTCTTGTTATGAAAATATTTCACAGTCTTTGGGCACAAAGGTCTTGCATCTTTAGGAAAACACTACATAAAGTAAGAGAAGATAAAATGTGGAACAGAATGCACTTTTTAATGATGAGGGTCAAAATAGGAAGAATAACCATCATAAGTATGTATGTGCCTATAAACAGAACTTCAACGTAAATCAAAAGGAGAAACAGACAAATCTATATTTACAGTTGAAGATCACCAAATCCTACTATCAGTAAATGACAGGATATTGAGGCAAAAAAAAAGCAATATGAAAAATTTCTGAATGAAACCATATTAATTTAATTGACACAAATGGAAAGGCCATTGCCAACAAATGCACACTCTCTTTCCAGGTATGTGTAGAACATCCTTTGAAATAAACTATATACTAAACAATAAAACAAATCTCAGTAAGTTTCAAGAGACTAAAATTTTGTATAGATGTTTCCTTTTCACAATAAAACTAAATATGTCTTACATTAAGGTAGCTCCAAAAGCTTCAAACATCGGGAAAGTTAAAAAATTCTAAATTCTAAAAAATTCTAAATTTGATCAAAAATCAAAGAAGAAATCACAAGAGACTTTAGAAAATACAATAAACATAATTACAATAATGATACAATATACCAAATTTTGTGGGGTGCAGCCAAAACAAGGCTTAAGGGAATGTGTAGCTTTATTGTACTAACAGGAAGAAGATTTTTTTTTTTAACTATGATTTAAATTTCCAATTTAAGACGCTAGGAAATTATGAGCAAATTTAAAACAAAAAAGTAATACAAATAAGAACCAAGATCAATAAAATAAGAAAATAGACCAAAAAAAGAGAAAATAAGCCAAAATAAAAGTTGGGTTTTTAAAAAATTAGCAAAAAAAACCCCACATTGAATTAATCAAGGAAAAAAGGAGAGCAAATATAAATTACTATGCTAGAATGGAAGAGAAACTTACACCACTGATCTCACTTATCAAAGTCAATAGGGCAATTTTATATATGAGTAAATTCAACAACCTGATGAACATATTACTCTAAAAACACAATTTAGAAAAACTGGCAATGTGAGGAGCTGTAGATCTACTCCCAAGAAAAACTGGGGAAAAATATTTTCATTTTTTTTTAATCTTTGGAAATGGTCCCAAGAGCACACAGCAATCAAGGAAATGTTTATTCAAGAAAATACACTAAAACTCAGCAAGAACAGTGGTATGTGAACGCTGACTATTCTTCTCTCCTCCCTCCCAGCCTACTGGGTGGAAACTCCACTGCAGGTGGATACAGCCCAGAACACAGGGGTCCCTCTCCTCTCCCCACAGCATCTGGTCAAGGGCAATGGTACACTCCCTGCAGGGGCATGTCTTATCCCCCAAGAAGACCAGAGGCTATGGTGTCCCTCCCTCTAATGCCCAAGTCCTAAGGCCTGGGTATCATCTAGAAAGAAACTATCCCTGTCCCTCACCCCAACTCCACCAACTCCAAAGATCTAAATTGCCTAAACAACCTTGAGGAAAAAACCGAAAAATTTAGAAGGACTCAAGCAGCCTGATTTCAAGACCTACCATAAAACTACAATAATCAATATGGTGTGGTTCTGGCCTACGGCACAGATTAGTGAACCATACACGTGCGCAGAAACAGGCCCACCCTGAATAGTCTACCGATCTTTGCAAAGGCACCAAAACGCTTTGATGATGAAAAGACTTTCCAACAAATGGTTCTGAAAAATGGTTATCAATATAGGAAAACATCAATTTCCAATTCTCCCTCAAACAATGAACAAACGTCAACTTGAGAAAAGCCTAAATATCAAACTTTGAAGAAGTCAAATGCAAATAATTTTGCAGCTGGTACCATGGCAAAAGATTCCTTAACTGGGACACAGGAGATAATCACCACAAAAGGAAAAAAGTGATCAATTAGATTTAACCAAAATTTAAAACTACTGCTCATTAAAAACATGATGAGAAAATCATTGGTAGGAAAAAATAGTCACAAAATATTTGACAAAAAGCTTATAAATAGAACACGAAGATGCTCCACCAATTAATCATAAATAGGACCAAAAAACTGAAGTGGGCAAAGGACATGGGGAGATGCTGCACCCATTTGCTAAGTGAACACTCGAGAGGCAAATTAAAATGTACCCGAGATCATTTGTCATTGGGGAAATGCAATTAAAACTACCACGAGAGAGCACGCACACCCACGAAAATGACCACACTTAGAAAGTCTGTTAACAGCAAACATAGGTGAAGAGACCAGGATTGTTCCTGGAACTTTTGAACATTGCCAGTGGGAATGAAAATCGACACAAGCATTTTGTAACAATATTTGACAGTCCCTTTGAATGTCAGTTTCTTCACCAGTCATGGGTCAGCCATAAAAGGCAACAGTCCACTAAGAGAATTGCACACAAGTGTTCCGATACCTCTACTGGCAACTGAAAAAACTGGAAGCCATTGCAACGCTTATCACAAGGAGGGTGGATAAGCAATTTGTCATTCATTACCATGAAATTACAGATATTACTAACAACAGAAGAATTTCAGGACATTATGCTGAACAAAACTACCAGACACAGGAAAACACATGCTGTGATTCCACTTCTGTGAAGGCTGAAATAGGCAAAGCTCATCTAAAGTTTAAAAAGGCATTGAGGGGCCTCCCTGGTGGCGCAGTGGGTTAAGCAACACACTATGAAGCAAACCACAGCCACTGCAGCACGAGTTCGATCCCTGCTGCTGGCAGGTGCCCACATGGTGTGGCAGACCTCTCCTGCTGTGCCCGCTGCTCCCCTCAGCAGTGTACTTGTTGATCTGCCTGTTCTACTCCCTGCTCTCTGTGGTGAACCCTCTCACCTCCCCACACCTCTGGCCTGTACCCCAGTGCTTGTGTGCATAAATAAATAAATCTTTAAAAAAAAAAAGGCATTGAGGGTATGAAGACTGAGTGAAAGTGGACATGAAGGAACTTTCTGGGGTAACAGAAATATTGGAGAGAGTGATAGGAAGATGCTCACAGTGTATTCACTTGTCAGAAATGGGTGAGCTGTGCATTTCGATGCAAATTACACCTAGAAATACTAAAATATTTTTTAAAATTCATCATCACGATTGAAATGGGCAGAGAAAACAGGAATCAGAGATGGCAGTCCTGCCAGAGCCTGGGACTCACCAGATTACTGCTTTCTTTCACACGTCTGAATTTTTATTAAATCGTAATTTATAATAAAATTTATAATAAAAAGTTAAAAATGAAAAAAGGCATTAGGCTTTAATTATAATCTTTAATCTGAACTTGATCTTTTGTTTTCCCATGAAAATCAAATAGTGAAGCATGAAGAGCATTTTGAATTAAACAGTATCCATTTCTAAAAATATTCTGTTTATTCAGACCAAGAATTTAGAGTGGATGAATTTAATAAATGAGTGACTGATATCTCCCACTGTTTTGCCTTTGCCCTCGTGTGCAAGACCGTTGGCATTTGGTGCTGGAAAAGTCCCTCTGTGCACTCTAGGGTGTAAGTAGCCCTTGGACTCGACCCACTAGATGCAGGTAATACCTAGCCCCTCCCAAAGTCAAGACAACCAAAAATGTCTCCCTAAGGGCTAAATGCTCCTTAGGGACGTGGGGGTGAGAAGGGAGGCAAAACTGCCCAGGTAAGATCTACTTTGATAAGATCAGTGGTAAAATTTCTCTTCTGTCCTGTCATAGTGATTTATATTTTCTCAGCAAGAACTCAAGACAATATGGATGAAATTGGTGTTTGGAGATGAGAAAATCTTCCGCATTCCAATTGCTATGGTCTTCTAATGAGCCACAGGACACAAGCAGGTGTACAGTATATCTGTGGCATTAAAATTTCATGGAAATTCCACAGGGTTCCATAGGATCCAGCTAGCCCAAAAACACTAATATGAAGAGATAGATGCACCCACATGTTTGCTGCCGTAGTACTCAGAACAGCCAGAGCTGGACACAGTCCAAGTGCCCGTCGACAGATAAGTGCATGAAGATGTGTTGCACATACACAGTGGCTACGTTCAATCAAAAGACAGTGAAGTTCTGCCACTTGCAATGTTTACAACACAGCTGGGCCATCAGGATATTACACTTAGTGAAGAAAGTCAGAGAAAGACAAACACATTGTGATTTCATTCATATGTGGTCTGTAGAACAACCAACACATGCATTAAGTAAAACAAAAGTAAACTCTGAGACTCTGAGACTAATGAGTGGTTAACGGGAGAGACGAGATAAGAGAGGCGGGGAAAGTGGGGGAAGGGGGCGATCGCATGGCGAAGGGAAGAAATGACTTTAGAGGTGAACATAACGTAGCACATATGGATGCTGACTTTTGACAATGCACACCTGAAACTGACATAATGATGTAGCTATGTTACATTATTATGTTACTTCAATTAAAAAAAAATCCATGGCAAAGAGAAAAACTATTTCTGAAAAAAGAAAGGGGGTGATAATGAAAAACGATGAAGCATCCTCCTTCCAGAGGTTTGATTCTACTTAATGAGAGGTGTGCCCAAAGCCAGCCTTTTCAGTATTCAAAGGAGTCCGTTTGGGTAAGAAAGGTATTACAAAATAAGTGTGGTTGCTTCTAAAATCTCCAAAATTGTCTTGTGAGCTTGACATGTAGGATAACACAAATTTAAGGAAAAACTTACAAGGTCCTGACCTGACACTGAACCCGGAATTTCCTTTCTAAGTTTCAAGAGAAGCCACACAAATGGATGGAGCTGACCTCAGATAAATGACCACCAGTTTGTCCTGGATGAAACCGGGACTTAAGCAGCCCACATCCTAGGGAAGCACTTTTTAACTTCCCATCTACCAACACAACCTCTTGACAGCAATTTCATTTCATTAACTGATGCAAAACTAGCGAAAGTTGCAAATTCCTCTCTCCTGCCTCCTCTTTCTTTATGCAAGAGCCTGCCGAAGCGCACTTAGACCAGCTGGTATACAGTATCAAATATTCATGCTTCATGGAGTTAAGCCTGGCTGGTTAGCATAGAGGATATCTTGTGATAATTTCTTAATTCACATCTAAAATCCATCCAGAGCCATTCAGCAGAAGCAAACTCCCAGCCCTGAGACTTAAAAAGACCCTTTAGTGTCTACGCCCATCTCAAGGGCTGTCATCATAGAAACCTTAAGATAGAACTTGGACCCTCGAATGTCTGCACTTCTGCCACTGAGGCGTGGACCATCATAAGGGCATTTATGATCTTAAAATGAAAGCAGAAGGAAAGAACTGGGTGATGGCTAATTTGCTGTGTCAAGTTAGTGAGATGGTAGTGGCCAGCTGTTTGGTCAAATAGCCAGATGTTTCTGTGAAGGTCTTTTTCAAATGTGATAAGTATTTATAATCACTTGATTTTAAGTAAAGGGGCTCCCCCTCCACAGTGTGGGTGGCGCCTCTATGGTGTGGGTGGTCTCATCCAACCAGTCGAGGGCCTTAAGAACAAAGACTGAGTTTTCCAAATAAAGAATTCTAGCTCCAGACGGCACACAGAAAGCCCGCGTTTCCAGCCTGCTGGCTTGTCCTGCCAATTCCAACTTTTAGAGCCATTTTAGGTTCACAGAAAAATTAAGGAGGTTCAGAAAATCCCCCATAAAATCAGGCTCCCGCACATGCTTGGCCTCCCTCATTATCAACACCCCATCATTTGTGACAGCTGATGCGCCTTCACCGATATGCCGTAATCACCAAAGTCCACAGCTGACATCAGGGCTCGCTCTCGGTGCTGTTCATTCTGTGGGTGACACGTGTAATGGCAGGCACCATCATTTTAATATCATTTGGGACAGTTTCGCTGCCCTAAAAGTCCTCTGTGCTCTGCTTATTCACCCTGCTTCATTCCAGCCTCTATAGTAGTGCTTTTGAACACTATTTGTTTGGCACGTGCTCAACGTGCGTTCAATTTTGTGGGCCATATGTCACTTTTGCAACTACCCGACTCTGCTATTATAAAGTGAAAGCCCCGAGAGACACCACGTAAATGAATGTGCACCTATGAGCATCAACAAAACTCCATTTACAAAGCAGGTAACCTGGATTTGGGTGAACCCCGGGTAACAGGATCATTCTCCTCACTCCCATCATTTTTACAGGAACAACATTCCTTAAGAGCTGAACTTGGCATTCATAATTTGCCTTTTCTATTTTTCTCTTGGAATTCTCTCCTCTTTCTAGAAGTCGAATCAATACCCAATCAAATGCTGAGATTATGCAATAAAAGACAATTTCCTTTTTAGAACACCCCCACGGGAGAGCTGCATTGCTTTCCTCCACTTGAAATCTCAAGGTCCTCATCACTGAAGGAAATTACTTGCTCTTTGAAATATGGTCCCTGCGTTTCCAATGCTGGTGGCTGAGGCTGCCCAGGAGAGCAAGTCCCCTAAGGCTGAGGCCCTGGGGGCATCCTGCAGGCAGTCTGCAACGTAAGCATTTGGGGGTGGAGGGGGCTTCTGTTCAGCTGCTACGGTTGGATTGAGGACAAGATCTTTCATTTCCAAAAGAAATCAATGCCTCTTCTTAAATTCTGCTGCATGATGTGTGAGTATGGACTACCTTCGAGTCGCCAGTCACCTGAGAGCAGAGCAGAAGTGTCTGTCCCATGCTCACCGAGCATTGGGAATCAGCACAGGACAACCCTGAGTGCCGGACGCCTATGTCCACGCACACACGTGCAGCTACACGATTGAGTTTTGTTGAGGGTGATTAAGAGTATGTGTATCAAACCAGAGCCCAAGGTAGTTATCCCTTCTGGGGTACAGACTCTCCTCCAGGGTCACACCAGCCACCAGGTTTCCTAGGATCCACAACAAGAAGTCCAGAGAGGGCCTCCCTGGTGGTGCAGCGGGTTGAGCGCCACACACTGAGAAGTACCACTGCACAGCAGCACGAGTTCAATCCCTGCTGCCGGCCAGGGAGGGGACCCACATGGCGCAGCAGACCTCTCCTGTCTCCCCGCTGCTCCCCTCAGCAGTGTGTTTCAGTCCATCTGCCTGTTCTGCTCCCCGCTCTGTCTCTGGTGAGTCCGCTCACCTCCCACGCCTGTATGCATAAATAAAAATAAGTCTTTTTTAAAAAAAAGTCCAGAGAACAGCACTTGGCATTTTCTAAGTGGCTGCAGCAGCTTTCTGCAAGGCAATCACTGACCTGTCATAAAAAAGGAAGAAAAGAGCAGACGAAAATATCTCCATCAGAGCCTACAAGCTGGGAGGATTCTGTGTCTGCCAGATAGTAAGAATTTGTAACATTTTAAGTAGCATCTTAAGCAAAAGATAGTAATAGCTACTGTCAAAAAGCTTGTCTAGCACATCGAACATCAGCCCTGCATTTGACAAGGCAGCTGGCGGACAGCCCTGTCAGGAAATGCATTTGCTAGGGAGGGTGACTCTAAAGTAAACACATCGGGCTCTCATCTCTATGGTCCAACAGTCTTCCAGCTTGAGATATTCACATGAGAGCCATTTTCTCCCCAAGTTCAAATGCAACAGCAGATGTGAAAATGTGCCACTATCTTCAATCAACCACTTGAAAGTCAGGATGGAGGTTTTCCTAGAGGGCTTCATTTCTTACTGATTTTAATTTTTGAAGCCCCTTAAAGCTCAGCATCAAGCCTTTGAGAGGACTAATGATATTCTAAAACAACAGAGAACTTGAGTGGCCCAGCCAGACAATAGATGGAGAACAAATGGCGGTAATCCAGGTGAATCCTACTCCAGGGGCCTCCAAATAATGCCAGTTCAGGGGTCCCCAACATTAAGGAGACAAGCAACTCAAGGCAGCAGGGATTTCTCCAGCTGGTACAGCTTCCTCCAAAACAGACTTTGCTAAAAACGTGACTTCAGAGATTAAAAACTAACGCAGAGAAGCAGTGATTTCAAAGGGATGTTCTATCTCAGTGCCTTCCCACTGTAAGACAAATCCTTTCACTAACTAGCAAGTGATCAAAGTCTCTGTCTTCAGACCCAATGGCTAGAGTAACAAATAATCACAAATCCAGTCCCTAAAAACAGGAAATTTATTCTCTCACCGTTCTGGAAACCAGAAGCCAAGATCAAAACCTTGACAAGGTCACCTCCTGAAGGCTCTAGAGAAGACTTCTTTTTAGCTTCTGAAAACTCCAGGTGTCCCCTGGCCGGGGGCAGTGTCCTCCACCCTGTGCCCCCTTCTCTCCGAGTTCCAAGTATCCCTCTGCTTCTTTCTTACGAGGGATCTGTCGCTGGATTTAGGCCCATCGAGCTCACCTCAAGCGCCTTAATTACATCTGCAAAGACCCTTTTTCAGCGCCATGTTCACCGGTCCCAGGGCTTCGACTGAGACATGCATTTCAGAGCCCGCTATCCCACTCAGTGCCGTATCTAGGCAACTAGAGAAGATACAACGCCAGGAGTCATTTATTCAGGTGAACATGAACTGTGAGTTCTTCATTGTATTTAATCACCAGAAGCCCCCAGAGGCCGTTGTGAAGGTCAGACCCTGCACGAGTTACTGAGTCAGTCTGAGCCTCCCTAGCCCCATACCTGAAATAGGGACAGCTGCCCCGGCAGGCCGTTGTGCAGGTCGGCAGCGACCCTCCTGGAGTGCCTGGTACCCCAATACAGTGGCAGCCTGGCCTGAGCCAACTGTACACCACCACTTTGCCCGGAAGGCCTCCAGTTATTCCTGGACCCAGATACTCTCAGGGAATGTCTGAGTTCTTAGGGGGGAAAAAAGCTTGAAGCAACAAGTTTGCCAAAGGCAAATGGAGGACAAACCCTGCAGGGAATCAAGGGTTTGGGGTCACGAGAGCACCCCGGACTCTCCCAGGGTCACCCTCCAAGGCCATCCTCCGATTATCCCAGAATCACCACCCTAGTGTACAGTCTGCCATTCCCTGCCTGCCGTGTTGCCAGGACACGAAATGTGTCCTGTGATCTCTGCATCTTCAGCACTCGGCCCAGGGCCTGGCACCTGAGCCATTCAATGAAGACTGATGGAATGAATGAATGAAGACAAGAGCGGGATGCTCCAGTGATACACAAGGAGGCGGGAGCTACTGCTTATGCCAAGTGCTTTACTAAGCACTGCCTATGTCTCGGGTGGACTGAAGAGCATAACACCCTAAACATTCTGGCACGTTAGATGCTCCAGAAATGCCAGTGATCATTATTGCTCCTCTTAATCATCTCTCCATCACTGCCGGTCACAGAGGCAGTCACACGGCAGGAAGGCAGGCACAGCAAGCCAAGGCACAGAGCTCATACGGGCAGAGCCAGGGTTCACCCCACCTCAGAGAAGGGTCCCTTCCACTATACCACACTCCCCCTGGTCCAGCTGAGGTCCCCCATCTATCAGCTGCCTCTCAGTGGGGGTGGGAGGAAGCTTATGTGCACATATACATGCTATATATTGGTACACACACACACACGCCATTCACGAGGAATAAATCAGCCAGAACACGCATCTGAAAAGCACAAGCTCTCAGGAGACCTGGTGAGCTCCCTGCACTGTCAAGCTCCTGGAGCTCACTGCTGCAGGCGCAAGTGTCACACGCTACCTGGCAAGTTTACAAGGCATTGTTATACCGCGTCTGGCAAACTGCAAAGGCGCCTCTTATTAGGAGCCGGTGAACGTGTCTTGTCTGCAGATCAACTGCCCTGCGGTGAAGACAGACCTCCTTCTCTGTCCACACGCACGCGCGAAAGGGATCAGGAGACGCGGCCGGAACTGAACGGTCTGGCCACCGAACTTACAGGAGGAGTGGATGCTGGGGAAGCTCTTGCGGCCCTCAGACACCAGACCCGGGTCGCCGGTGCAGTGCATTTCCGAGTTCATCACTCCATCTGGAAAGCAGCGGTGAAAGAAATCGGGGCGAGGTCTACAAAAGACACCATGGACATTTTCAACATAAAACGCTGCCATCACAAACAAGCCCCAAGCTGATCCCCGCACTCCCGGCTGCCCCCCAACTCCTCCTCCTGCCACCAACCTGAGCTCCCGGCCCAGGGACTCCAGGAAGCTCAGGCTTCTGGGTCAGGAAGATCTGACCTGATACATACTAGTTTTATGGCCTTGAGGGGTCATGGGCCTCCCCCCCCACCTTCTCAGTGTCCACTTCTGTAAACGGGGAGATGAGTCTTACCAAAGGCTAGGGGAGATGATGTGCAGGGCCCCGAGAGCCTGCCCAGCCGTCTTGGGGGGTGGAGGGAGCAGAGAGGCACCCTCCACCCGTGGCTCCGCCCACTCTGTGGTGCCTCCAAGGGCCGAACTCCAGGCCCCCTGCGCCCCATCTCTGGTGTCTGAGCGGGCCTCTCCTCACCTCACTGGGGGGCGGCAGCTCTGCCCCTTGCGCACACGCAGTGGGGGGAGGGGAAGAAGTGGGGAGGGGCGCCAGCCCAGCTTCTCTAGCCTAGGCGGTGGAGGAGGCTGTCCTGCAGGGGGCGGGGTGGTGAGTCCCCTCACCAAAGCCCCCTCACCACAGCCGCAGGGGGCATTACTGAGTCCGGACACAGTGCCAACTAAGCAACTCTTGAGGGAAACAGCGCGCGCTCCCTAGGGCCCTCCTGTGGCCAACCTGGGACTGTCCTCACTTTCCAGGGGGACATGAAGGCTCAGGGAGATGACACTGCTGACCGAGGTCACAGGGAACCGGAAGTGGCAACAAGCTGAGCCCCAGCAACCAGACGCTCACCCTACACTTACCCCCGAGCTTTTCCGCCTCTCTAAGGGGGTTCCCCAGACCAGTGTGATGGTTAACCCCTCCACATTGGTTCAAAGAACAATTGCCCAGTGCCTGTCATGGGCAGGTTTCTCTAAGGCGTTAAGCCGGGGCCCCTTCCTGACCACAGCAGGTCACAGTCCCCACATGCTGCCTCGCTGGTCCTCCCTGCTCTGGAGGCCCAATTAGAACCACTCAGCACCTGCAGCTGTCCATGATCAATGTCAATAATCAATACCAAAGTCCCCCAGCAATGGGGTACTGCCCCTCTCCTCCTCCCGCCTCACCGGCGTGGCTGTTCACCTGTGTGGCTGTTCACTGGCTGAGCCAGGACCTCTGAAGGACAGGGCCTGAGACTCTGCGTTCAGTCAGGGTCCTACCACAACTCCAAGCACCTGGAGCACCTGGGCAGTATCGACTGCCTGCGGGCACCCACCTCCAGCCTCCGGGTGCCCTGCTCCAAGCAGCTGAGGTTCTGAGCGAGGAGCTACCCTGCCCAAGTCCAGCAGCCAGCCAAGGCCACAGTCTGGTCTCAAATCCAGGCCTTCTGACCATCTGTCTCCGCAGTGACTAGCTCGCTTCCAGAGCAGCTGATCGAGGAGACGTGCTAAACAGAGAATAGAAGTCCTCCCCCAGGGGTAAGAGAAAGGTACCCCACGCTAAAGTGCAAATGCCAATCCAGACTTCTTCCCCCAAAGAGAATAATAAATAAATAGTCTTTTTTTTTTTTTTTGGAAGCTAAAACTGTCAAGTGAGTGTTGAGGCCCCAGGTGAGCATGAGTGGCCCTGAAAATGCTCATGAAGAGGTCAGGACCACAAGGAAGGCCGGTCAGCAGACACTGCCCATGACCGCCTGCTTCCTTCCAGAAAACACCTGCAATTCAAAGAGGCAATATCTGTGCTGATGACAGAAAGCCCGTGGGGACCACCAGGAGAGGCCAACTCTGTCCCACCAGTGCCCTGTGGCCCTGTGGCTCCTCCTAGGGAGCCCTATGGGGCTCAGCCACCCCGTGCATCTTTCTGGAACTTACCTTCCCACTATTAACTTAATAGTGTTTGTGCAGACTCCATTCAAAGCAAGAGCCAAGGACACCGCTACAAAACAAAACCAACAGACAGAAAAATAACCAGCTGGCTCTCAAGTCAAAATCAGCAGCAGCAGCAGCAGCAACACTGTGACATCATCATCTAGTTAATTGATGACTGTAGAAATAGGAACCCAACCTTAAATAACAGAGGAAACTTGGTTGCTAGAGTAAAATATAATTTGCCCAGGACTTTGGAGAGTGACTCATAACATCTCAAGCCCCTAGGACATGAAATGTATTTCTCCTCCTTCCCTGAAATTTTCATTATCACCGATGAGCCCATCTATCACTTCCCGCCTTGATGTGAATAGATTTAATACTACAGTGTGTAGAACTTCTTTTAGTGGTAGCAAGAAACATAACTTTTTTATTCCCTCTGGCAACCATCTCAGACATGGTCTAGTGAGAGCAGCTGCTGGAACCTCCTATGAGACAGGACAGCCCCACCTGGCAAAGCTCTGGATGAGCCATCACCCACCGACAGCTGTGCCCCTGCTATAAACAAGTCACTGTTTCTGAGAAGGTGAAGAATCCCAAGGATAGGCTTTCAGATTCACCCACTTGGCGCTTCTTGTCACCTAAGATAGCAGGAACTTCTGGAATGTACTACTGTAAAACAGACAGCGTGAGGCTGTCCTCCAAGCACCAGGAAGGACTTGGCCCAGGGAAGGACGGGCTGTCCAATGGGTGCAGGTGACCGAGTTGCAGAATTTTCCCTGCAAGGACCTCCCTGCTCTCGCGTGGCTGCTGAGCCTGTACAAAAGGTAAGTGGGTGTGCTGGAAGGTCACATGCCTAGCATAAGCAATAAAGTCTGCAGATGCTCCATTCCATTGCTTCGCTGAGTAATAAAGCCTCTGAGCTACCATTTCCCTTTGACAAATATTAACTCCTCAATACTGGTTGAGATTTATGTATGAATATAGCAGCAGAGGGACATTTTCGGGAAGGAGTTGCCTACAGCAATTCACGGCCATCGGGGAGATAAATGTGTTGTTCTCCAAGAGAAAGCACTCTAGAATCCCCCCTGGTCACCGAGGACATAGGCCAGTGATGGAGACAGAAACCACCTGCTCTAAAAAGTTGTGGGAAGCAGAGAGAACGGGGGAGGGGAGATCCAATGACCACTTTCGTCTAAGGGAAACTAATGACCTGAGGGTGGGAGAGGAACGCCTGGGCATATCTGAGTGTGACGGCAAAGGAGGGCTGCACGGCAGCGGGTGGAGAGCAGAGCATGAGTCACAGGACAGCACTGCCATCGGAACAGCCAGCCTGCGTCTGGGCTGTCTGCACGGGAGGCGAGCACGGGGAGCTTGGAGACGTTCTCTGGTTGTGTACTGTCCCTCCTGAAATGCTGCTTCCCGCCTGGAAAGCTGGGAGCACGCTGAGAGGTCTCTGTTGGGGGAGGAGGGGAAATCCCTGGGTTTTCTTCTCTGTGTACTGCACGGCAATGAACAGGCTGTGAGACCCCCCAGTAAACACTGAGGACTTTTCCTGGCAGGCCGGACCCGCTCGCTGCTGAGTTCTTCCCACGGGGCTGGTGCGTTCCGATCCCCATCCTCGTGGGGCTGAGGACAGAGAACATCTCTAAGAACAAGCATCACAAGCTGCTCAGGGCCCTTGGGGAACATCATAGCTTTCTACGTGGATCCAGACACCATCTATGCCCCAACCTCTGCGCCTGTGGGGCCTGCTGCGGCACAGATCGGTTCTTTAAAAAGCATCAAATAGCTGAGCTAGAAATGTGTGGCTGTGATGTAACCACAGCTTCACTCTCTGATCCAGAAGCCTGAAGGAGACAGAAAAGAGTGGGGTTCTGGAGGTTCAGGGTGGAAGCCATGTCAGCATTCTGGAAGTAAACCAACCTGATTATGATGTTCCTCTGAATAGTACGCACCCCCGGGACGACACAGGGCCTCACCCAGATGCCAGGGAAGGCCGTGCTGAGATTCGGCGCAGAGCAGCACACGGCTGGCCCGACAGCAGCCCGCGCACCTGGCTCCAAGGCTGTTTGCAGCACCTCCCGGCCCTGCACTGAAGGCTTGAGAGGAGCCTCAGGCAGACAACCCAGACCGTGCCTGATAAAAAGACTGAGCAAAATGTGTGGGGATTGGCCTGCAGGTGGCTTGTGCCGGGAACACCCACTGCTTACGAACCTTCTCAAAGATCAGAGAAGTTTTGCTGAGACTTCCATTGTCCTTACGCATTCAGCACAGCCGTGCTTCTCTACAGGTCCCTGCTACAGAGTCTGCTCTGCAGCCTAAACCCCTAAAAGCCCAGGGCTCCATGGGACGAGTCTCCCTCCTCTTGCCTAGCGGCAGATGCCCAAAGAGGGCCGCTGAGAATGTGTCTTCAAGGGGCGATCTTGGGCTCAGTGTCCGCAGGGGATGCCAGAGCAAAGAAGGGGCATCGTCCTCCCTGAGAAAGTCCAGCGCTCCAGATCACAGTGGAAAGGCCATTCCTAGTTTTCTGTCCTTGCTTTTTAAAGATCAGCCCCATCCCCTACTCGCAGGCTTCTTAAGAGCACCGATCATTAAAAAAAATGAGCGCAAGGAGAGGCTCTCGATCATTTTTACAGGGCAGACTCATTTATTTAGCAAACAGAACACCCAATAACTCCGCCTTCTCTGTTAACTTATAGGAGGCAGGGTAGGCTGGGCAATTTTGAAATGTCACCCTAAGGGAGATTTAGCTGCGAACGAAAAGGTCTAGAGAAAGAAACTATGAGATACTTACTGCTGCAGCGGCAGCCTGGCTCCAGAGCTGACAGTAAATCGTTGCCATAACCGTGAAAGATAGTTCTTCCCCACGACACACATCTTGGGGCTCTGTGCCGGGGAGCCACCAGAGCGAGGAGTGAATGTGTCCAGGCCAGCCGTGAGGGGTTGCCAACAGGGCACTTGGGGACCACAGCGGCACCTGGCCAAGCACTGCCCTCACTGCTAAGGCACATGGGGCAGGAGCCCCTTTGCCCTTTCTTGGAAACCTGAGCTTTCCAACCTCAGCTGAGGAGACCACGACCACATGACTGCCAAAGCCCCGCCCCGCGGGGGCAGCCTGCCGCATGCACCTGACATAAGCGCTGGCCACAGACTTGTGTCCAGGCTTGAAAAATGAGGGGCCAGGGCCTCTGCCTGGGACAACCAGGCCATGAGATGCAGTGAAACTAACAGGCACCAGAGCTGAGCCCGGGGGGGACATAAGCAGCAAGTACCACAAGTCCCAGCCCCATAAAACCAAAGGTCTGGGGCAGCAGAGATGAGGCCCAGGCAGGGGAATGAGGTGAGTGCGGTGAGGAGAAGAGGGGGACACACTCCAGAGAGGAGGAGTTATGAGTTGAGAGGAGCATCTGCACCCATGACTTGGCCCACTCTTCACCATGGCCTCTGTTCTTCTCCCTGGGCTCTTACATGTCTGAAATCACTTATTATAGCCCTGCAATTAAACCCATAATTTATCTGGACTAATAGGAGAAGTATTTTGTTCTTTTCCACTAGACTGAATCTAAGTAAAGTCCAGATATATAAGAAATGTTCCCTGTCCTGCTGCAGAGCAGAAAACCCTTTAGCTGTTCAATATACTCTAGATTTAGCTCTCACCCTACTCCCTTACCAAGAAAAGGGAGGCCCCGTCTTGCTAGATCTGCATTCCTCTAAAGCCAGTATCTAACAAACACATCTTCTTGTGGGGAATCTCACTTTTCTGATTTGCTATCAGACTGCTTGGCAATTTCCTCACAATAAACCAACAGCACAATTTGTATGAAGGATTTTGGTAACTTTCATGGTGGATATCAAAAAACGAATCTAATTCAGTTTTCATAATTATCCAAAAGCCGGAAGCAGAGTCACATGTTGGCTAATGCAGGTTGCTAAATGAGCAAATACTATCGCTGCCCCTTAACAGTGCCCTTTATTAGCAGGCGATGAATGTGCAAAGCAGGAAAATGGATTTAATCTTAAAAAGTCCTAAAAAGAAAAAGCTTGTGTCACATGCAGACGTCTTAGCTTGGGGAGAATTTTTAAGACTCGTATCGTGACCAAGGCCGAAGACTGTGGACTCTTTACACTTGCTTAATTTCCAGTCGAAGATGAGTCATGGAGCTCGTTTACGACTTCTGTTTTATACCTGCTTTTGCACTTTTGCCACTAGTCAGTGGTGATTGGTCAAGGAGTCTGTGGTCAGCTCCCGAATCCCTTGAAGTGGGCCTATTAGGCGCAAATGTGGGACTGGACAGCCACTGAAGCAAAATTTCCAATTTGTTTTGCTTATCAGCAAGCTCCCTGTGGACAATACCAACCCCCACCCCCATTCTGTGCCTGATCGTGTTCAGCACCAAGGACAGCAACAAACTAGCCACCCAGTCCCACCCTGACCGCAGGCCAATCTGTGCGCACTGGTTCTTTTTAGAATTTAAGTCTATGTTGCCTATGGGTGCTGTGGGGGTTATGGCGACTTCACCTGGGCGGCAGGAGACCCTATACTGTCAAGACATGGATGCAAAGTAACAGCATTTCAGGCACAATGATTTTGTTTTTTTTTAAATAAAGTCCATCTTGTCTGTTTCTCCAAGCTTAATTTGACCAACAGAATAATCAACTGAGTGAAAGGAGATATTGTCGATCTAGGATCTGCTCCAGTTCAGCCCCACCCCCTGAGACAGGAACTGTGGATACTCTACCTAAGAAGGCTTCCTTAATTTCAGTCTTGTCTGTTCGCCGGATAATTTTCACCACGCAAATAACAGCCAGGGGTGTGAGGAAAGAAATTGCCTGGAAGAAATAACAAATAATCCCTTATGAAGACAGCAGTTTGCTATCAGTGGGCTGAATGATCATTAATTCCCGTTATTTTCCTTTACACTTAGTAGCTGGATGAGCTTACTGAACACCTGACCTCGGACAAAGGAGGAAGATTTACATCTGTACACAGAGACGCCACAGACTTGAAAAACTGGATATCTGATTGTGAGTTATCTTTGATTCGTAATTGCTGGGAACCACATTTAAAGTGGTGGTTTTTTTAAACAGAAAGGAATAGTCTATAATTATGCTGATTTTGCCGGGAAGCCCCTCACGGGTTCTCCTACAGAAGAACTTGGCCTCCCTGGCCTCTGGCAAATAGGAGCACGTGGGATTTGCTCAGCGTCAGTCAGTGCATTCCCTTTCAGTGTCCTTTAGTACAGTATTAATTTTCGCTCAAAGCAGCGGACAGTCCTCTTGTATGAAGTCTCTCCTCTCTCCTCCTCCATCTTCTTTCCTCCCCTGGCCCAAAGCACAGAAGTACAATAAGTACTTAGGAAACCAAGATGGTGGGATCTAGGTGCAAACACTCATCACAGAACCTCCAAGAGCGGGAACTAGTGTGGGTTCCACCAGGCACTGGAGCTGCTCAAACCCTCAGGATGAGCTGAGCTTTACTTCCCAATTCTCAGGGACTCAGTGATATCCAAAGACACAGCTGGGGAGCAGCAAGGCCACATTCAGGAGACCATGTGTTCTGCACCCCACACCTAGTCTTAATTCAGCATGCTATGATTATCAGTTACTTTCAACATGCCAACAACCAAGAAAAGGCTCTGTGCAAACACTTAGATTATACAATCTCGGGATAACAACTTCAGAAGGCACCAAATGGCTCACAAATCCACGGTTGGCGACAAGGGTGGCTGTGATAACCACTGGCCACTGGCGTTCACACTTTTGGAAACTCCCACTGGTGTTTTAATGGGATATTATTTTTAAGACAGAGTGAAGTCAAGGCGAGAAGATACTAATTGCTCTAAGAACAAAATTCATCCAGATGGACATGGCCCTTCAAAATACTTGAAGGTGCCCCACACACTGCTACCACCAGACAGTGCCCCACTTTCACTCAGAAGCCAGACTGAGTTAAACCCAGCACACACACCCCTGGCGAAAGGTGTTAAAGTTGCCGTTCTGTTGGCCAAGCCACTGGAGGAGACGAAGCGAGCAAGAGACACAGAGGCAGGGAGTGCTTCTACCTCCCAACAGGTGCGCAGAGGAAGGGCAAAATGTCCCCTGGTTTGTCTTCCTTTGGGTTAATGATTCCTACAACTTAAAAAAAAAGTTTGAGAATCCTGGAAATAGCCCCATAGAAGGCAGACAGTGAATGGTTAGTGCTCCTTAAACGGGACCTGAGAGAGACCAGAACAATAGAGTCCAGCCTGCCCCCACTACAAAACCCCCTGCTGTGCTCACATCTTCCTCATGAGTTCTGAATGCAGGGCTGCTGGCCCCACGCGCCGACACCACAGCAGGCTCGTGCACTCTGCGTGTGAGGTCTGTGGTCTGCTCGAGGGACTTCATGCAATAAACTCGTGGAGCCCTCCTGGCAGCCTATAAGCACACTCCTGCCTTAACAAGAAGGCACTCGGAGCAGAGAGGTTAAGCAACCTGCTGAAAGACACACGGTGAGTGAGCGTTAACATGGGGACTTGCACCCAGACTGGAAACCAAGCTCCGTGCTTTGAACGACAGTGCTAGAGCACTTTTCACCTGGGACGCTCAAAGCATGAATGAAACACGGCCAGTGCACTTTCTCTGCAGGCGGAGAAGGAAGTAGGGCTGTTCCCAAGAACACGGGTTAGTCACAGGAGTGTCAGCTGCCGTGGCTGATGGAACCCCCGCGGGTCCCGTGTGACCATCCCTGCCGGGGCCAGTGAAACCGACGCAGGAAGCGCCATCAGTGCTTCCACACCCACAGTCACCTGAGTGGGCACCCCGGAGGGAGGGCACACCTCTGGGCCTCAGGGTACTCGGAGCAAGGAGCGGGGGTGCCACGGGCCCCGAGAACTGTTAGCCGCGCAGGAGTCAGAGCCTGAGTGCCCGTGTGAGGAGATGCGCTGAGAAGAGCCGTCATGGCCTGTCCACGTGAGTGAAGGTTGAGCTTTCTGTGGAAACCAAGCGGTTTTGTGAAAGTATATTTGATTAGTCTTCTATAAACACCTGGAGCGTTCACGAAATCAAAATGACAGACAAATGGAATGTCAGACGCTTAATAAAAGCCCAGAGATCAGAGCTTACGTACGGGGTGACAGAACTTTCATCTCTGTGTCGCAGGTGACGCAAGCTATCTCGTGCTTTCCCTGGGTTACTGCGAAACTGCACTAAATGCTGTAACCAAATGAATGAATTTATCAGCCACTGTTTGCAAAACCAGAGGGTGAGCTTATTTGTCCAGGTTACAGGGTAGGAGCCAGTGTGTGGCTGAACACCCTTCTGATCTCCGAGCACCACAGGCCTGAATCACCCCTCGCTGCCCTCACTGCCTCTCCCACACGGCCTGCTTGTGGCTGCAGCAGGGCGCCAGAGGCAATCATGCCAACTCCTCAAAACAATCCACTGTTCTAGGTCTAGGCCACACCGCAAACTTCTCACAACACCTCCATGAGCATCTGTCTCCACACGGGGTTTTACAGCACGGGAAATATGAAATCGTTGACGCGTGGGAATAAGAGAGAAATAGAAATTTTCCTCTATTAAAGCTACAGAACTCACTCATTGCACACAGCCTGGGCCCTTTATCTTTAGAAGCGGTGGGAGATCTGAGTTGGAGCAGCAATGGAAAAGTCCAAATCGAAGGTTGTAGTGCTCACATGTTAGGTAATGACCGACTCATAAACACTGTAATTATCCAACTTCCCTGAGAATTCCCAAAATTGAGTTTATCTTCCAACAGAAAAAATAATTACTAAAAGGCAAGTAAAACAATACTTTAATGCTTATGGGTGTTTGGGCATTTGGGAGAGTTTGCAGACAAGATCTTTCTGATAGCACGAATTTACAAGATTTCCTCCGTAACACCGGAGGCATTTCTCAATGTGCCAATGCCCATTCCCGCTCCGGGGGGGTGGGTCAACGGAGCAGCCCTGGAGCCACGAGGCCACCTGTGCAGTCACTGTTCCCAGGAGAGGGGAGCTCAGACACTTCCTCTGCATCAGAGAGAGGTGACGATGGATCTGCGGGGCCAGTGGGGAGCAGCAGGAGGTGGACCCCGGCTCCCACCTCCGGGGCAGCCTCCTGCATGGGAGCCTTGGAGGTGCGTCCAGCTGTCCATCCCACGCACTAGCTGCGTGGCTCAGGACAGGCTGCCTCGTGGCCTGTGACCTGACCGTGCACCTGCCCAGTGCAGGCAAAGGCATTCTCCTCACTGGGGAGCAGGTGGGCTTAAAGGAGATTCTCTCCTAAACTCCCCGTGAAGTGCCTGATATACAGGAAGCAAAGACTCAAAGGCTGAGCTTGACACGGGGTGGGGCGAAGAGGCCAGAATAACCACATCTCCACCAGCTACTTGCGTGCGTGTGCGCTTCTCGCACCAGCACAGAGACTGAGATACCAGGGCGGAGTCACATGGTGGTCTCCTGCACAGTCAATAACCGCTCGGCTGCAACAGCAAAGGGGCCGGCAGCTCCTGGGTTCCTGCATTGGGCACGTTCAAGGCGACTGTGCACAGGGGTGCAGCAGAAACCCCCGTCTCGTTTCTAGTCTTTTTTTTAATTACTTTTTAAAGATTTATTTATTCATGCACACAAGAGCTGGGGTACAGGCCAGAGTCCTGGGAGGTAACAGAATTCACCAGAGACAGACTGGGGAGCAGAACAGGCAGATCTACTGAAATCCACTCCTGAGAGGAGCAGCAGGTGAGGCAGGAGAGGTCTGCTGCGCCCTGTGGGTCCCCTCCCTGGCCAGGGATCCAACTGGCGCTGCTGCCCTGCGGATGCTTCACACTGCAGCGCTCAACCCGCTGCGCCGCCAGGGAGGCCCCGTTTCTAGTCTTATTTTATGATACACACATGGCAACAACTCGCAAGGCTCAGGTAAGCAGGTCCCATCCCCATCCAAAGTGTTGGGCAGTAACTACCCGCTCTCACCTGCCCAAGCAGCGCCCATCACAACCTGAGTCGGGGTTTAGTTTGCGGGGCTGCTTCTTCCCTCCCCGTTTCAGGCTGCTCCCAGCCTCCAGCGGGTGCAGAAAGCGGAAGGGAAGCCCCTCAGGTCCCCCAGGGAGAGCGGACAAGCGCCATGACAGCACAATACTTACAAACATGAGGCGGGTGGGGATGTTGTCTGACTGCACCAGAGGGTTTTTATAGAGCCAGATCTCTTCCGGCTGGATGACTCTCTGGAACGGATCCAGAAACTCTGTAAAACTGAAACGAAACAAAGACAGACACATGAGGCCCGGCGCGGCTCTTCCCGCGCGGACTCCCAGGCCTGACACGTGCAGGTGAGAACCCAGCCCGGGCAGCAGCAACAGGCTGGCCCTGCCGGGGGTCTCGCCAGGTCCAACTGGGCAAAGAGGGAAAGAATTTCAGCGGCTCTAGAATTTTCTGTCACCACCTGCCAACAAGGACCATTTGTGGGCATGAGAGAATAGCCAAGGGGTGACATCCAAGGGTCTAAGAATTTGGGTTCCAAAATGGACTGGGAGCTGAAGTGTGGAGTGGAGGCTCAGACTGGGCAACGCCAAGGCAGAAGCACGGTCTCTGGAAACGAAACGGACTTGAGCTGGACCAAAGGGAGCATCAGCAGGGCCGCTGGGGAAGGCACAGGTGGGCCCTCGTGCTACCCTCGCGGCGCCATGGCCCCACCACCACCACTAGGGGGCAGAGTGAGCACAAAGAAATTTCCCAAAGAAAACAGGTTGGGGCAGGAGAGAAACAGAAGGGAAAGCGGAAGGAGGGGAGGGAAAGGAGGTGCCTTCTGGGGCTGCTGCCAAGAACCAGACAACTTAAAGCGTCCACCTCCCCAGTTCTTCACCCCCCGACCCCTCTCACACCTGAGAACCACACCGCCAAGCAAATGGAAGCCACGGCCACAAGAGGACGCCCGGGGGGGGGCAGCCTGCAGGGACGGGTCTGCTGCCAGCGCTGCAGCCGGCGCCCCAGCTCTCAGGCCCACTTCTCCACCTGGAGGGCTGGATGCCGGTGCCAGGTGGCTGCAGAGCACGCGGTCCAGGGGACTGGAGGTGTGGGCGCCAGGCTAAGGGATGTGGTTTTTAGCCAGTGAGGGGCATTGGTGGTCGAGACGGAGTCAGAGCAGAGCAAGGACGCAGACGCAGGGGCCCAGGGGATGAGGAAGTCGTGCCAGCAAGACACCCGCAGAGCGAAGGGGGGACAGGGCGGATGGACAGACGGGCGGCAGGCGTCCGGAGAGGGTGTCAACAGGGTTTCCAAGGCTTCCGGTGTGGGCTTCCGAGAAAAGGAAAACCATTAGCCAAGATGAGGGGCGAGGAGGGTTGGGGGACAGAGAGGAAGCTGCTGTCTCTTCCTCAGGGAACCTCTCAGGCTTGGACAAACCGCAACATCAGCCCGTCCTGAAGCCGCCCCAGCCCCGGACAGAATCAGCCTCGATGTCTGTCCCAGGCATGGCGGGTCTGCGAACCCCCTGCGAGCGCATGGGGTCAGGGGCGCCCCCAGGGCGCATCCTCGGAGTGCACAGGGCGCACACTGGTAAAGGGAGGTCTGATGTCGACTTTGCAACTGTGACAGCTGCTCCAGAAAATTCTCTCCCTTCGATCGGCCTCCCACTGAGTTCTAGTGGGTATCCAGAAGAGACCTAAATTCCCTTGAGCTTTGCATCTCTTCACAGCTCCAGCCCTCTGTCTCCCACTGTTTCCTCTTCCCTCCCTCTCACTCCTTTAGGGCTTTACACTCTAAAGCTCGGCTCCTCTGCCCAAGTCTCTACCTAACTTCAAGAAGAAAGCAGTGCCTCCCAAGCCCGCTCTCCAGCGCTGTGCCAGCAGCCCACCTGGCCCACGAGCTACTAGTGAAGTGTGTTCTGGATGGTGGAAGGAACCAAGTCGTCACCGCCCAGAACCGGAAGGCTTCTGCAGAATCTCATCATGAGCACACTGAGACTCCCCCATCAGCAAGGAAGCACCTTTGCTAACAGCCCCCCGAATCTCCAAGAGGAGGCATGGGGAACAGGGCTGTGCTGGGACTCCTGTCTCTGTCCCTCGCTGTCACTAAGCGGCTCACACCTAGAACAAGCCACCTCTCCCAACCCAGCTCAGTGTCCAAAGCCAGGGCACCCACTGGAGATGGGTCAGAACGTCTTGGGGAGCAGCTCGTATGGGACAGGGCCTGGACATGCAGATCTGAAGACGCTCCCCACGTGATCCTGACGGGTCCTGAGAACGAGCCCTGGGCCAGGGGACCCCACAAGCCCCAACCCTTGCCCCCAAGGAGAGACTCGGCGTTGACTCCCCGGTAACGTTCTCCCTCCATCACCGCACAGGCTCGCGAGTCAGGCCCGCCCTTGCTTATTCAAATGCCAGCTCTGGCTGGTGACTCTTAGTAAGTTCCTTAACACCTCTGAGCCTCAGTCTCCCCGTCCGTGAAGTGGAGGAGCCCTACAGAGTGGCGGTGAAAATTAAATGAAAGAGAGAAATAGGAAGAGGACCTGGTATTTCATCACCATTATGGTTTCACGCAGCCTCCGTCGGCAAGATTTACTAGACAGTTTGCAGGCTTGTTTTTGTTTGCTCAATTTTGTGACAGCCTACTCACTGCTCCCAAGGGCCTTAGACATTTTAAATAAAACTAAGGAAAAAAGCATTTTGTTTGACAGACGCTTGTAAGCATATATAACCTACAAGCGAGAACGGCAGCATCCCCAGAACCCCAGTTACTTATATTGCCAATTCAAATGCCGGCTCTGGTGTGTGGCCCTTAGAGGTGGCAGGACAAATCGCCCCACCACTTCGTGAGTCCAGACAATCATTTTTCTCATGATTTTGTGGCTCAGGAAATTGAGAGGATGATTCAAACTTAAAATCTTTCACGTGGTCACAGCAGCCAGACATCAGCCAGGCCGCATCACCCTTGGACTGGACACTGGACACCCAGAAGGTCATTGCCAGGGCGGGGTGGAGCTGCGGTCGGCTGGGGTCCAGCTGGAGCTGGCGCTGGAGCACCACGCCCCACGCCCCAGTGCTGCACGCAGAATCCTCCCTGGTCGCGGGCAGCACCCAGCATGAGTCCCAAGAGAAGCAGAGAGAAGCCAAGGGTCTTCCTGCCACAGCCTGGTTCTTCCACCAATTCTACTGTGGTGTTTCCACTGCGTTCATTGGTTACACACGAGTCACAAGGTCAAGGCTCAAGGAAGGGCGATGGGACCCACCTGTCAGCAGGGGCGTGGCAAGGCGGAGCAGGTGAGACAAGGTGAGGCAAGGCAGAGCAGGTGAGGTGATGTGCTGCAGCCGCCTTTCAAATACGAGCCCCCCGGGGTGTCATCGCCTTCACCACACAGTCCACACTCCCAAGTCACCCCCAAAGCCTGAATCTCATTTTTTCCCCACACAGCAGTTAACCGGTCAGGGCAGCTGGAGCTCTGTCCTTCCTCACCTGTCACCCAGGTGTCACTGTCCTCGATGCAAACATGTCCAAGCCTCACACAGCTCCTCATCCAGCCCAGGGCTGCAGTCAGGCACGTGGCCGGAGGCCCTGGCAGCCTCAGGGGCAGCAGCACCAAGGAAGATGCTTCTCCAGCCACGCTTCTCAGGCCACGCTTCTCCGGCCACGCTCCAGCCACTGGTGTCTGCCACGGAGGACCAGTCAGTGAGGCAGCATCCCGAGGACACGGCCCCAAAGAGCAGATGGGGGCAGCGGCAGGCATGTGGCACGGTGGGAGGTTCGGAGCATGACAGGCTATTCCGAGGCCTGCAGACCCCGCGAGCTCTTCGGGAGTGGTGTGCAGGGCAGGGGGCGGCGGCCGACGTCCGGTGGACACTCAGGTGTGGCCTCTGGCGACCTGCTGACCGGGCTCCCGCCCACTGAGGCTCCCCAGCCGGGCGTTAGGTCAGCACGTCCTGAGGCCTACGTGCAGGGACCAAGGTGGGTACCAGGCCCAGGGCTGGGCCGCTGTGTCCAACAAGCTTCCAGGTAAAGCTTCTCCCCTGTGGCCGAACCCTGAGTGGAAAGAGGCCAGGCACGCCCTCTCCTGAGGATGTGCTACACAGGTGGAGTCTTGGGCCCAGAACTGGAATCCTCCTCTTTAACCAGCTCTCTAAGGCACTTCCGGAGCACCGCAGGTGGAGACGCACAGCTGCGAGACAGCCATGGTCTCCCGATCTCAGTCGTTCCACGGCCAAGTTGGTCCATTTTGCCTGCTCTTTCCCCCATCAGCACCAAAACTGTCACACGTGCCAGGCAGGGACTGATTCTCACAAGCCAGTGGCACATTCCTCAGGCCTCCCGGACCCTGGCTGCTCTGCTTGGATGGCCCTGCGTGTCCTCCTCCCCGGCTGTGGGCGCACGTGACCAATGGGCAGCTGCCAGTCGCGTCGCCTCATGTCAGGGGCCATCTGTGATCCTCTCCCCAACCCTTCATCATGAACGTCTTGACCAGGAGACGATTACAACATGGACTCCGGGGCCACGCCCTGATAAACACGATGGGGTCGGCCATGGGCCAGGGCAGGGGCAGCGTGGGCCGACTGGGAGGTCACCCATCGGCCCCTCCAGGTCCTGAGAGGCCAGGCAGAGGGCCAGGCTGGCTGCTCACAGAAAGTAAAGCTGCCTGCTCAGAGACTACCTGCTCACACCGACTCTCCTCCAGCCTCCAGAGAAATGGCACTAACCCTGCCGCCCTACCTGTGGGCTCCAGAGCTGTGAACACACCTGGTGCGCCCCACGCAGGCTACATGGAGCCAGAAGCCGCGGCTCGCATACTCTGAGCCCAGATAGGCCCTTGGACCTAAGTTCTGTTGGGTAGGGAATCCAGAGTCAGGGAAATAAGTCTAAGACCCTCCAGGCAGCAAAGAGTCCAGGAGAAAAGCTGGAGGAAACATTCCAGACAGAAGCATCTGAAAAGACGAAACGACCAAACGGAACATACACACATTGACAAAATCCTGGGTCAAAGAAAACTCTGAGGAAGACGGGGGAGATCTGAGAACCGGAGAGTGACCTGGACATTAAGTGATATGAAGGAGATATTGTTCATTTCCTGGGGTAGGGTAGTGACACAGATAGGTGGACGTTTATCTCATTTTTAAAGCAACTGAGACATTTAGGGGGATTAGGACAAGCTGTAGTAGGAACTTACTTCCAAAGAGTTCAGAGAAGCGTTTATGCAAATGCATCAACACAGAGGTGTGAGATCACCGGGGCACCGCCAGGAGGCAGCAGCTCCGCCCATCACGGACAGACCAAGGTGAAAAGCAGACCCTCGAGCTGGTCCCACCACACATCTTTGGGCGCGCAGTCAGAGGTTGGTTTTTCTCAAGTTCTCCTTGGTGAGCTACTTTTTGTGATGCAACCACATGGGAGTTGATGCCCTGTGATGTGCTTTAAAATGCTCCACCAAAAAAAAGGGCAGAGGAGGCAACAGTGGAGGAGAGCAGATGAAACCACGGGAGAAGCGTATCTGAGCATTTCCACAGCAGAGTGATTTTAGGAATGATTTTGCTCACTGGTCGAAGAGATACTGCACGAGGAAGTGTTTTATCAGCCAAGGCAACTGATATTCTTGAAGAGTCTTTTTGCTTTGATTGGATTTCAGTGAAGTGTGACAATGGGGAGAGCAATAAAAAATTAGGAAGGGGAGAGGAAGACAGGAGAAAATCAGAAACAGAAAGAAGGACAGAAGGGGGAGGAGGTCAGCTCGTTCGCAAGACGAGTTCCCTGCACACCTGGATGTACCAGGGAAGCCTCAGCAGTCTGGGGGCGGGTCCTCTCCCTGGCTCTGAGGCCACCCAGGTTGGATGGCCCAGAAAGCAGGCGCCTACTGCTAATGAGGGCAGGTGAAGTCCTTCAGGGCAAGTGACAAGGGCAGTGCCAGGCCACGGGCTCAGGTCTCAGCCTCGCACTGGCCTCCAGGCTTCCCTGAGCCTGAACCCCACCCCGGCACAAGCTGGGCCCTCCCGCCCAGCAAAGCCAGCTGTTCCAAGCCCTCCAGACTGAACCCTCTGGGTGAGACACATTTCCCAAAGGAAAATGAGGTTTGGTGCAGGTACAGCTCTGAGCTGTATCTGAGTCACAGATCAACAAAACCACTCTGAAGGAAAAAACCAGTGAAAGAGAGCAGCAGGAGAAAGGTCTGTGCTTCTTTGCTGAAAGACTTCAGTCTCCAGTCTCCGGCTCCAAAATGCCCAGGGAGTGTTCATCCTTGAATTAAGTAGGGGTCCTTAGGAATTTCGGCAACGCTTAATGTACTCTAGAACATTCTGCAGACCCACGAAAGCAGGTCCAAGATCCCAGGACACGCCACTGAGGCAGGGACAGACTGCCACTCCAGCTGCTAGGCGAAACGCAGAGAAGAGAGCATTTAATCTGAAGGGGTTTCTGAGCTATAATTTTAATTAAAATACACCACTCAGAGAGCACTTGTTCCTGAACAGGGGCCTGTGAAGTATCTCTGAGATTTTCCTCTCATATAACCTCATCAGAATTCCCCTGGTGCGTAAGTTAGCAGCAGCACAGAATTCTCCAGGCCTTCCCTTCCCGAGGACCTTGGCAGAAATCAGCAGTCGTGACCTTAACGAACTCCCTGGCCATTCTCCCCATGACCTTTTCTTCCCCCTAGAGGGATAAGGCCATGTTCTCCTGAAGGGTTTTCAGTTGGGTGGGCAGGCAGAAGAAGGCACATGCATGAGATGGTGCAGGCACAGCTCTAAGGCCGAAGACCCAAGACAGACATGATCAGACGAGAGGCTGACGGCAGGGGCTCATGGCTGAGAATATCTGAGAGTGACAGAAGACAAAGGTCTAGAGAAAGCAGAAGCTTCCCCTCATCTGAGGAAGACCAGATCTGTGAGTTTTAAGCAGACCTGGAACTCTCCTTTTGGGCCTGGTTTTGCTTCTAGTTTTGAAGGGTTTCTGTTTTTCGGCCAACTGTGAGCATCTCTAAGTGTTTTCATGACCACCTGCTCTGCAAACCCTGAACTTCTCATGCAAAGTCAATGGGAAGACGGCTCATGGATCTGGCTGATTTGCAGCGCTGGTGTCTGGCCCCATACGCGTCAGCTCCTAAGCCAAGGACCAACCAGTGGCTGAAGGGCCAACCAATGGCGCCATCGGTATGAGGGGGCTGCATGCCTAGGACCAAGCTGCTCACTCAAAAACCCCCTAAGAAAATTGTGAACAACCAGTTCATGGTCAGCGCTGCAGGGTGGACCCTGAAATGTAAGGGTCACAGAGGAACAGCAGCTCCAAGAGGCAGCAACGAACTTTGTCTGCTTTTGATCAGAGCTGTAGTGCCAGTGGCCAGCATGTAGTAGGTGCTCAACACGAACCAATAAGCCCTTGGCAGTTGTTTCAAAAAGAAGTCAAACTTCTGTCTCTGCCTCCCAAGCTGGAGGCTGGCAGCTGCTGCCCCTGCACTGAAAGCAGTCTGCTGCTGTTTGTTTTGAGCTGCTCATTTTTTAGGTTTTTTTTAAAGTGTAATTCCTAGCCAATATTTAAAATCCAGGAGCTCTTGCAGTACTGTCTGAATTTCTGGCTTCCACTGAAATTTTTGGTCTGGCAATGTTGGACCCACCTGCCTCCAAGGCAAGACACAGAGGAGCCAAGAAGCATCGCCCACCTTGGAAAGGCAAGGCACTATCCAGGGTCCTGCCGCCCAGACCGAACCCAGTTGTCTGTGACTCCCTCATCCATCTGTGCAGTGTGACATTTGCCCTCTTGTGGCTGCTTTAGGCTGGCTGTCCGTTGACCTGGGAGTGTGGCATTGAGCAGTTCCCATGACCCTTTTGGCCCACTCTATGAAGCCAGCTCCCTGCAAACAGAGGTGTCTCTTCCCAGGGAGTCGGGCTTTGTTGGGGTTGGGTACCCATCGGCTGAATGGTGCATCAGCACCAACCAGGCCACAGCAGTTATGTTTAACCAGTCTCCTCCAACACCATCACCACCATGTCAGATCAATCTGCAAGACTTATTCTGTTCTTCCTGTCCCTTGGGATGGGTTGACCCAGCATGTAGCACATACTAAGAGTGAGGTTTATACATCACAGGTTCCTGAATGGCTCATTATTCATATATTAAATGAGATTTCACCTTCAGAGACATCCAGAAGGAAAGAGGAAGAGAAGGCAGGGTGGGACCTGGAGAGATGGAGGGACTAAGACGGGAGGAGGGAGGGAGGACCAGTTGATCATTTACTGAACACCCCCAACCCACCAAGAACCTGCTAGACACTTCTTCCACCTTATCTCAATCATTCCTCACCACCAAGAAGGAGGCACTCTTATCCCCACTTTACAGAGAGTGAAACTGAGGCTCAAAGAGGTTTCTTGAGCTGCCCAAGGTCATTCAGCTAAGAAACAGCAAAACTGGAACCCAAATAGTTTTCCTAACCATAACCCTGGACTGGTTCCACTCCTGCCACTTTTGGTAAATGTGGGCAGAGCACACAGAGGTGGGAGTGGGGACAGTGGGTGGGCACAAGCTGGTGGAGGGGGGCAATGGATGGATGCCAAAAACACAGGTTGGGACACAATATGGGGTGCAGGCTGACACAGGTTAGCAGCAGGTTGAACTAGCAATCAAAAAAACTAACCAGCCCTAACTCCACACTGATTACTTTATAATTTAGGAAATCACTCACCCTTCAGTGTTGTTATTTCTTCATAGGTTAAAATGGAAATTCATTCACTTACTCAATCATTCATTTGCAGTATAGCAAAGCAGTTCAAGGAAAGGCATAGGGTATGAAATAGGCTTCCTTGGGTCTGACCTTGGGCAAATCACTCGAGTTCTGTGTGCTTCAACAGTAAAGGGATTATTATAATTAAAATGACTGGCACATAGTAAGCAGGCCCAATAAATGTTAGCTTTTACTCATCATTCATTCATTCTCTTATTCATTCAGCAAGCATTGACACCCAACCCATTGAGTAGATTCTGTGACCCTACTCAAAAGGAGCTAGTGTTGACTCTGGGACACTGTCCACATGCTCTTTCACTTTTCTTCCTGTCCACTTTCTTTCCCAAGCTCCTCTTCCTCTTGTGCAGTCCTCCATGAATGATGTTGGCCCAGGAGGGCATCCTGTGCCTCTGTGGTAAGGTCAACACCTGCTCCTGGGAATAGGCAAGGGCCTGACTTCTGGTCTTTCCCAACTGATACCTCCATCCCTGATTTCATCCCCATTCTGTGTTCAATCACCGGCAACTTCTGGGATCACATCTGTTGGCTCCCTGTTGGCATCTGAAACAAAATAAGTCCCAAGAGAGCAGTACCCGTCAACGCTGGGGTCCAGGACACCTGTGCTCTATTCCTGCCTCAACTGCTAGTCTCTGCGAGATGACTCATTCATCTTTTCCCTCATTGTTCTCATTAAGAAACTGGACTGGATGACTTCAGAGTTTTCTGTCTAAATGCTGCAAATCTTCCCTCCTATACGGCGGGGAACGCAACAGATAGGGAACACTTTCTCCTGTGTCCCAGAGGCAGAATTATATGTGAACATATTACTTGATTCAGACTTGACCAGAACCCTACAAGTTTATTTTGCCTTTTATAAAACTGAGTTTAAGAAGTGCTGATGGAAACTACAATGAAATATCACCTCATTCCTATCAGAATGGCCACCAATTAAGACAAGGAGGTGAGAAAAGGGAACCCGTGTACACTGTTGATGGGGTGTAAATCGATATAAAACAGTATGGAAGCTCCTCAAAAATTAAAAATAGACCTACCATATGGTCCTGCGATCCTATTCTGGGTATTTATCTAAAGGAAACAGAAACGAACTATTTTCTCTCCCATAATGCATTGCAGCACCATTCACAACAGCCAATATGGAAAACAGTCTAAGTGTCCATCAAAGGACAGGGCTGCACATGCAGAGAGATGCAGATATATGAACATTACTGAACCATAAGAAAGAGCATATGCCGCTCCTGACAACACACTATGCTAAGTGAAATAAATCAGAGAAAGACAAACATCATATGGTATCACTCATTAATGAAATTTGAAAAGCCAAAAGCATAGAAACAGACTAGAATGGTGGCCACCAGGCCTGAGGGGGAGAGAGTGGTCAAAGATTATAATTTCCAGTTAAAGACACTTTGTTCTGGGGACCTAATGTACAGCACCGTGACCATGTTAATAATACTAAGAGAGGAGCTCTAAAATCTTCTCACCAAAATATATACATATTTTTATATATATAAATTTGTTTATTATATTTATAATTTATATATAATACATTTATATTATATAATTTATATATAATTTATTGTGTTTATATATTTTAGTTATAATATATAATATAAGAATAGTACAGTATATAATAAAATATTAAATATAAATGATGTGAATTTAGCTAACAGTATATAATAAAATATTAAATATAAATGATGTGAATTTAGTAACATTTTGCAATATGAAAGTGAATTCATCCACACACTGTGCACCTTAAATATACATATGTTCTATGTCAATGATATCTCAAGGAAGCTGGAAATTTCTCAAAACTGAGTTTAAGAAGTAGGTAATACAGTATGCTATATGCCAATGTTATTTCTCTGACGTAAATGATTTCCCATTGTTCTTTAGCTACTTACTCTATAAACAACATTGTGTCTTAAATGAGCAGTGCCTGGTAATGTGGTGATATGACCAACCAGAATGACCCCTTATAAATACCCTAGGTGTGTCTAAATACGTCTAAATACGATGCCCTCAGTAAGTGGAAGAGTCATTACCTTCCCACCTATATGCATAATTGCTGTGTTTAAAAACATGTAACAATAACACTCCCCAGCTGCCTCTATGTATAACAAAAACCAGAAGCAGCAGGGTTATTCTTGACATTCTGAACTTCCTGGCCAACCTGCTAGACTTAGGAGACAGACTTCCCAGAATCCGTGGTCGTTACTGGATGGTCTTAATTGGCTTTTGAGATTTTGCACAGCATTGCAAATGTGGATAATCAAGTTTGGGAAAGAGTGTAATCAAGCTGATTTATCCACAATTATCTCCCCCTATTATCCTCCTTGTTACCCCATTCTGCAATTACTTGCATGGAAAATTTTTATGTAATGGAGACCCGCAGGAGAAGGCAGCAGCCCATTCTGAGTCCTGCAGTGAGTGAGAGGCTCAGTCTGTCCGCGGGACTCCAAGTCCCTACGGGGACAGCACTGGGCAGGCTGCCTCAAGAAACAAAAAGCCCAGCGTGCTTCCACGCCAGAGCTCACAAGCTCCTCTCACCCCACTCTTGGAAACACGATCACCATCTCCAAGAGGGGAGCTGCTCCCAGTCTGGCCAGGAGTGGACAACACTGATCAGAGTCAGCTCAAAAGCAACAAAGGGAAGAAGCATCCGCTGATATGTGCTACTGGGCCTGACGCGGAACTCCTGTCCTGTCCTCTTCTTCTCAAAAGCAATTCGGAGCATTACTCACAGCACCTGGCATTCCTGTGCCACACGCTGTCCTGGGCCCTTGGAATGCACGTGGCTTTTCAACCTCACCCCCTGACAGAGCATTACCGGGATGTCCCGTTTAACAGGTGGCCAAACTGAGCCACACCGTATCGGTGCCACCCACTGAGTGGCCCTGCCTCACCAAGGAGGAAGATGGAGACAGAAGGGGTCCGGTCCAACTAGAAAGGGGCATTTGGGAAAGCAGCAAGGCAACGTCAAAGAAACTGAAAGAGAGAGAGAGACCCTCGCAGGCGGAAGCGGGGCCTGTCCTGACTCGAGGCCGCATAACCTGCGGGGGGTGCACAAAGTCAGCAGCTGCAGACCCCGGTCTAAGCTGGTCGCTTGGGGACTTGCAGGTGGCCCCTGTGATTCCGGGCCGGAGAGAGTGGGGGTATGCACCAGCCGGTACTTGGGAAGTGTGACGGTCTGTCCAGACTAATCTCCGGTCTGGCATGTCCTGGCTTGTCCTGACCTGGTTGGGGGCCATGGTCTCTGAGTCGGAGGAGATGCTAAGGAACGGGGTCCCCACCTACCACCCAGTGGATCCACCCCCACTGTCCTCACTACTCACTCACTCCCTTTCAGCCTGCTGGTCTCCCCAAACTGCCTTCTGCTTTCCAAGCAGACTCCCATGTCGGGAAATTTGTTCTTAGCATTCCCTCTACCTGACATGCCCCCCAGTCCCCTGCCTGACGGACTCTCACTGCACCAGGAGCTACACACGCCTGTGGGAAACCAAAATCCACTGGTCTTCATGGACATGCTCACCCAAGTGGACAACACATTTCTAACAGTCTACGCCACGACCCCACAGCTGAGGGGAGAGCGGCCACTGGCTGTCTTGTCAAGGAGGCGCCATGGTAAGTGCTGGGAACTAGACTCTAATCCTACATTCTGCAGCTGAGGGTCGACGAGGTTGCGTCATTGGACTGGCGTCCCACAGTGTGTACGTGGCAGTGGAGACTGAGGCGCAGGCTGTGTGACCGCCAGTCCACGGGGTCTTCCATGCGCCCACATGGCTGGGGGTCCACAGAAGACCAAGGTCTGCTGTTAACCACCCAGAGGAGCCTTCCCACTTGCCCTCCCAGGGTGCGGGTGTCGGACGAGCGTAGACCAAAGGCTGAGGCAGAGGAGCGTCAGAGGCTGGCCAGGAAACACTCCCAGGCAGGTGAATCTTGTGCTTACCAGGGCCTGGAGGAGGCGCTGCTGCAGCAAAGGAGCAGAATCACAGAATGGGACCTTCCCGTGAGAGCAAGCTTGAGTCATCAGCAACCGGCTCCCGCAGGGACCTGAAACCTCGCCTGCCCAGTGGAGATAACAGGAGCACCTGACCCCAGGGAGCCTCGCGGACACAGTTACCAAAGTGCCTGGACCCCAGGAGGGGCCGGGAAGGGTGAGCTGATGAGAGCGTGGCTGTTCCCGGTACTACTAAGTATTGCTATTGCTATTGCTGTTAGTTTCTCTCACCAGTGTCAGCATCTCCACTTCCGATGTCAACATCCTCCTGCAATTCAGCGTTCGTGCCTAACAGGTGGCGTCCATCGGCAAGATGTCTGGGGTTGCTGGATGGCTCCAGTGATTTCAAAACTCTTCCACTAACGGAATGGAGTTGCCCCTCCCAACATCTCCGTGCTGTCCTGGAACCCAAGAGGATGCACACGCATCCTCTTCCTTGGAGGTCCACATGTGGGCACAGTCTGGCTAAACGACCGATTCCATCGCCTGTTTTCCAGGCACCCAGGTCGGCAAACCGTCACTGCCTGATTGCAATGGAGGCACGGCTCTGAGCACGAGGCCAGAACCACACTCCAAGAACGCATCTGCCACCACCCAGGGTGTCCACCGGGCCCTGCTCTGCGCCGCTCACTGATCACTCTGCTAAGGGCAGAGCATCAAGCGAGGCAGGTACAGTCCCTGTCTCCTGCAGGGGAAGACAGACAGACAGACAGACAACGGGTGCACCGTTCATGATCACAGCGACACAGGAGAGCAACTATCTGATCATTTGCAAGGAACTCCATCTTGCAGACTCTGGAGAACTCGTGGAGAAAGTAAGAGCCCAGGTAGGTCCTGGAAGCCAGCGCCGGCCCGGATAGGGTGTGGGAGAGGGGGCAGTTGGGGAAAGAGCTCCATGCAGCTCTACAGAGCGGCGTGCCATCCTGAGGCCCTACCGCTGGCATCGTGTGCAAGACATAATTAATATTTGCAAATAGCATCAATGAGGCCCACAGTCTTTTCGTCTTTTGCACACAGACTTCAAGCCAGCCCCTCCCCCCCACCCCCGCAGCTGCTGGAGGGAGCTCCAGGACTTCACATGTAATCCTGTTAGAGTTACCTTGTTAGTTTCAGACCCATCACTGCTGTCAAGATTTTTATGACTCTTGATTCTATTATCCTACATATTAGCCTTCCATCCTGGTTTTGTGTCATTCGCAAATTTAATAAGCCTGCTTCTACGTCTTTATCCAAGTTGCCGATAACAACCTTGGACAGAGGAGGTCAGGTTCGGAATCCTGAGGCATGACCCGTGACGGCATCCCCATTGTACCCCCAAAACACGGCATCTCCAGTACTCTGCATTCCACCTCTAACTACTACATTTGCCACAAGCCATCCTCCTGTTGTGGGGGGCGGGGGCACAAACTCACTCTGGAGCACAACTATCAACACCACCCCGCTCTGTGAACTAGCCAGCGATGAACAATGCTCTGGGCATGCAGGTCCTCAAGCACTCACAGTGCAACCCCCACACTAACCCGATCCACTCTTATTCCATGCACAGTTTTAATAAGGTGACTTTCTTCATTCCAAGCCTTGGCAGGTCAGCGGCTACAAACTGGAAGAAGAAATGTTATTTGCTTTAGGTAAGAGATAAATGTCTGCCGTCTGCCAAGAATAGAGAAAAAAACGGAACTAAAGATATCAACCACAATCTCCAGTGAGTGCATCGAAAAGGAGCCTCAGTGCACCCCCAGGAAGCAAGGGCCACCTGAGGGTCCCCGGTACCAGCAATAGCTTAAATTATGTTTGGCATCCTTTGTTTGAGAATAAAGGTAAGAACCTTTTTTAAGCACATGATAATAAAATGTGTGGGTAAACATTTATTCACTCAGCAAACTTGTGCTGTACACTAAGATGTACAGGGACAGTGGAGCTGATGAACTGATGGAGAGGCAGTGGCAGACAGCAGCGACCCCGACCGGCCGTGTCTCTGAGCTCACAGGTCTTACAACCTGCTGATAAATAATGTCAACAAATGGACATCATTTCAGATCAAAATAAATGTTACCATACAATAAAACATGGTAATATAATAATGCAATAGGGTGGAGTGTGGGGCATTGAACACAATGTTCAGTGAAGGCTTCTCCAGCAAGCGACATTTAAGCAGGAATGAAGAAGAGAACCAGCCAGATCAGACACTGCAAGGAGGAATGTAAACTGGCACAACTTTTCCGGAGTGTATTTTGGCCAAAGTAAAGGGGGACTGCTTTGACCCAGAAATCCCTCATGCAGGACTTAAGTTGAGGAATATAATCCGAAATGCTCACAAGCTATAAGCCAGTATGTTCAGTGCAGTGCAGACAACATGACCAGAAACCAGAGACAACCTACAAATATCCAGCACGTAAACTGACTGTATAAAATGACTAGATTTCATTTAATGGACTGTATGACAACTATAGGGGAGAAAAGGATGATTTTTCCACCACCCTTCTGAGTTCGTATTGGGATCTCCTAATAAAAGACAGATGAGCTGAAGAAAAAGTTTATTTACATGTGTTCCTCACGGAGAGATGGGAGATACCCAGGGGAAACGAGGAAAGCAAGGTGGTGCTTGGAACTTGGGCTGACGAGGCATTCCCTAGGAGCCAGTGCACCTGTGAGCAGGGGACAAGCCGGTCAGGGCAGTGTGGGGTCTCCCAAGGGGGACAAGCTGTGGGAAGGGCCACACGTGAGAGAAAACAAGGCATGCGGGGCAGGCCGTAGCTGTCACACACCCAGATACCTGCGTGCGGTCTGCAGGCCACAGGCAGAGCTGCTCTAGGTGACAACCCCAGACCTCCCCAGAGAGGGGAGGAGGGGCACCCCAAGACGTATGCCCTGCTTTGAGGCAAAGAGGGGGAGGGCAGGGCACCTTTTCCTGCATCTGCCTCCTTTCAACTGTTCGCACCTCAAAATCCCCTGCCAGACTGGCATATTTGGGTTATCACTAATACAAGAAACAAACTGGGCAGGAATATTTATTGGATAGGAAGACGCTGGAGCGTAACACCGAGGGGAAAGGCAGGCTACAAAACTTTATTTCAGATGAGGCATAACTTTTGTGCAAACAAGGATCCTATGTTACAGCAGAGGGTAAAAAATAAAGAATGAAGGAATGATCGCTAACTACAATTTTCCCTGGGTTGTAGGATCATAAGTGATTTCATTTTCTTTCCATTCTTCTCTCCACGTTATGTGTTTCCTGTACTGAGCCCATGTTTGTTTTATAATTTTTCAAAGATCACTTATTTCAAATAAAATGAAAATTCTAGCAAAAAAAAATCGTTTATTTAAAAGCTGAGGTTCTGGAAGAAGAAAGTTTTCACTGTCAAGGAAAAGAACCACGCGAACAGCTCACTCCCTGGGAAGAGGAGTGAGGTATCTGAGCATGTCTGTACTCGGGGGTACGGGGTGACTCCACGATGGGCCCCTTGCAGGAGGCTATGGACATGAGCTGTGGGCATGGGCTCCAGGACATGGAGACCAAGAAAACCATGGTGTGTGCCTGGCTATTTAGTCAGACACATGCATCCCCACAGTCACCCACTGTCACCTTCACCACCTCCCTGCTGGGTCCTGCTCTGCACTTAAATGACAAAGCCCACGCTCAGTTACCGAAGGGGGGCCAGGGAGCTCGCAGCAACACAAGTGATATCTCAACACAAGGCCAGCATTTTCCACATTGCATTTTTTTTTAAGATTTATTTATGCAAACAAGAGCTGGGTTACAGTCCAGAGGCACGGAGGTGTGGAGGTGAGAGGATTCACCAGAGACAGAGTGGGGAGCAGACCAGGCAGATGGAATGAAACACACTGCTGAGGGGAGCAGCAGGCGAGGCAGGAGAGGTCTGTGGCACCATGTGGGTCCCCTCCCTGACACACAGCAATGGGTGTGGAAGCTCCACAGTGCGGCGCTCAACCCCTTGCACCACCAGGGAGATCCCACATTGCATTTCTTATTGGGGAAGAAAAGTTTTCCTTGTGAGTGACGCACAACTTCCCTCAACTATTCCTCTGTACATCAAAAGGATAAGTCTTTACCTCTGTTTCTGGATGAATCTCCAGGAGATCGCAGTGGGAATAGTCCCTTCTTGCAGTCACCTCATTACATTTATTTCACTGACTCAGTGTTTCCTGAGCACCTACTACATGCCAGACATCTATGGGGAGACACGGGGCAAACACAAAATCCAAGAATCCTGACTCACAAAGTTCACAGTCTCACCCAGACAGAGCAGAGAGTAGCAGAAAATAGAAGTGAAGCTCACTCGAGAAACCTCTGGGACAACATCAAAAGGAGTAATATTTTCATTATAGGGGCCCCCAGATGAGAAGAAAGAAAGAACCAGAAAAATTATATGAGGAAATGATGGCTAAAAGTTTCCCCACTTTGGAGAAGGAAACAGACCTCCAGATACAGGGAGCCCAGCAAGTTCCAAAATAAGAGAAACGTGAGAGAGCCACAAGTCATATTATAATCAAAACTGCAAAGAGAGAATCTTAAAAGCAGCAAGAGATAAACAGCTTGTCACAATCAAGGGGGAAACCACAAGTCATATTATAATCAAAACTGCAAAGAGAGAATCTTAAAAGCAGCAAGAGATAAACAGCTTGTCACAATCAAGGGGGAAACCATAACGTAGCAGAGTTTTCAACAGAAACTTCAGAAGCCAGAACAGAGTGACAAGATATACTCAGTGTTGAAAGAACAAAAACTGCCAACCAAGAACTCTGTATCTGTAAGATTAACATTCAGAAAGAGATTCAAAGTGTCCTAGACAAGCAAAATCTAAAGGAATTCATTACTACTAAACCAATGTTGTAAGAAATGTTGAAGGGTCTTCTCTGAACTGAAAAGAAATAGTAATAACCAATATCAGAAAACATGCATTAAAAAATTAAATACATAGTAAAAGTAGTTGATCAATCACCTTATAAAAGAAGCACAAAGATTCAAAGACAAAATTAGTAAAATTACTAAAGTCTCAATAATTAGTTAAAATATATATATGATAAATATATAAAATGAGACAGCAAAACCATAAAATATGGTGGGAGGGGAATAAAAATGAATTGTTTAGGAATGGATTCCACTTTCAGTAATCAACCCAGAACAGAGCACCCTCCACTAGAATGCTGTCTGCACCTCGTCTGACTACAAAGAAAAACCTTATACAATAAGGGGAAAGGAAGGAACTAATAAAACAGAAACTCTTAGATCTAAATGACAGAATGTTGGCTACAAAGGAGAAGGGGCTGGTAGAGGGGTTGAAGAGGGGGATAGTGGTGGGCGAAAACTAGACTTCAAGTGGCGATCATAATGTATTTGTACAATGATATCAAAATATAAAACTGTACATATGAAAATTATAAAAATGTAAAAACCAAAACAGGGCCTCCCTGGTGGCGCAGCAGGTTGAGCGCCACACTGTGAAGCATGTCACAGCAGCGCGGGGTCAATCCCAGCCGGGGGTCGGGGGGTGGGGGCCCCCCACATGGCTCAGCAGACCTCTCCTGCCTTGCCCACTGCTCCCCTCGGCAGTGTATTACAGTCAGTCTGCCTGTTCTGCTCCCCACTCTGTCTCTGGTGAATCCTCTCACCCCCACACACCTCTGGCCTGTACCCCAGTTTTTGTATGCATAAATAAATAAATCTTTAAAAAAAAAAAAACCTTAGATTATAAGAACAAAATGTCAACCAGAGGAGCTGGGAAAACTGGGTACAGGGGTCAAGTTTATGATGAAGGGTGGAAATGAGGCTTTTGGGGGGGTATCAAAATGTAGCATGTACAGATGTCAAATTATAATATGGAAACCTGAAACCTCAGTGGTATTCTAAACCAAAGTCACTCACTAATTTAAAAAAAAAACCTCTTCAGAAATAGGAAGCTTGTCGTCAAGCTGGGCAGGTGCTTTCAGTCACAGCCACTCAGGGAAACGATTCCTGGACTTACTTCTATCTGACATTGATCTGTACGTGGAACTTGACTTGGTTCAGTGTGAAATCAAACACACCTGAGTCTGGAGCAAGACCTGCTCTGGCTTCCCGCGCAGGCAAGAGCTGGTGAGTCCCAGCAGCGCCAGCAGGAGACATCCAGAGCAGTTTTCAAAACACCTTGAAAACAAAACCCAACAAGGGACACTGCTCTCCAGAGCACGACCTTCACAAAGTTCTTCCCTTCCTCCTCTTTTTTCAAACTTGAAATAATTAAATTTAATCCAAAAATTATTCAGCACATCTTTATATTCTCGGAGAAGGAAAAGCAAACCCTCAGGCAGTAATTCTAAGTGCTGACACAGCAGTAGGGAATTTTTTTTTTTTAAACGCAAGTCTCCTGGATTCATTCAAAGCTGGCAATTCACATTCTTGAGTGGAAAATGAAAACCAAGCTTCTATTCACACATTAGGCACAAAATACACAGACAATTAATCGTGCTTCCTATGCTGCTCTTGATGCTTTATGTCCCTATTCTCGGCAGGTACTGCTTTCCAGAAAAGCCCACTGCATCCAGAAGAGGTTCTACTTTTTCCAGAAAGAAGCCATGGTTATGGTGGACTAAGACAGATGATTCTTACAAACAAGCAGCTCATGCAGGGCACAGAGAAAACAAACATTTTGCTCTGAAGATGGGGTGAAATTTCCAGAAGAACAGAGATGAAAGTAACAATCACAGGTGGGCTCCTGGTGCGCCAGGCACTGCCTTGCTGGCACTTATAAAATGGCCCCACTTTGCAGAACAATAAACTGAGGACAGACACGTTAAACGAGAGGCAGAGGGTGCTCTGGATCCCAGATGGTCTGGCTCCAGGTCCTGGGGTCCTCAGCACTGGCTCTGACCACACCTGACTGTGGGTCTTGATAACAAGCTCCATGCCAGGCACAGTGGGCAAGAGACTAGTTTGTGGGTTTCTCTAGACAAAGGCACCCCCACCCCACCACCTGTAGCAACAGAGTAAAGAGAAAAAGAGGCATCCAAGGATGGACGCCCGTTCCACCTCAGAGGACAGAGGACACCCTCCCTCCCTGCACCACAGCCTTCCCATCAGCAAAATGAGAAAATTACCCGTTTCTATTCTGGAGGTGGTGTAAGGATTCGGTGAGCTAACTGCCACATAGAGCCTAAGAACCTCACCTGGCACAGAATAAGCACACACACACAAAAAAAGAAGTAGCAGCCATCTTATTACTCCTGGAAAAGCAATTCTAAGGGCAGCCCTGGGGCTGGAGCACCAGCAGCAAAGTCCACACAGCAGAGGGCACTGCTGGCCCCAGGCAAAGCGGCTCCCCGAAGTCCTCCAACTGCACCCCACCCCAGCTCTGAGCACTGCCATGCTTCCCACCAAGTCCTCAGCTCTACTGCAGATACACAGCTTGATTCAGCTCTGTGTTCCCAGGGCACAGAATATGGCACAGTCTCCCCAGGTCCAAGATTACAGGGGTGGAGGGACAGAGTGACTCCGACACCCCCTTTACGGGGCCAGTGGACTCTGGCACCATGTCATCCACTTTTGCTCCCAGGCCCGGGAGCAGAAACTCAGGCCAGCAGAAACCAGGCCACAAAAACTCAGGTGTCACCATTCTGGAGCAGGCATTCTGCCCCAGGGAGGTGTTCTACGTGTGGTGCCCATTTTCACACAAAGCTGGTCTTTGTGAGAAAACACCTCCAGAACACCCATGCCTGAAGGGTAGGTTCTCTCCGTTTTCCTGATACTTAGAACAATGTCCATGGGGAGCCTTGGCTGTGAGGAGGAGAGGACACCACTGAAGGCCTAGTTGACTCACACCTCATCGTTCTGAGCCCTGCAGGTGTGTCTCTCTCACATCCTACAGAAGTGTGACAAATACATGAAATAACCATCAGAACTTCCTTGTTCCCAGCTTTACTGAGACATAAGGAACAGGTAACACTGTGAATGTTTAAGTGGCTAAGGTGTTGGTTTAACGCACACCATAAAGGACAACGACCATAATGTTAGCTAATACCTCAGTCGTGACTCAGCACCACCCTTTCCTTTTTGGTACAAGAACACTTAGAGGTGACCCTTTGCTCAACGTTCAAGTATATAACACAGTACGGTTAGCTGCAGTCACCACGCCATACATGAGATCTTCAGAAGACAGTGATCTTTAACAGCATGATGTGGAGCATGGGACAACGTTGGTCAAAGCACTTCCTTTGGAGCAAGAGTTAATTTTGATTAAAAAAAAAAATGTGTCCCAACTAGCTGCTCCACAGAGGTTGTCTAAAGGCAGAAGTTCATTCAAAAGACCCCAAAAGACAAAACCAAAAGTGAGGGCCCGATGTCTTAGCAGGAACAGAGAACATCACGTGAGTGGTCGCTCTATATGGTCCATAGACAGGCTCTAGGCTGAGCTCTGTCACTGAACAAGAGGCTCTGAAGAAGGTTCTCTGTTAAAAACAGAAACTAATGGGAAGGAGCAGAGGAGAGGCTGCCTGGAGATGCTCCCAGGTTGACACTGGAATAACATAATTGACTCCATGGTGCCTTCTGGTAAAATGCCAGTGTTCTATTTGCTCTGCTTAGGTCAGTCCCCATCAGGTCTATGATTTCACTGAGGTTTTCAAGGTCATTTAATTATCAGAAAGCCTCACTACAGGTTCTTTCTCCTCTCCCCACCCAGATCTGATGTAAATTGTTCTAATACTAAAACAGTCAAATAAAAATTTCCACCGAAAGCAATTTCATCTCACTTCTATATGGTGTAACACTGGATGAGTTCATTAACCTCTCTAAATCTCAGATTTCTCATCCAAATAGGAAGTACTTCTCATCAAAAAAAAATTCCAACTTCAAAGGGTTGTTCAGAGATTTAAGGAGTAAACTTCTTCAGCATGCTGCCTGGCATGTAGTAAATCCTCAATAAATGTTAGTTATTAACATTAATATGATAAGTAACATTATCATCATCAGTACCATCATACCTAGAGCTAAACAACCCCAGTGTGCCACTTTCATCAAAGTGAAAAGTCTCTTCTATGTTCAGGAAAAAATCAATGTAAGGCATCTCTGTTTCATGTGGTTCTTCATAAATACAGTTGTCATCATTTAGAAATCCAATGTTCTCTTCATAAGACTGAAGACCTCGTCATTAGTCCAAAAGACTGAATTAAAGCACAATACATCCAGTTACCAAGTATTCTCACCATGAAAAAAATGATATGTGTAGTACTTTTATTTAACTGTGTCATCAGTATCACATAGACTTATTAAGGAATAATATGTTTTAATCAAGATATCACAAATAAATTTTGAGCCACATCTCAGAAAATAGGTAGATCTTTAGATAGACAAAGAACAGGTAACTTACTGATGACACAGAAAACCATGAAAATAGTCATGAGTAAAAGAATTGATAGATTTTAAAATATAACGTAACAAATAAAAATATAAACATAACAAAGAAAAATTTGAATGATCTTTTTAAACAACCATCCAGTTCAAGGTTGCTGATTTAGCCTATACCTTGTTCCTTTCTTCTTTCCTAAAACACCACTGAAAAATACAAAAACATAAACATAAGTAGGCTGAAGAACCCCCAGGGGTATAAATGAGTAAAACAGAATAGAAAAATAATCTTGGGAAAAAATAAAGCAGATTAGAATTAAATAATGGATAATACCACAAAGAAAAAACCTCCCTGGAAAGGAATTCAGAGAAAGATGAAACCCAAATTTCTTTGAACAAATTTCATTCAAACCAGTGGCTAATTCAGAGATTGCAATGGGCAGGATAAAAACCCAAGGGCCCCAACAGGTTACAGCCACAGTTTAAACTGAAGCAGAGACTTCAGTAACTAGCCATGCTAGAAGATAGAATTTGGAGCAGAAATTTCTTCAAGTGAGCCTCTACTGAAACCTCAGAAGGCTCAAACCAGAGGAATAAAAATCACATCAAGGGCTAAAGTAAACATGTTAGGAACAAAGGCAAAACCCAAACAGTCTCATTCAAACACAGCACAGAATCAAGGTCCCAAGGATGAAGGTGACACCACAGTAAATTAGGTGCACACAAGCATAAAACTCAACATTCTCAGAAACAATGGGATCCACAAGACAATTCAAAGACATTTCAAAAGTGCTGAAAGAATACTGTCCACCTAGAATTCCATAGTCAACAAAAAATATCTTTCAAAAGATAAAAGCAAAATAAAGACAATCCTGATAAAACAAATGCCAAGAGGACTCATTTCTAGCCAACCTGCACTACAAGAAAATCTAAAGGAAGTTATTGAGGCTGAAGGAATTTAATCCCAAATGGAAAACTAAATCTGAAAGAAATAATAAAGAACATTGAAAATGGCAAACATTTAGGTAAATATTTTTTATTTAATATTTGTCAAAGACTGTTTAAGGCAAATATAATTCAAATGTTTTTTGTGATGTACAGGTGAAACCTAAAGCATGAGAATAGTGAAAGTATGCTATTGAAAGATTTTTTTGCACTGTATGCGAAAAGGTAACAATTCAAAAAATGCATATTATAAACTCCAGACAAGTTACAAATAAAATTTAAACAGGTATAACCAAAACTATAATAAAGGAGATAAAATGGAGTACTAATAAGTATTTGAATAGTCAAAACTAAAAGGAAAAAAGGACAGATAGAAACAATTAGTTGCATTAACTGTAAATGGCTTAATCACTCAAATTAAATGGCATGGATTGGTCAGATTGAATAAAGCTTAAAAACTAATTAAATGATATTTACAAGGGACATACATTAAACCTAAAAACACAGGTTGAAAATAAATAATGCAGACATTAATCTCAAAAAAGATAATCTAGCTATATGTATATTATTAAAGTTAATATTAATATAAGAAATAGCAACACAAATAGAGATGGAAATCTTGTGAGAAAGGTTAAATTCATTAGAAGATAAAATTGGAGAACACTAGAAATGGAGACATAGAACTTTTGACTTCCAAATTTTAAAAGAAAAAAAAAAAAGGGAGGGTAGCCAAGAAAACTTGAACTATACAACTAAAAGCAGGAAATAAGAAAGAGGGTGAAATACTAAATATAGAGCATTGCAAAAAGAAAACAGAATAAGCTGGCAGCAATAAGCCAAAATATTAATTATCTCAAAAAAATAATGTTTTAATTACCCTAATTTGACAGAAGTAGCATATCTTTGCATTATAAAGAACCAAATTAAAACAACGAATATAAAAGGGCGCGAACATTGAGGACTGGAATAGCACAGTTAACTTCAATATATTTAGAGCATTATGCCCATGAAACAGAAACTACTCATTATGTTCAAACTATGTAAATCTACAAAAAAAAAATTGACTATGTATGCAGCCATATAGAAAAGCATAACAAATTATAAAACATAGAAATCATACAAGCCACAGCCTCTGATATGAAGACAATGAAGCTATTTTAGCACTACCTTTATCTGGACATTGAAGACTAAGGAACCAAAGCAAAGAGAGATAACGCAAACTACCCAGTTCACAAAGGAAGTAAATAGCAGATTCATGTTTTGAACCTATAGGCATCCTGAACCTGCATCCTTAACTTTTACATCAAGCTCCATTCCAGGGAGGAGAGACCAGTTCTCCACAGATTCTCTAAACAGACTACAGAACTACAGTAATTGAAATGTTACACTGAACTTTGACTAGGCAAATAGAAGATCAGAGAGAATTCACTTGCAACATCGGAAATATGGATATTTGTACCTGATAACAGTGTGGCTAAGGAGATGATGTTTATGATGTAACTGAAAACAGGTAAGAAAAAAATTAAGTCCTTTATCTCACTCCATACATTAAAAAAATACATTTCCTATACATTAAAGAATTAAAATGAAACTATAAAATGCTAGACAATAGGCTATTTCTATTTTAGATGAAAAGGCATTTTCTTAGTAGGACAGAAACTCTGAAAATCTACAGAAAAAAAAAAGATTGATCGGTTTACCTACATAAAAAGGAAAAATTACAGAAATCACAAAGAACTTAAAAATCAAACACAGATGTGAAGATTTTACAATATATGAAGAAAAAATGAATTATCTATAAGGTATAAAGCCTTATGTTAGACAAATTGAGAAATCCAATAGAAGGAGGAATAAACGGAAATGATACAAATTTCACTCAAGAAGTACAAAATGCTAATACACAGGTAAAAAGAGGCACCAGTATAATTCCCTTCCAGTATTGAAACATAAACCATCTGTGACATCCAGCATTTGTGAGGGGCTGGGAACACGGACACCTTTGTACACCACTGTTGGGGTGTAAGCACGGCCAGTCCTCTGAGGGAACATCACACAGTCAGTAAAAAGAATCAAGTACATCTATATAGATAGAAAACATCTCCAAGAAATAGTAAGAAATGTGTATATACAGAACTATAGTTATATAGTTCTATGTATATAATATGTTCTCAGTGTTTTTTTGATTACATTGACGTGATCGTTAAAAAAATTAACACAAAAAGTAAAGGGAATGGAAAGGGGTTTGAGAAACCCACTTTTCATATTCATTTTTGCAAATACTTATAATCCTAAAAAATGTTAAATAAAGGCAGTCATTCCCATTATACTCATTGCCTAATATTTCCCCAAATAGACATATTATAGATACAATAGTTATAATCTTAAGATACACTTTTGTAGAGTGCTTTCTAACTATTACATTATCAAAATTCACTACATTTCTCCATGATTTTCAAAATTATTATTTTAATAGTTACATGATATTCTCTGTGTCCATAATTTAGCAAACCGTTCTTCAAATGTTGACCATTTGGGTTTTCATTTATTTTGTTTTTATTTAACAAATATATCCTCTTGTTTTACATCAATCACAGCAATGGCCATCTTTACACACGCAGATATTTGCACCTCTTACACTTAGTGCCTTGACTATTTGTTCTACGAAATCTAAATCAAAAAGCAGGAATAATGCAATGATCAACTATAATGCAATGATCAATGCAATGCACTGCCTTTCAGGAACCATCCGGCTCACACTCCATCTGCGCATCTGCTCACCTCCATCTCACCAGTGTTGTGTGCTAACCCTTACTTTCTGATTTTTCTTTCAATATTTTAGCTGCTATAAAATACAGAAAGGTACCACCTCACACCAGTGAGAATGGCACATATCAAAAATAGTAACAACAACAAATGTTGGCAGGGATGTGGAGAAAAAGGAACTCTCTTACACTGCTGGTGGGAGTGCAAGCTGGCCCAACCATTATGGAAAGCAGTATGGCGGTTCCTCAATCTACTAAGAATGGAACTTCCATAGGATCCAGCAATCCCACTCCTAGGAATA
>JAGFMF010011658.1:10658121-10735486 GCA_019455555.1 Galemys pyrenaicus | reverse complement strand
ACTGGTGAGATGGTGATGGGGAATACATGGGGATTACAATTAATGGCAAGTATATGTAAATTTTAAAATATTTTAATAAAAAAAGGAAAAAAAATAAAATACAGAAAGGTTGACTCGTGACATATTCCTACTTCAGATATTTCTAAAGCAATCACTAAAGAATCATCCAATGCCCTAACAAGGCTATTTATTCCTTTAGCTTCTTTTTTCCCTATGAGAAGAAAAAAATCTATATTAATTTTTCTGATTATGTGTGAAAATAATAAATGCTTACTGTAAAATAATTGAGACAATAAATACTAAAAAGAAAATATATGTCATCCTCTCAGCCCAAAATAATCACCATTAAGAACTGTTATGTCTCTTTAGAGCTACTTTGCTTACAGATAAAGAAATAAAGTGATTTTATGATGTTACCTTCTTCAAACAGATCATGTACAATGGTCTTTGGGTATGTTCCCAATCAGCACGGTTGTCTATATACCTAATGTTAATGACCAGTAGTCTTTTCATTGTAGGACAATGAAAAAGTTTGTGCTAACCTATATGTAAATCACACATTTAAAAGTGTATCAAGTTGTACTTAAATTTTAAGTTCCCTGTTCCCAATTGGTGCCCATGTTTCTATAGAAGTCTTCTCTTTCCTTGACTGATAAGCACATTCACTCTTAACTCTGTAAATCAGGGCAGCAATATCAATTCCTGGGGGATCGTGAAGCTTAAATCATCAGAGGTATGACAAGTACCCAGCACAAAGTTGGCACAGTGTCAAAACTCATTGCCTTCACTTCCCCTAGCTCCCTTCCTACCTAGCCCAAGGTGGAGATATAATTAAAAGATACCCGCATATATCTACATACCGGTCATTTCTCTTCCTCAGTGGTTCTTGGACAGTTATTCAGAATGTCTCCCCTAGATTCCAATTCAAGGTTCAGCAACTCTGTGGCATGTACAGCACCATGCTGCATTATAACACCAAGTACCTCATGACCTACATACATCCCCACCTCCTCTGACACCCCAACAGCCTCACAGCCTCCCTGGAGGTGCTACTGTCATCCCATTTACCAGGTGAGAAGGCCAGGGCAATCAAGATGTAACTCCAGGGCCCATGCATGGACTCAGGCATGTGCCATCACTGCCCCTCCTCTAAGTGGGGACCAGGTCCGGACGCCCCTCGCCCTTCACCACATCCACTGGGTGCTCTACACCAAGGAGCTGTTAAACAGATCAAGATGAAAGCCTCATAATGACTGGACTTCTCTCTGACTGTCCAGCTCCCCCTAAACAAAGAGAAGCCAAGTCCTTCTTCAAAAACCTGAGCTATAAAACCCAGCATTTCCCCTCCCAGGCAGAAACCCCCAAAAAATGACAAAGACGTTCACCCAAAAAACAAGAGCAGCGTCACACCGAATAGCGCACAGCAATAGATAACCCAGACGTCCATCAGCAGCATGATGGGTGAACAGAGGGACAGGCACGTGGAACATTCTAGAGCAACGAGGATTCACAAACCATGGCTGGAGACTACACAGATGCTCAAAATCACGCTGAGCACAGAGAGGGGGAAGCCACATGCAAGAGTACAGCCAGCACAAATTCACTTACATGGACTTCAAAAATGGGACCGGAACTCAGGGGTGGAGACGATCAGTGGCGGCGGGAGGGTGGGGGCAGGGGGATGCTGGCATCTGCACACCTGTGTGTGGTCTTTTTAAGTTGAGCTAAGTGAAAGTCCTGTGTTTGTAGGTCAAATCAATCAAATAGCAATAATTGTATAGAGTTCAAATTAATAAAATCAGGTCCCTCTGGTCCGAGAGAGAGGAACGCCAGGCACTGACTGCTGCTCCCTTCCAGAAAGCCAGCCCTAAGCCCTGCAGTTCCCGACCCTGTTTCTCCTTCCTTTGTCTTCAGCAGAGACAGAATAACAACCAGTCCCTCACCTCTGCGGGACAATTTTTCACTGTCACACATTGAGACTGGGATGAAGTCCTCTTTGGTTTCCACAGCCCCAGCTCCTTTCCACCCTGCTCGCTCCTCCCTGCACCCCTCAGCCCCCCTCAACACCTCCGTACCTTTTAGTTGAAGGACGGGGGCGGGCACAGCTGTGGCAGGCTGCGCCCTGGGCCTGTCTGAATTCTCTTCCTCCCTGTGAATTCGTGTTTCTAATTCACTCAAAGAGCATCAAGACTGTATTTTTGAAAGAAGCAATATTACTAAGATGATTTTCATATTTAAAAACACTATTGTAGAAAAATAGAGGCACTAACCTTTTGTGAGCCTCGTGGGTCATAAAAGGCATCATCTTTATAACTAATTGAAATAACTTTATCCACAAGTTATGAAACTAATGGTCTCCTTTTGGAGTGTTACAGGCATCTCTGTCCCTGTGGAAAAACAGCAGCAATTCTCAGCATCCTGGGTACAGCCAGCTCGTTTTACATCACAAACGCTCTTCCGAAGAGGATTCACATTTCTGGGAGGACATGGCAGAAGCCTCAGCAGGGACCAGGAAACACTTGACACACTTGGTCCAGCCTCCCCGTCTTGGGGGTCTGGGGGTCCTCAGGTTGGGCCAAAGAGGACTCCCTACACCCGGTTTGCAGCTGAACTCTGTAATGAGCAGACTCAGAAGAAAGTGATTCATTCTCCTCTGGAGGAGCTACGCTGCCACCACCTTCAAGTCAGTGTCCCAAAGTCCCTGTTAAAAGTGGCCATCAGTTTACGTCACCACCGAGACACGCGGGGCTGAGTCCAGTGCTCCCTCGGCCTGCGTGCCACCCAAAGCGCCTGTGGCGCACGGCTCATGGAGGAAACCCTGGCGAGTTACAACCTCTCATGGGGGCTAAGAGGAGTCATCTTTTCCTAGAAATCCTCCAGCGGGTCATTTGTAATGAGAATGTCACTGGCTGCCGATGCACGTCTTCAGCGAAGACACAGCTCCATCTTAATGAAAGGACAGTAGTTAACAGCACCGTGCCCATTGCTGGACACCCACGGCCAGCTGAGCACCGTCTCCCTTATGCCCACATACCTCAACCTGGTGGACACTGGTTGAGTAGAGGGGGAAACAAGGACTTAAGCAGCATAGACAGACACCTGCAGAACGGTTCCCATACCTAATGAGTAGCAAAACCAGGGCACAGCCCAGCACCAGAGGCACGCTTGGGGCTATCAGGCCACACTGCCCTTCTCAGCTACTCCACACATGTAACGGGGGTTTGGAGGGGAAAGGCGGCTAATTTCTGTCCTATGCCCTGCTGCACCTGGCCTAATAAACCCACTGAAGCCTCATTCCCTTTCTCATGTGGAGAAATGGGGGGTCGTGGATTTCAAGCAGCTGGTTGGCTACAGGCAGAGTTAAAACCCAAACACAAAGTTGTCCAGTTCCAAAGTCCACGGCCCCGTCATTACACCACCAGGCCTCAGACAACCCCTTCCGTCTAGAGAGGGAGCAGCCAGGGTCACAGGCGCAGCAGTTAGGAAGCGCGGATTTGGCTACAAGGGTCAGCAAGCCCCAAACCGGGGTTAACACAGAGTTTCCTTCTCTCCCAAAAAATCCACTTCCAAATAGCAAGAGCAGGGTAGCTGCCCTGCTGCTGGCGCCGTGCGGCTCTGCCCCCAACACTCAGCTCCACACTCGCCACCGACAGGGAGGGCAGTGACAAGCCACTCCGTGCATTTATGCTCAGCCTGGAGGCGACCTCGGTCATTCCACCGGGTTCCATCAGCCAGAGCTCCGTACGCGGGGTCACCCAAAGGCAGGGCCCAGGGAGGGTCATCTCCTGCGTGGTCAGAAAGGCGAGAGCCTCCACCAGAGGGGCTCAACCTACCGCAGACTGCATGAGGGGTTCCCCTCGGCAGGGGATAGAACACTGCTGGTGAAAATGCAGATTCCGGGGCTCGGTCACATGTCTATTCAGCCAAACCGGAGCTGAGCCCCAGGTGGTTCTGAGGGGCAGTCAGAAATGCCGAGGGGGAGGAGGGCGGTCAACAGCTGGGAGAGGAAGCACAGAGCCCGCTACATCTGGCCAGCCGCTGGCTCACCTCTCGTCTTGCCCGCCGGGCTCCGGAGACCTAGGGAGACCTGGACATCTGCCCTGGGCCCGAAGCCCATCTCCGAGGCACATGAGCCTCTGACGCCCCGGCCGCATGGAGACGCCAGCTGGGGAGTCTGCTGTGAGCACCACATGACCTCTCCGCCTGGACTCCAGGCTGTGCGGGTCTCTAGGGGACAGCTTCGAGGAGGCACCGTTTCCACGCTGGTCTGGAGGCTGGTGCCTGCCGGCCGCGCTCTGTCGCCGTGGCTGGTGGCTGGTGGCTGGTACTGGACAAGGGTCAGCTGCCTGAGTCCAGGTTGTACCACCTGCCGGTGGGCATCTTCAGGCAAGCACTTGGCCTTTCTAACCCTTGGCGTCTTCACTTGCAGAGTGGGGAGCAGGAGGAGGGCCCCATCAGTGAGACGAGGCTGAGGGAGAAGCCCCAGGGTCTGCCTCTGCGGGCGCACACCCTCCACCCTCTCCTGACCGCCGGGCTGCTGCTCTTTGTAAGGAGCGGCTGACGGTGCAGGCGTGGGGAGGCCTGGGCCAGGGCGTGGGGAGGCCTGACCAGCTCTGCGACGTGGGCGCTGCCTTAATCTGCACGTACTGGGTTTCTGCACCGTGCACAGAAGCAGCAACACAGCCCTTCATCGACTGGGTGCGCCAAGGCTGGACCGTGGGGTCGCCTGCATTCGCGCCTGCGGGCCGTGGCTCCCGGACCCAGCTTCCTCCACGTGTACACGGAGGCTCCCTCACACGCAAGCAATTCTCAGGCCAGCAGCGTGTCCAGCGTCCAACTCAGTCTGACACCGTCCGCCCGGAGACAGGTTCGGGGCTCCATCTTGCGAGACCACCCTCCACCTCCACCTGGGCGGGCAGCTGGTCAGGCCGCCCAGGCCTCTGACCAGCACAAAGGCCCCACAAACCCTCAGACTTCGGGTACCGGTTTCTTATCTGTGCTTCTGTCCCATCAGAGGAGCTCAGGACACCCTCCTCAGGTTTGATTCATTTTCTAGAACAGCAAACGGAACCCAGGAAACCTGCTTACTCCCTAGAGCACCAAGTCCTTACAAAAGTTGTAGCTCGTGAAGCACCGAGGTAGAGGTGCCCAGGGCAAGGGACCGGGAAGAGGCCCGGGGCTCCCAAGTCCTCTCGAGGGGCACAGTTCGCCCCAAATCTCCACCTGCTCACCAGCCAGGGCCTCTCGGGGCCTCTCCCTCTGGTCTTCTGTGGAAGCTTCACCAGTCAAAGGCCACTGGCCCAGAACTCAACCTGCTGCCCCTCTCCCCTCCGGGATGGGGCGAGCCAGGGGGACACTGGATTTTCCATCTCTCCAGGCAAGTTGGTTTCCCTGGCAACCAGCCCTCCCTGCCCCCCTCCCCTTTGTTTTCCAAAAGTTCCTTTCATTAACATGACAAGGAACACCTTTATCACTCTCAACACTTAGGAGATTCCAAGACTTTGGGGGCTGTGAGCAGGGAACCCTGTGAAGACCAAACATGTATGAGAATGACCAAATATATGTATTTCTTATAAATCACAATATCGCAGTTTAGCTCAAAATAAACCCTTGATAAATGCTAGCGGTGTACCCACAGAAGGAACACAGGAGTCAGACACCAGCACCTGGCCTTCCGTGGGCCTCAGGCACAGGTGCGTAAGGCCCTAAGGGAAGGAATGGCTTCTTCTCTTCAGTCAGTCATTCCCATCACAACAGGACCTGCTACTGCGGGTCCTGCTACAGTAGTAATGCAGCACTGGTGGGCGCTGCTGAACAGTCACCCCCTTTCTCCCTGTGTGCTGGCCCGGCCCGTGGAGGGACAGCTCACGGAACCTGCCCTGGACTCCCAGAAGGCAGCAGAACAGAGCAAGCCCAGGGGCTTCTCTTTCCCCCTCTGCACCCCACGCCATACGTAGGAGGCAAGGGGCCCTGGGCAGGCCAGTTTACTGCCACGCCTGTGCTCCGATTCTTCCTACCTGTTGGGTTCCTCTAGTCAACTTGTTCCCTGTTGGTTACATTTACATGCCGCTGGGATTATATGGCTCTTTACTAATTTTCTTTCCAGGGGTTTGAGTTCCAAGTCAGGTCTGCCCAAAGCACCCCAAGGGTCACCAGGGGGGTTCCCTAGGAGCAGCCTCTTGAATCCCAGGTTGCCAAACCTGCTCTACGGAGAGTTGGTTCCTTAAGAGAGCAAGAACGTGTGCAGGTCCTCACCACCTCTCAGTGAAGAACGCATTCCAGGAGCACTAGCTCCAAGTCCACGGGGCAAGTGGCCCTGAGGCTGGGTCCCAGCCCGCAGGTGCATCTCTGGGCACCGCTTACCTAGAGACACCAGTTTGCAAAGAAGTAGGTATGCACCAAAAAGTATTGATCTCTTCTCAGAAAGAGAGCAGCAACAACAAGCAAACCAGGGAATGAATGATGTCAGCTAAGTTGGACCTACCAGCCAAGAAATGGAATCCAGCTCGCTGGAAGGACTTTTTAAACCTACCTGGTGGCATCCTGCTGCTGAGACGCCCAGGTGGGTTATCAGCCACTGACTCTTCAATCAGACCAGTGCTACTGGCAGAAGGAAGAAACCCGCCCCCCCCCAACCACTAGTCAGTCTCTGAGAAAACAAAGGGTTATCTGTATCCTGTGGATCCCCAAGCTCTGGGCCAGCCCTTCTGGAATCATTATCTGCCTGATGACATCAGCATCTGAACACCCAAGATTCCCACCCAAGGAATCTCATGTGGCAGATACCAAAGCTGGGCTTTGCAGGTAATAGGCCACAGGTTGAGCACACTCTAAATATCGCCAGTATGATCTGAAATCAGGGAATGGTCCAAAAATCCCATAAACGCCCTGGTGTGTCCCTGGAGAATGATGACAGCAGATCTCCTACTAAGTAATTAATAAAAAATTAATTCAAAGGGGAAGTTTGGAGAACAGAATATAAACGGCCTCTCTGGTTTTTATATAACACCCTTAGAGGAAGTAAGATGCACATAAAAATATAATTACCAGATTTTCAAGCCCACTGCACAGACCATTATACATTTGTAAATATCTCCTAAGTGTTGGGGGGGAGGGTATTTGAAGGGAAATCTGAAAACAATATAAATATTTACATATTATTGACTCCTTTTTTTATCTGACAGTTCCCAGCAGCAGTCAAACCAGGCAGCTGAGTCTACCTCACTTTAATTCTACATTACTCACACACACATCCACCCAACAAATGTTCAATTCTCCAGTGCACTGAACACGATTTTATAATTTCTTTCACATAATAATTTAATGAGGCTTAGCCTATCTGCCCAGTGGAGACATTCTCCACCTGAGGGCACAGCAGTCACTAATTTTAACACGTATTCCTAAGGTAGAAAGAGTAAGAGGAAGCGAAAGTGTTTTCTGTTTCCCCAAATGCATCCAGACCCAGCGAAAGTTCTTCTCGATCTGTCTTCCCACTGAATAACACTAGTGTTTATTTAGCAGGAGCTGGGAGGGGGGCCTGCATCTGGGGGAACGCGGCTTTTTCTGATGGTGTGAATAAACACGCTGGATGAATTTCATCCCTAGTAAAGAGAAACATGCAAGAAAGGGCATTTCTTTCCATGCGTGGACCCTGGGCTGGGGAACAGAAGTCATCTCACAGCCTCCCACCTGCCACCAGTGACTCGGGATTCAGGGCAGAAACCCCTTTGGAATGGCTGAGTGGGCTTTTCAAGGAAATAAAAACCTCTCAAATCCAGAAAGTTCATCCAACTTGTAAATACAAGACCTGTCGAAGGACTGCTGCGGACAGAGGCGGGGGTGGCAGCTGCGCGCCTGGGCGACGCCGGGGCTGTGGAACAGTCTGAGCTGGGTTCTGGGCTTGGCTCCGGAGGGCAGGGACGCGACGGCCCGCGGCTGCCGGGCCCAGGAAGCCGTGGGCCCTGGGTCCCCGGGACGACCTGGGCTCAGAGCGCTCTGAAGGAGCCTGTGCAGCGCCCCTGCCTCTTCCCAAGGTCGCTATTCCCAGGTGCCCGCCTCTCAGAGCCCCCGGGGCTTTTCGCTGCCTCCTCAGGGCCCTCCGGGTTCCCTGGCCCACACCGACCCACTCCCGGCTTCCGGGGTGAGGGAAGCCCGCAGCCCCCGCGGCAGGTCCCCATTTCCCCAAGAGCCACAGCAACAGTTTCCCAGCCGGAGAAGTACCTCAAAACGCCCTCTGGAAAACCAGGAGGCTTGGCTCACCAGGACCCGGGGCGCTAGAGCCGGGCACTGGAAGGAGCCCCGGGAACAGCGGGGACGGAGGGAGGGAGGTTCGGCTGGGAGCAAAGATTGCAAATGTGGGCTCGAAAGAGCAGAGGAGAAACTTGCCGAGGGTGTGCGGGTGCGGGGCAGCGTCCCCGGTGCCGGCAGTCGGTGCGGGCCGAACGGCGCGGGGAGGGAGCCACCTCCGCGGCCGGCGCGGGAGCAGGGGCAGGTCCCAGCTCCGCGCAGGTCCCTCGGCACCGGGTCCTAGGGAGGGGCCCGGGGGCGTTCTCGGCCCGTAGGCGACACCCCGGCACCGGGAGCGGAGGGACCTCGAATCCAGGCCCCGCGGGACGCAGCGGCGCAAAGAAAGTTGGGGCGCAGAGGCGCTCGGTTCGAGGGTCCCCGAGTCGCGCGTCGCCGCCCGCGGCGCGCCTCTACTTACACGAAGACCCCGAAGAGCAGGGCTCGGACCCCGATCTCGATGGCCAGCTCGCGCATGGTGCGGCCGGAGCAGCTCCCGGGCGGCGGCTGCTGCTCTCCGCGGCGCTCGCTGCTCGCCAGCCCGGGCGGCGAGGGAGGCGCGTCCAGGCCGCGGGCGGGGGCGGCGGGGGCGGCGGGCGCCGGGTGGGGCGGCGGCGCGCGCGGAGGGCTCAGCCCCAGCCTCGCCCGGACCTCGGGGCGCGGGGGCGCCTACGCGAGGCTCGCAGCTCCCGCGCCGAGCCGAGGCGCCCGCGGTTCCCGGCTCCGCGCGCGGCGCCGCCTCGCACTGTGGGCCCGCGCCCGGCGCCGGCTCGCGGAGGGGAAGCCCGGGAAGCCCCGGCGTCGCCTCCCGCCGCGCTCCCCGGCTCCCCCGCCAGTGGGCGGCCCTGGGCTTGGCGCCCGGGCTGCGCGGGGTGTCGCCGGCCCGCCGGGCTCCCCCGCCTCGGCCTCGCGCTGCCCGCCGCGGCCCCCGGCACCCGCACGCACGTGGGCAGGTGGCAGGAGCCGCTCGCTGTCGCTAGGGCCCGGGCAGCCCGGGCACCCTCTGCTGCGCTGAGCAGCGCTGCCTCGGTCGCTTCTGCCCTCCAGCCCCTTTCCCACCTGAGGTCCCTTCTCTTCTAGGAAGCTCCTCTGAGATCATGCGCCCCGCTTCGCCCCCAGGAAGTGCAGCCCGGCAGGCTGGAGTGCTGCAGAAGCTGGAAGCACAGGGGAGGCTGGTTCTCTGCCAGGCCACCGAGGGGGTCTCCCACCCCCACTTCCAGCAGCTGTGTGAGAAGTGAGAAAAGGAGACAGGGCAATCCCTGCCCAGGGCAGGTGGTCAGGCGCTGGTCAACTGGTCGCTGGCACAGCAGCCTCAGCGCCCGGGGGTCTGCCCGGCAGAGGAGGAGCGCCACCCTAAGGGGCAGCGCAAAGGCAAGACCCTCACCCAAGGCCGGGGGTCAACCGGGACTCAAGCCAGAGTCCAGCAGGGTTTGTCTTGCTTTCCTACCACCGGTCAGGAGTGTGCTGTCTCTTTAGATGCTGACCATCTCCGCCTTACTAACTGGGCAGTCAAGACCAGAGCTCACGCAACCAAAACCAGCCGCTTGTCCCTGGGGTGCCGGATATCTCCTGGGTTTTAGAAGAGTCCTGTCCCGGGTTTTGTGGGCAGGAGAGTGGACTCACAGGTGGAGTCTGGGCACGGGGTGCCATGTCCGTGTCGTGAACAAAAGGCAGGTAGGTAGAAAGAGGGCCTTCGGAGGGGGCTCGGGCATTGGCAAGCAGCAAACAGACCGCACAGCCAAAGCGACACATGAAAGATCCAAGATTCCCAGTAGAGACAGCCCAGGGTCTGGGGAGCGAGAAGGGACAGAGGAGGCGCGGCCATCGCTTTGTGGCAAAGGGACCCCACACTGACAGCCGCAGGGACAGCTGCATCTGCTGTGCGTTCCTGGGTGCCTGGCAGGGGCAGGAGTTCGGGGAATGAATGTGCGCATCATCAGGCATGCAGGGTGTGGGTGGAGAGGGAAGGACTTGCAGGGAGGATGCTTTTCCTCTGTCTTGGCCAGCAACTATGCCGGACACACCGGGACGCCCATAAGCTGTCGGGAGAGCCCACAGTCCTCCCCATCAACTAACAGCCTGGCTCTGAGCCTGCCAGGTGGCCTGCAGACGAGCCTGCCAGGTGGCCTGCAGACACCCGTGGCGTTAAGTCACTTACCCCTGGTGCCAGCTGAGCACAGCCCGTACAAAGCTGCATGCCGGGCACCAGGATGCACAGTCTGTGTCTGCCCTCAGGAAGGTGGGGAGCCTAAAGACTAAAGAGACATCAAGGAGCTTAGCAAAGCAGTATTACGAAGTTCAAAGACACGCTCCAGAAACCGCGTCTCTCCGAGGTCACAGGGCCCTTGCTCTGGGGTGGCCGGGAGACCTGGGCTGGCCGAGGAGAGCCGCTTCTTAAGTGGCAGATTAGGAGAATGCAAAGGGAGGAAATCCTGAGTGAGATCCAGGGCATCGCTGTGGCTGGGAGCGGGGGCAGGTGCGAAGGGTTTGGAAGGCACAGTGTGCAGATTCACTGGCAGAGCAGAGGGGTGAGCCAAGGCCAGGCTCATGGTGAGGACCTAGTAATGGATGTTCTGCCCACTAGGGGTTTGTCACCAAGATGGCAAAACTCATCTTTATGGCACAGTCTGTTCATTTCTTTCGTGGTATCTCAAGGGGGAGTTAGGAAAAGCATGGATCTCATTGCTGTAGTCATTAAGAAGTGACTCTGGGGGTCTCCCTGGTGATGCAAGGGTTTAAGCACCGCACTACGTAGCATCCGCAGCCACTGCAGCCAGCCACTGCAGCCAGTTCGATCCCTGGCCAGGGAGATACCACATGGCACAGCAGACCCCTCTTGTCTCACCCATTGCTCCCCTCAGCAGTGTGTTTCAGTAGATCTGCCTGTTCTGCACCCCACTCTGTCTCTGGTGGATCTTTTCACCCCACACACACCTCTAGCCTGCACCCCAGTTCTTCTATGCATAAATAAATGTTTAAAAAAAAAGAGTGGGGCCTCCCTGGTGGCGCAGTGGGTTAAGCAACACACTATGAAGCAAACTGCAGCCACTGCAGCTCGAGTTCGATCCCTGCTGCCGGCCAGGGAGGGGACCCACATGGCGCAGCAGACCTCTCCTGCTGTGCCCGCTGCTCCCCTCAGCAGTGTACTTCGGTTGATCTGCCTGCTCTGCCCCCCACTCTGTCTCTGGTGAGTCCTCTCACCTCCCCCCACCTCTGGCCTGTACCCCAGTGCTTGTATACATAAATAAATAAATCTTTTTTAAAAAAAGAGTGACTTTGACACAGATCTAAAAACTGTCTGGGTCAACTTCCCCACGTCATTTGATGCCTTTGACCCGGTGGTTTTATGCTTCCCCTCCCCACAAATGGTCAGCCTATGAAGACTGGAAAATCCACCACTGAAAATGAACCCTTTGTGGAGCCTGTCTCCTCTTCAGATGACTGCTGAAAACTCTTCTTCTGGGAAAGTACAGCACACTCTCCTGCAATTATGTCAATTCCTGCCCCCCTACTCCCACTCCCTGCCCATGAGCTACCCAGAACTGGTAATTCCTTGGTGACAAGCAACAGCCGGCTCAACCCAAACTTATTTAAGGAAAAAGGGGGGGAAAAAATCAAAGGGAAGATCAGCTTCAGGCACAGTTGGATACAGGGTCTAAGCAGGATTTGTTTTGTTGCACCTTTTCACTCTGTCTGCACTGTATTAGCTTTGTTCTCAAGTCCCTGGCAGTTAGGTAAGATGGCTACAAGAAGTTTCTCGAGGGGAGGGGAGAGAATGGGATGAGGGCAGAGAGAGCACAAGGGACTGAAGTGATGGTGCACGAGTGAAATGGTGGTGGGAGCTCCATGGGGACCACAAGTGATATCAAATATATAGAACAGGAAGGAAGACAGGAAGGAGGGAGGGAGGGAGGGAGGGGGGGGAGGGAGGGAGGGAAGGAGGAAAGAACTTTCTTTTCTCGGTCCAACCCACAGGCAAGGCATCTTCCTCAGTCCCAATAAGACCAACGAAAGCGGCACTGAATGTCACCGGCCCTGCCAGCCCCTAGCCAATCACTGAGACCAGGGAATCATGGCGTATTGACCCTGTCAGGCCTGGGTCACGTGCTTCACTCCTAGGCTGGGAGCGGAAACTCCACCCAAAGTCCCTGAGTTGAGAATGGGGAAAGTAAACACTGACACCTGAGTAAGGAAGATGTTGGGTGCGGAGCCAACAAGCAAGGACACCCCCTTCCCTGTGCCCACCTGAGTTCTGCCCAACCCCAGAGTCTTTAGCAGGGGAAGAGGTACCCTGGAGCTCCAGGTTCTGGCTGCCCCGCCCACCCCATCCTCGCCTGCGCAGATGTACAGGGCTGCGAACACAGCTGCGCTGGCACCCCAGGCTTGTCTGCAGCCACCCAGACGCTCCCATCGCCATCCCCTTGGGACCCGTCATCCTCCCGAATGAGCCGATGATCGCAGCACAGTCAGGTGAGCTGTCGAGGGAGCTGTGGGCTCCGTGACGTAAACTCAGCGTGCCCCTGCAGGGTTTGTGGCTGAAGGCAGATCTCAGTGTGCACGCGGGTTCTGTGCCCCATGAAAGGGACTGTAGGTGGCACCCGCAGCCTCCCGAACCCGCCGAACAGGCAGCCACTCCTGTGCGTTGGCCAGACTGGCTCGGCAGCTGCCCAGCAAAGCACTGAGTGGGCAGTGGGTGAGGCAGAGGCAGGTGATATACAGGGGCCGGCAGAGCACCCTGGGGCACATTTTCTCACGGAGGAAGCAGGGGTGAGCGCTTCTAGCAGCCTCAGAAACTCCACCTTAAGCAACAAGATAAACTTCAGTCCCTTGCCAGAACATAACCAGCGAGGGACGCTCTTTGCAAAGCCCTTCAGGACGCCAACACGCCAGCAGGGCGGTGAGGCCGCCCGAGGACAACCTTGGTTTCTGATGCAGCTTCTGGGCAGGCCAAGAAAAGCACCTCCTGCCTCCGAAGTCACGCCCCTGGGTCGTTTTTTAATCCTGGAGAGGTACTGTCCACTACGATACTCTCACACTGTCCAAAGTTTTGGCTCTTTACAAAAACCAAAGTCAACTTTGGAGACGATAATTTTGCAACAATTTCTAATAACCTCACTTCCAAAAGATACACTTTGTATCTCAGTATCGCTTACCCAGCTGCCCTGAGTCTGTCCTGGTCACCGCAGGCAGCCAGCATGGTGACGCTCACCTTCGGAGACCCGTTTATCTGGGGTTGCTGCCATGCCAACCACACCCAGAATCCAGGAGGAATCCAGAAGAGGCCATCGATGCCCAAGAGTATCTCCAGTGCACGAAATAGATGTCTGTCTGCTAGAACTTCTCCAGGAAAGTGGAACGCGCTCACTGCTCATGCCCTTTCTGGAAAGGCCTATTGTTGGAGTAGAAAGAGATTCACCTTCACCCACATCCCTAGGACTGATCTGTGCTTTGGAAACCAAGTAATAAATTTAATGCCAACCCTTTGACACTCTAGCTCTTTATTTTAGATCCAAAAAGAGGGCTAGGGAGGAAGGAGACGGTCCAAGAGACTGACTTCTCTTCTCCAAGCTAAATATTCTTAGTTCTTTCACCTTCTTTCAAGTAGTAATATTTATAAGACCTCGGAGGATAGAGCTTATAGATCCAATACTGAAAACGCATTAAACATAATTCCACATCATAAAGCATAATCTCCCTACTACCAGGTGAAGCACAGTGAAAGTGAATGGACCCTTTTCTATCTTTGAGTAATTATTTCATCAAAGGAGAAAACATTTAACATTGTAAGGTCTTCAGGGGGAAAATGTTGCTTTATTTCTTAAAGAGCTTTAAGTTGGGAACTTTCTCTCCTAGAATAATTTCGTCTCTTATTTTCAGACTCATTATGTGAAAAGTCAGTGTCCTTTCCTTAACTTCATCCACAGGGAAATGTTTGCGCGGCAGCCATCAACTGAATTCTCAATGGCCCAGCCTGTGGCAAAAATGAGGATTCTGGAATATTAGTGCAAGAAAATAATAAGGAATAAGAAGGCTTCGCACTGAGTGCCCAGCTGGCTCTACCCCTCTGCTCCTTGTTGGAAGTCCCAACCTTGCTCCCAAGAACCCCCTGGGAGCTGAGGCCGACGAGCCCCTCACTCCCCCAGCTGTGCTCTTTCATGGCGCCAGCCCACGTGGCTGAAGTCTTACTGTGGTTTGGGCTGTTTCCGTAATGGCCAGTGATGTCTTATCACATCAGGTTTGCTATTATCTTATCTTTTTGTTAAGTATCCAGATCTGTTTGTTGCCTGGTTTTTTTTTTTTTAAAGATTTATTTATTTATGCATATAAGCACTGGGGTACAGGCCAGAGGTGTGGGGGTGGTGAGAGAATCCACCAGACAGAGCAGGATGCAGAACAGGCAGATTGACAGAAACACACTGCTGAGGGCAGCAGCGGGCGAGGCAGGAGAGGTCTGCTGCACCCTGTGGGTCCCCTCCCTGGCCGGCAGCAGGGATCGAACTCGTGCTGCAGTGCTGCGGATGCTTCACAGTGCGGTGCTCAACCCACTGCGCCACCAGGGCAGGCCCTGTTGCCTGTTTTTTAAAATTGGGTTTTTGCTTTTTATTATTAGATGGAGGGAATTTTTAGTATATTCTGAAACGAATCTTTGTTACTTGTGCACATCACAGTTAGCTCCATCTGTGTCTCCGCCTTTGTATTCTCTAACCGCCTCCCAGAAGACACGTCTTTATGCTGCAGTCCCACCTATCAGTTTCCTCTTTTGTGGTTGCTCCTTTTGGACCCTAAGAAATCTTCGCTTACTTCCCCTTTGTGAAGACCGTCTCCTGCATTCCCCTAGAAGCTTTACAATATGAACTTTTCAGTTAAGTCTGTGATCTATCCCAAATGAATTTCTGCAAATGGGGTGGAGCAGGGGCTGAGGTGCTTTTCCTCACAAGGGTCTCCAGATGCTCAGCACTGTGGGTTAAGAATTCAGGCCCCGCACCCCCACCCCAACAGCTGAAAGTAGAACGCTGTTGTGACACCTTCCCTGAGCAGACACAACTTAGAGCCAAAAGCAACGGCCAATACACACAGTGCATTCCCAGACCCAAAGGATAACCTGCAAGTCATACCAACAACATGTGAAATCCAAAATAACACTAACAGGAAGAGCAGGGATGAGGAGGTACATACACACCTGCATCCAGTAGTTCCCAGGGCACAACCTAGAAGGGGCCACTCTCACTACTGGGGTACAGCCCCTCCCCTCTACAGTGGCTGCCGCAAAACTGATAACTAAACACTGCATTCTTTTTGCCTTTCCTCATAGATGTAAAACTCCTCAGAGGACGCCCTTCTGTTAGCATTAACAGGCACGAATGCAGGTCCTTAGTAAAAGTGTTTTAATGCACTCTTTCGGAAAGCAGGGGGCCTGTGTTGTCTCGTCACATTGAATTGTCTCGAAGGCTTTGTCAAAATTTGAGTTTGCTTGGGTCCATTCCATTCTTTTCGTTGTTTCCACCCACCTACTTGGGGCCCTGCTCTGTGCAAACCAGCACCAGGAACGTCTACAAATATTCCCAGCAGCCTTATTCATACTAAGCAAAAGCTAGCAACAACTCGCTGGCAGGAGAGTGGCCAGGGGGTGTGCTTCACAATGGGACGCTACCCCATAATGGAAAGGAAGGACGCGTGCAAACACACAGACGCATCGTAAAGGCGTTATTTGAAGCAAAGAAATTAGACGTGACAAATCGTACCATGCGATGCCATTTCTGTGAGTGCTTCCAACAGGGAAAACTGGGTTAACAGAAGCTGGTGGTTACGTCTGGGTGGGCCCAGGAAAATGTCACCAGGGAACTTTCTGACGATTAGAAATATTCTCTACTGAACGGAGTTGCTGGTTATGTAGGTACACATATATCATTCCACTTGACACTTTAACTCTATTTCATTGTGGAGAAGTTATTTCTCCACTTTTTAATAGAAGAAAAGGAAAACTAGGTCACAGAATATGGGAGAAATTCTAGTGAGATCCCCCAAGCAAATCGTGCCAACCCTTTGCCTGCCACGGGGTTAGTTTCACCCAGCAAAAAAAATGCCATAGCTGTCTTCTGGGACCCAAGCTGAAAGGTGGCTTCCAGAAAATACTTGGAAGTTTTCCAGATGCGCCTAGCTAAGAGGCACTTAGTTACAGAAAAAGCTGTTTCCCTGGCCACCGATCCAATGTGGCTGGTGAGCTCAGTTCTTCCAACCCTCTCTTCTGGGGCAACCCTTCATTGGTTTTTGAGTTCTTATCCCCTGCAGCCCAAAGCCTCCCTCCTGGCATTTGACCCTCCCTCCGGGTCACCTGCACACACTCAGGAGCAGACCAGGACAGCTCCTCACAGCTGCCCACCCCGATTTTCCCTTCTGGTCAAGGAAAATTCAGCCATCCACTGGGTCAGCCCTTTCTCCTCTGTGCCACCTTTTGTCCCCGAGAGCTGAAAAAATATCCACTAAAAAAAAATGGTCACCTTTTCAATCAGGATTCCCCAGCTCCTAACTGCGACCTGGGGATGAAGTCAGCTTAGGGCCTGCCTGTGCAGGCCAGGGGATGAGGTACCCACAGAGTAACTGGAGAGGTAGGCAGGCCAGTGCCCTCGAACGTCAGCCCTGTCACCTGTCCAGTATCGCTTCCTGCATGTAGCAGTGAAGGCACAAAGATCCCCTTTGAGGACACTTGGTGGAGAGGAGGGAGGGAAGGGCTGAGGGCAGATGGGAGCACGAGGGACCGAGGTGCTGGTGCACTGGTGAGATGGTGATGGGGAATCCATGGGGATGGCAGTTGATGTCAAATATATATAAATAAAGGGAAAGAGGAAAAAAAAAACCCTTTGAAAGGGCAAATGCTCAAGCAGAGCCATCCTGAGGCATGGATGGACAAGGCGTCTCTCTTTTCACGCATCCCTTTGTGGTTTACCACTCACTCTCCCAGGCACTTCCTCTTTGATTCGCACCTGAGCTCATGTGGAAGAGGTTTGCCCTTATTCTCCTGTTTTGAGCACGCCTACTTCTTACGGGGGAGGGCGCAGCTCAAGTGGCTCCCCCAGCTCAAGTGGCAACATGGCGCGCCCAGCCCACAGGGCCAGTTTCAGAAACTGATCTAGAACTAAGGCACAACCCTAATAGCGGGCTCGTGCCTCTGTCAGAATGCCAAGGCGCTGGCTAAATCCAGCTGCTGGATCGACTGTGTCTGGACAAGGCAGGAAGGTGCGTGGGCAGGGTCCCGGGGCGCAGGGGGGCTGATGACAGGAAGGAGAGGGTGGGCGGGCACACCAGTCTCAGAGAGCCCTGCACGCACAGTGCTCGGACGCCTCAGTCCTCCAGGCCGCCAGTGGCTGGGTGATGGCTCCTCCGACTATAACTGGTAGAAAAACCAACTCCGATGGACCTGGACCTTGTCCAGAGGGAAACCAGGTTCAGGCAGCTGGATCCAGAGCCCCGACAGCTCAGGAGGCTCATGTCTTCTGTGCTGTCACTCTGTCTCTTTTCTCTCCACATTCAGGTAGGTTCTCTCCTTGCAGGAGACACTCTGGTACTTCCAACTTGCAGCCACTCGGGTTCAAGTTCAGGAGAGAGAGAAAGAGAGAGAGAGAGAGAGAGAGAGAGAGAGAGTTTCAACAGCAGCACCTGCAAGACTCCTGAGACTTGGTCTGCCTGCACCAGCTCGGGTCGGGTACACGCAGGTACCCACTGACTCTGGCGATGTGGGAGCGCACTGACAGGTTAACTCTGCATATGTCCCTGATGATACGTGAGGATAAGCATTTTTCATGTGCCTGCTGTCCCTCTGTCTGTCTTCTCTGGAGAAGGGCCTGCGGAGCTTGAAGCCTGACACTCCAAAGCAGTCTGTAACTCGGATGCCCCCCAAAAGGAGCGACCCGCCTCAGGGCATTTTCCTCTGCCACCCCGTATTTCCTGCACAGTCTCTTCCAGTGAGACCTTAGAGACTCGCACTCCCAAGACCAAACAGCCTGAGGATGACGAGACCAAACAAACAAAAGGTCAGCGTTTGATGACCAGCTGGCATTGCCGCTTTCCCGAAGGGCCTTGACCCAAGGACCGCAGGCATCGATTGCCCTTTCTACTCAGCATCGATTTACCCTCCTTCCGCCATCAGCCCCTCATTTTCTCCTGGGGAGCCTGTGGGGTAAAGCCTAGCCCTTAAGGCCCAGTGTTTGGTGGGACCTTGCTGCCTGCTGAAACCAGGGAGGGGCGTGAAAGTTTCCCTCGCTCTCTACACCTGTGGAAGGGCTCCCTCGACCTCCTCAGGCGCCAGGCAGTTCCCTTCCAGCCCGCAGGATGATTCAACGGGCCAGTCACATCCTCCCTGGTAACCGGGGCCACACACTCGATGCTGTTTACGAAGCCTGCTTCCTCCCTCCTCTGACTGTCCCCTGCACCCCAAGTCCAGCCCTTGTGTCTGCAGACCCCAGAGCCCGTATGGGAACCCTCTTCCACAACAGCTGAGGAGGAGGTGCTTTAAGACAACTGTAGACCCCACCCTTAGGTGCTGCGCACCCAGCGGAGCTACCCCATCCTGGCCCGGGGATGTGCACTGCCTTAGGCCAGTCAGAACACACGTCCTACAGCCCAGGGACGACTGGGGGAGGGGCCATGTGCCCACCGAGTCCATGAGACTTGTGATAGCAGGAACATCAGACTGTGAGAGAGCAGGCGATACTGACATTGGGTGGGAAAGCCCTGAGGTGAGCCATGCTGAAGCTACTGCCAGCTGAGTATCTAGTTACATAAGCCGCCACATTCCTGATTTAGGACTGACTGGGATTCTTTCTGAGGCTGAGACCTAACTGATCAGCTACAGCTGTCGTCAAATATCCACCGTGGACCGGTGCTGTGGAGGGAGGTGAGGGGGGTGGAGGGGGTACAAGGGCGTCACGAGGATGGCAGGATCAAAACCCACAGACCAGCAGCCAATGACGCAGGGCCCCAGTAAGTAGTGCAGATACTGGGTCTGTCCATATAGTGGCTGTAAAATAAAGTCCACTCCAGAGTGAGCCCCTCTCTCTTGGTCCTCGAGGGCCCGTGTACTAGGCCAGGAACTGCCCACAGAAGCTGCAGGAGAGGGATGTCACCGGGGCAGAGCTGGCCCCTTCCACTTACCTGAAGCTCATCTCTTTCCTCATTCTCAGGTCTGTGGCGTAACTTTCCAGGACACGAGATGTTCTGACACTTGAGTAATAAGTGATATTCACAAGCTGTTTCCCCTCGTCCAGGCAAGGTGCTAATGAGAGCGTGCCCAGTGCCCTCCCCTCCAGCCTTGTCAGAGTCACATGAGCATCTCCCCTCACCGTCGCCACCACGTGAAGATACCAGCATGTTGACTCTGCTCTGGCAGAATGGAATGGAAAAGGCAGAATGGAATGGCCCACAACGCTGGAGACGTCCGTTAAGTTTGTCCTGGGGTCGAAGCAGGCTAATAGCAGGACAAGGTCCCAGTGGACCCACCGGGTAGGACAGTCAGACACCGTGACACCACCAGAGCAGGGGCTCCTGGGAGGGCGGACAGGTGGACGGTCACAGAAACGCCCACAGGGCCAGATCGGCACCAGCACGTGGGCTTCCAGTCTGTTCGGCCCCTGACTTTTAAATTTTCAAGTATTCTAAAGCCACAGTGTGCACAACGGTCACGCACGCGGCGCGGCACAACGGTCACGCACGCAGCGCGGCACAACGGTCACGCACGCGGCGCGGCACAACGGTCACGCACGCGGCGCGGCACAACGGTCACGCACGCGGCGCGGCACAACGGTCACGCACGCGGCGCGGCACAACGGTCACGCACGCGGTGCGGCACAACGGTCACGCACGCGGCCTCTGGTGTGCCCATGACCGCTGCCCACAGCCCTCGCTCCCTGCGTGCCAGCAGCCTGTGTGTTTCTCTATCTGCTTCGTCTACGTGCCGGATCCTCTGAGAACACGTTGATGCCAGCACGCCGCAGAGACCCGCGTACCCTACGGATGCCTCCTAGTAACGGTGGCACCACTACCGTGTGAGAAAACTTAGCAGTGATTCCACAACGCTACCTAGCACCCAGGCACTCTGCAGTGTCTCCAAGCTGCAGAGATAGTCGTTAGACAGATATTACGGAAGACAAGACTAAGTCGCTCTCACTCGTTTTCGTGCCTTCTCAACCCCTTTTCCGGACCCTTCAATTTTTTCATAACATTGAAATTTTGGAGACTCCAAGTCAGCGTCTTACAGAGCAAATGATCAAGCCAACATTCTCGATCCGCCTGTCCCTTCCAAGTGCCACCAGCTGCTTCCTCTCCCCCACCCCACGGGGAGTCTCGGGAACTGGGGGTTGTATCCAGAGGGGTCACTTGATTCGGGGACGGCTTTGGACAGTGATGCTTGCGGGCGAGTCACTTAGGGAACTCTACCGTCGGGCTGGCTGCGGCGGTGATGCGAGGTTCGACTCCGCGGTGAAAGTCGTCTCTTTGGAATCAGCAAACGTGTAAAGTGGCTTTGGCTGACACGGGGCCCTCCCGTCCTGCCCAGCTGTAGGTGCTGCAGCTCCAGCCTGCAACGCAGCCTCAGCCAGGAGTCAGCGTCACTCAAGCCCTAATCCCATTTCTGCGAGGACGGGGAGTCGGGGATCAGACTGATGGATTGTCAGCTGCGTGAAACAGGCCCCAAACTACAGCCTTGAGTCTGGCCTTGCTGTGTGTGCTCCGTCCCCTGCCCAGCTCCACGCCACACACGAGCCTTCCTGCTGTCACTGGACCCTTCTCACCCAGCATGTTGGACCAGAGCCTGGAAACCCACCTGCGCTCGCCAGCCGGCCTCCTGGGGCCGGAGAAGACGGTCTACGGGAGAGAGAGTGCCCACAGGCGGGCCCGCGGCGCTCCTGGTACCCCCCAGCCACCAATCTAGCTCCACCTGGAGATGCATCTGAACCCTGAAAGCAAATGTCTTCCACGCATAGATCCCCGGATTGGCAATGCCCAGAGAGCCCTCCCCACCCTTGCCCACCTCAGACCCCCACTCACGCACCCCTGATTCATTCCCCTCCATGACAGTTGTAGTTCTTGCAGCCCCGGAGTCAGCCTGACTTAGGTTCAAACCCCCACTCTGTCACCTTAGGACCTCGGACAGGGGCCCCCACCTCTCTGAGCCCCAGTTTTCCATTTAGCATGGCTTCTCTAGGACTGGGGTGTGAGTCTTGGTTTCAGATGCAGACCCAACGGAGCCTTTTATTCCAGAAACCCACTGCAAGCACCCCCAGCGATTCCTGCCATTCGCTTCCTGACTCCAAATCACGTGAGTCAAAAAGACACTCCTCTGGCTTGCAGATCTTCCCATAAAAGTCAGCCTCTCACTCCCGAGTAATTTTTATTATAAACACAATTCCAAAGAATTATTGGTACTAGATAAAAAAGGGGAATCAGGGCCTCCCTGGTGGCACAAGGGGTTAAGCACCACACTATGAAGCATCCACAGTCACTGTAGCACAAGTTTGATCCCTGGCCAGGGGGGTGACCCACAGGGCGCAGCAGACCTCTCCTGCCTCGCCCCCTGCTCCCCTCAGCAGTGTATTTCAATGGATCTGCCTGTTCTGCTCCCCACTCTGTTGCTGTTGAATCCTCTCACCCCCATGCCTCTAGCCTGTATCCCAGTTCCTGTATGCATAAATAAATCTTGACAAAAAAAATAAAAATATAAAAAGAACACAAGGATGAAAAATCTTTTGAAAGACTTCCAGCAAGAACCAAGAGCAAGGTCAAGGTCCGGCTGTGCTTTGGAAGAGCCCATTTCAATGATGAACCATCCAGGCCACTGGGCTGGAGAACGAGTCCAGGAAGAGAAATGGCTGAAGGGATGAGGGGGGTCTTTGGGAGGTGTCTTTACAGCCTCTTGGGGAACCACAAACCCATGCTTTGGGCGGAAGGGTGGAGATTGCAGTGGCTCTCCCAACATCTCCAGGGTTCCCTGTGGGGTGGAAGGCTGGTTTTAGGGCAAAGCTGCAAGCCGAGATTAAATGAAGGGGGAGCAGCTGGGAGAGAGGGCACCTCCCTTTATTTTTATTTTTCAAAAACTGAATCTGGAAACAGCGCAGCCTCCCAGGAGCGCTGCCTGGGAAGGTATCTGCAGCTTGTTCTAAAAGGAAGAGTGAAGCTAAAGCACCCTGAAGGGGCCAGACCAGAAGGAAAAAGCATCCTTTAGAGCAGGTGTTCTGTCTCACCACTCCGGAGAGTTCTAAAACTTTGAAAACCACCCTTCAAAGAGAATAGGTTGATGACCTTCAGACACAGCCTTGGAAATACGAGACACAGAACTCCATGATTCTCACCTGATTTTTGGTTCCCATCGATTCACAGGCATTGGAGAGAGGAAATTCCTACAAGCAGCTCATAAATAAGCTCAGAGCCCGCGGTACAGGTCACAGATCCCCAGCGACTCCACACAAGTCTGTAGGACAATGAACGAGCAGCCTCTGCCTTGCACTTGAACATCAAATGAAATTCACCAGTTGCTTCCTTGTGCCCCACCCTGGCTTAGCTAACTCTGCAATTAGACATTGTAAGCAAAGCAAATGCAAAAGATTGAAGCTGACAATAATATCTCCCCCTGCATCATTGTTATCATTCTCATTATTATTTTCTGTTGGTTTTAACAATCTGATGGAATTTGGGGATCTCAGTCAATTAAAAAAAAAGCTCTGCCTACAGGATTTGTTCAGTGTCTCCTTGTAGAGGAAAATGTGAGAAACTCTGAACTGATGGGCTGTATGAGAAAACACAGCCTAGAGGGAAATTGTGAAAAGCTGGGCCAGTGATTCTGGGAGTTCAGCCATTTGCTCAGTGCATCCCCTACTGAGTGTCACTCAAGCCACCAAAGTCCCTGCCAGCTCCAAATACCAGGCTAGACTTGGCAGGGGAGGTGGGGGAGAGTCGTGGATGGAGAGTTTGTGCACTATGGATGGAGATTTTGTACACCGATGTGTACTGCAGCATTATTCACAGCAGCCAAAATGTGGAAGTGACCCAAGTATCCACTGACTGAAAAACAGATGAGCAAAATGTGGTCTACAATGGCGATGGAATATTATGCAGCCTTAAAAACAGAAAATCTGGTACTCGCTACAAGATAGGAAGCTTGAGGACAATGCGTTACGTGAAATAAGCCAACAAAACAGGGCAAATGTTATGTGTTCCACTTGCACAAGGGACCTAAAAGAGTCGATGCCTAAAGATGAGAGGGGTGTGGTGCTAGGGGCCGTGGGAGGGGAGAATGGGAAGCGACCGTTTGATGCGTATAAAAGTTCAGTTTGAGAAGATGAAAATACAGAGTCATTTGCAGAAACATGGATGGAGCGAGAAGGGATGATGCTCGGTGACATGAGTCAGAAGGCAAGAGGAAAATGTCGGATGGTTCCACTTTTAGGAGGACTATAGAGGGACAAAAAAGGGCTCAAGGAAAAGAACAATAATAATCAAAAAAAATCACAGCACAACAAGAGCAAAGAGACAGAGACAGATCAGAGGCGGGTGGGGGCTGGGATGAGGGCAGGAAGAGCCAAGGGACTGAGGTGAGGGTGCACCGGTGAAGTGGTGGTGGGAGCTCCCTGGGGACCACAGCTGATGCAAATAAACAGAAACGCATTTTTAAAAGATGAAAACGTCCTGGGGGCGGCGGCCATGATGGTCGCACGGTGACGTGAATGCCTCGCCGTCACACACCCGCACACTTAGGATGGTTCACAAGGTAAGTCGGTGTTCGTATTTCACCACAACAGAAATCCCTGCGTGTCGGGAGAACTTCCCACCCTAACCTCTCGACAGCCACCGAAGGCGCCGGAGCAGAATTCAGAGCATGGCACAGAGTCCACGCTGTGCACCGTTTTAACCCTCGCTCGCCTCTAGCCGGCACTTCTGCTCCCACACTCCCGGGACCGGAAAGGCATTCTTCTGGAGCAACAGCCTTTGGGAGCCCCAAGGAGCAGACTTCCCAACAGAACAAGTTGTATAATTTTCCATAACAGGCCCAGGTCACAAAGGTCAAAAGGGAAAGTGACTTAATGCGTCTCAAGTGCCTGCCCCTCGCCAGTCCGCTCTTCCGTGCACTCCCACTTCTCTCCAGCGGCACTCATCCACCTTCTTCATTTCAAGAGGGACTTTTGCGCCAGCCAGTAACTACAGATTTGAAGCGAGTACAAAGAAACATCCCTCTTCAAAAGAGACGGACGGACACAGGATTCTGAGAACCGCTCTGTGGGCCGCCTTGCTAGAGCCACCGCGGTGCTTCCAGGGGCCGCTGGTGCCTCTGGGTCGAATCCCTGGAGGGCGGCCCTGACGCTGCTCCCGACTATAGAAGCGAAGGGAAGGGGGCGGGCACGCTGCAGCCGGTCTGGCCAGCGGGGCCTGCGTCGAAGGCCTGGCTAGCGAGAGGTGGACCGGCGGCCTGCCTGCCCCACCACCCCCACTGCCCCTCTGACCTCAGGTCTCCACATCCTCACTTCTGAGGCACCCCCACTGCGGGCTTTGAGGGGGGCAGTGGGTCCTGCTCCCTCACAACCCGTTGGTGCAGGAGCCTCCGCTGCCCTCTTCCAAACAGAGCCCCCAGCCAGGTCACGGGATTGGCCAGACCAGAGCTGGCACGTGGCTCCTGGTCTCGAATGCCTTGTCCCAGCCACAGTGTGTGGGAATCCAGGACCTGCACAGAGACAGACAGGACAGCCTCAGCTTTCCAGTGCACCCTCTGCCCTCGAACTGCTTTCAGACATGACTTGCCATCATTGTGTGTGTTCAGGGGCTTACTTAGCACTTTCTGGGTTCCGCACGGTCACCCAAGGGGTTTATAAACGTGACCTCGTTTCATCCTTCTACCGACATGGAAGTAGAGGCTTTTTATTCTTGTTTAAAACCTAGGCCCCTGCTGCACAGAGGGGCTCCAGAGACACCCCCAGCCACACAGCTGAGAGCAGGCAGGAGCCCAGGCAAGCAGAGTGCTCTGTCTTCGTGAGTGAGGCCACGAAGCCCGCGGACTCTGATGACAGAACTGTGGTTGCCAGAGGGCAGGAGGCGGGGAATGGGGTGGAGAACTGATGGGTTGGTGGTGGACATTCAGTGTTATAAATTAGTGTTCCCTCAATACAAATAAAGAAATCAAAACAGCAACAAGATGAACTTAGATAAAAGTAACCGTCAAGGGCGGTAAGGGCAGCACTATGAAGCTATCTGCAGCACGAGTTTGATCCCCGGCCAGGGAGGGACCCACAAGGTGCAGCAGACCGCTCCTGCTTCATCTGCTGCTCCCCCCAGCAGTGCGTTTCAGTCTGTTCACCTGTTCTGCTCCCTACTCTGTCTCTGGTGACTCCTCTCACACACACCTCTGGCTGGTACCCCAGTTCTTGTATGCATACATAAATAAATCTTTTTTTTTTTTAAATTGCAGTCAAAAAACAGGGTTTGTAAGAGCTGATGGCACAAACCCATCAATACAAGAGGATTTCAGCTCCAGTTTCTGCAGCCCACCCTGACTCGCTCCCTTCACTGAAAGAGGAGGTGGGGAAGGTGTAGAAGGAATTGAGGCCACACTCAAGTGTGTCCGTGGACGTCATCACAAAGGGAGTATAAACTGAGTCACCGCCCTACTTTGTGGGTCAGTGTTACCCAAATGCGTCCACACAGTGCACTTTCGTGACCCCTCTAGGGAAGCACCTGTTGGTAGGGACGGCCCTGACCAAAGCACCTGTGAGTGCCGGGGCACTGGCTTGACGGTCCTCGGCGCTTGCTGGTTCACCGGGAAGAGCTAACCCTTTTGTGCAAACTGGCCTGGTCAGCCGCTGTCAGACGGTCCCCCACGCCGGGCCCAGACCCCCAGTCTTTACAGCTGAGTGTTTCCAACCGCAGGCACTGGGTAGCAGCCCAGACACCTGTGATCTCTGCACCAGCAGGTGTAGTGCCCCTGAGAACTCGCTAGAAGTTCTAATACCAGTCTGGAAAAAAATAACCAAAAGCAGTACATACCGCAGTAAAAATGTGGCATTAATTCTTTGCCATGGGTTATGAGCTTTTATAGATCAAACCCTGGCTTTATAGTTGACTGCCTGTGTGGCCTGAGGCAAGTCTCTTAACCTCCCTACATTTCAGCTTCCTTATCTGCAATATAGGTATAATAAGCTCTAATATAGGGTGTTAGGTGGATGAAATGAGAAAGAAGCACCCAGCATGCTGATGGTGCAGAGAGAATGACAAATGCTCGAGATAAGTTTGTGCTGGATTTATGGCCTCTGTCAGCTCTAGGGCACAACAGCACTTGACAAGGGACGTCTTCCGAGGGGGAGGGTTGTGTGATGCGTGGAGAGAGGGTGTCCATGCTGCTGCTCGGAAGTATCCAGGCAAAGGCTGTGCACAGAATCCATCCTGTTTAAAACCCATGCCTGTTGTCCACACTCTTCCTGGCCTGCTGTTTCCCTGGCTCAGGGTCATGCTGGCTTTGAAAAACCCTTGCCTGGAAAGCTGGTTCTCTCTTTTTCTTTTTTTAAAAGAAAGCACTGGGGTGCAGACCAGAGGTGTGGGGAATGAGAGGGTCCACCAGAGACAGAGTGGGGAGCAAAACAGGCAGATCCACTGAAACACACTGCCGAGGGGAGCAACAGGTGAGGCAGGAGGGGTCTGCTGTGCCATATGGTCTACCCCTCAGCCAGTGGCAGGGATCAAACTCGTGCTGCAGTGGCTGTGATCTGCTCCATAGTACATTGCTCAATCCACTGTACCACCAGGGAGGCCCCGAAAGCTGGTTCTTTCAAGAGACACTTCCAGGCAGATTCTTCCCCAGCTAAGGAAGAATTTTCAGAGAGTGAGTGGGGGATGGTCATGGGCTGAGGAAGGAAGAAGGGACTGTCCCTAGGCGGGTCCCTATCCCTTTCCAAGGCCCCACTCCTTTGCCCCCCCAAAGCTGCCATGACCTTCCCTTTAAAACGTGCCGCTCCACGGTCCCTGGAAACAAGCCCCCCCCTCATATCCTCCCACACGGGCTGGAATTTTCCAACCAAAGCTAAAACCAAAGAGAGGCCGATGGGGGAAAAAGGGAAAATGAACGGGAAAGAAAGAATGAGGAAAGCAAACACTCACCCCCACCCCCAAACCACGGCACACACCCCCGGGGCTGGGCCCTACAACAAGGCCCAGCAAGTCCCTGCTAAGTGACTTTTTCCCCATTAAGCTGGAATCACAGGGCTGTCCAGAGGGGAATGCAGGAGGATGGACGGGCTCTTTTTCTAGCTGGTCTGAATTTCTAACCCAAATCTACATTCATTTTTCTTCCTGCTTGCTTTCGTGAGTCAAATCAACCAACGGCAAGTAGGTCACTTTCCACAGAGGTGCCCTAACCACGTCAGGAGGATGAGGCAGCCCATCAGACGGAGGGTCGTAGTAACTAACCATAGCCGAACACCTCCTGTGTGCCGGGAACAATGGCGGCCACGCCTCACCCATCATCTGTTTCTCCTCCTGACAAGCTGACAAGGCAACAGCAACACGCAATGGCTCCTGATCATCACGCTCTGCCAGCCCGGCCGTAGGCGCTGGAGTTTCTTCATGCCTTTGATCCTTAGGACACCGAGGCGAGCTGTGTACCATTATGCCCACTTTCAATGAGGAATTTGACACACAAAGAAATCAAGAATTGGGTACCAAATCTCACAGAAGGAAATGGCAGAGGCTGAGGTGGACCCCAGGGAATCTGATCTGAAAAGCCACCCAGCCAAGAACTGCATTTCTAGGACGAGGAAATGGCAGCGCGGAGCACGAAGGCTGAAGAGGAACATCTGCTCGGGACCCCGGGAGTGGGTGTTGGCTGGAAGGTTCGCCAGCGCTGGGACTGCTGTGGGTTTAGCTTCTGAAAACGATCTGCATGAGAAAGAAGAGGTGCAGGCAACTCCAGGGCTACAGCAGGTGAAGACACAGGTAAAGGTAGTTTCAGGTGGGAAAAAAAGAACTGCAAAGTGAAGAAGATGAGCTGCTCTGTCTCGGTTGATGGTCTTGGTTATGAAGAGCTGAAACCAAGATTAGCGCACTTAACAAGCAGGTCTTGGGTGGGTTTATAATGACAGAAAAGACAAAGAAGGGGACTTGGAAAGCGAAAATAAACAAAAACAACCAAGAACCAAGCAGCAGAAATGCCAGGTGGGCACACCCTCAGAAAGCTGGGCGAGGCCCTGTCCCTGACGCAGCCACTGGTGCCACGATCTACCTCCCCGTGGCCCTTCCTGGGTGCCACGTCCTCAGGGTAAGCCTCTCGTTGGCTGAGTCTGGGATCAGTCCTTGTTCAGCTTCTAGACTCTCTGGCAGAATTCTCTGCCACCAAGACACGCACAATGGTGGATGCCCGTCCCTCCCTCTGAGCTGCTCAGATGACCTGAACGATGTGCCAGGTGGACAGAGACCCTGAAGATCGACAGGGCAGATGCTGATGGACAAAAGCAGCGAGACAGGAGGCCAGGAGCGAGGGGAACAGACACGCCACCCCGCAGGGAGTCTGGCTTTAAAGACACCTGCTCTGCAAGTTCTTTTCTTTGGGGTCAGCGTGTTCAGCTATGTGAAAAGGCCTCCTCCACTCAAAGACCCTGAGGCCAGACCCACCCCAATGACAAGTCCTCACTCCCAGGGGTGGGCAACAACTAATGTCCCTACAGTCAATGGTGGAAGCCACCCCCCAACGATCCTTGAGCACCCCATTCCTAGCAGGACCCACACTCATAGAAACAGTAGTGGGAAAATACACTAGAGAGGGGACATTCATGCCCATCCGCCGACCTCTAGCAACAGAAGGAGTCACGTGCCCACAGGGCTTTTTCCATTTGATCATTCAGAGGCTGGACGGGCATCCGAATTACCCAAGCTTCGTACGCACCTGGAAATCTCAATGAACTCTATCGCACAGTGATGTGCTTTTGCCAAGCTCCCCAAACTCTCATTACTGCAGCTTCTTCTTTCTGCTTATCTCCAGCTTGACACTGGAGGGTCAGACAGTGGATCATTAGACAGAACTCTGCATACAAGTCTGAAGCCAAACAAATCTGGTGGCTGAAGCCACAGCATGAACGTGCATATGATGCGGAGAGAATGACCACCATGTTCCGAACCCAACAGCTGATCAAGGGCAAAGACAGAAGAAACTTTTTCTAGGGAAATTTAATTTCAGAGGAAAAACCTGCAGAAAATTATAAACGCAATCATTTGATTTAATCATCTGCATTTGACTAGCTCTGCAAGAACAATAGATTTAAACATTTACAAAATTAAGATGCTAAAATGAATGTTTAGCTATTATAGCAGTACTTATAATTGTCCAAATATCATGCATAATTAAATAGCAATTTTAACTGTCACAGGATTCGGTGCCATGAAATTGTCAAAAGAGAACATGGAAGATTTATTGAAGGGGGGAGGGGGGGGTAGTTTGTGCGCTGTGAGCCCTCTTGTGGCCACACAGAGCAGTGCAGGCAAGGCCTCTGCACCCCCACCCTCAATGCCAGGGGACTGGAATTAGGACCAAGGGTCTGAACCCGATTCTAAGAAAACCTGAGGGCAGGAGGCAAATGCCCTTCTCGCTCTGGCACCACCAAGGGCATGAGGACAGAGCCCAAGCCTTCCACATCTCCACGGCCACTTGTAAAAGGCTGCACGGACCCAAAAGTTGCATCGATGAACAGTGTCCCTGACCTATAAAGAAAGCACCTGTTCTGTGCGGAAGGCGCTGAAATCAAGTTCCCAACACAGGTGGCTTGTCAGGGCCTTTCATCTTTCTGACATCCTTCAGCTTCAAGTTCACCTCCTCCTGATTTTAAATGTCCCCTGGTCCCCTCCGTGCAGTCGCTCCAGTACCCACCCACGCACCCACGCATGCCAACCAGCATTAAATGCTCCACCATCTTTGTCTCCATTTCTCAAGACAGGACTGAACCCTCACTGGCCAGATGTTTTCTATGTGTCTCCGACACCAGAACAGAAACCTCAGCAGGTCCAGGCCTGCCTCGTTCACCCCGTGGGCTCAGGCTCCGGTGCTCCACTGGCATCTGTGTAGCCACGAGGGCTGTGGTCAGTGAGGCTTGTGGGTGGGTCACCAGCCCACACCTGCTGACTCCAGATTTCTCCAAAACGCACCTTCCCCTCCGGGGGCAGTTTGGGTCCTGGACGGTCAGCCCAGCCCACAGATCCGCCCTCCTCATACAGGCAAGGTCAAATGCCGCATCTTGTCCCATGCACTCACTTCTCCTTTGTCCAACAGCTCGGGTTGGAGCCATCACACGTCCCGTCCAGTTACCCCAGCGAGAATTCAGGGTGTCCTCTTGACCCCTCAGCATTGAGCAGCTTCCTCATCTCTACCCACATCTAGCAAACGCCAAGTCCTGCTAACCCTGCCCCTCCTGCTGTACCCCAAGCTCGCAGCTGTCCACTCCACCATGCCTCTCTGCACAGGAGTCATCACAAGTCATCAGGTTAGGACGGAGGCCAGCCAGCTGCCCTTTCTGCTCTAGGCCTTGGCTACCCTGAATATGCCCAGAACCCTGACCTTGCCTACAGGTGGGCCAAATCAAGGCACACGAGCCTGTTTAATAATAAAGTGTTGAGGATCCATGCAGTTCACTGACTAGTGCACCAGCATCACAGACAAGATGGGCTGCAGGACACAAAACATAATATCCAAAACACGCTGGCACCACGTCCACGGAGGTGGCAGGATGGCTGGAGCCATGGGGGGGGGGCATGCAGCTTGCTCAGGGCATCAGCCCGCCTATGGGCAGTCCAGAAAATGGCCCAGAGTCAAAGTTGGGGTTCTACTGGGTACTTATCACTTTTACAGCATCACAGTGTTGAAAAAATTATGAGGTCAAACCATAGTAAGTTGATGGCGTTCAGTGTGAGTTTACTCATATTCTTCTCAGTTCTTCAGGCACCTCCAGGTCCAGAAAAGACTCTCCTCACCTTCGCAGGTGCAGCGCTCAGCCACCAGACAAGACACTCGCTCCACTGGCGGCCTCTATGATGACAGCAGTAATGGCCCCGGTGAAGGTGCTAGAAGGTGTCGGGGACTTTGCCTTGAGGTAGCAGCCATGGGGCCTCAGAGGGACCCAAGTTGGGGCTGGAATGTGGACCTGAGCCCCTGAAGAGAACAGCTGCAGGTGCAGAGGCAAACTAGTGGGAGGAAAGTTCCAGCAGCTGCACATCCAGCCACAGGAGAAGTCCGTTTACACCTGTTGCTATGGCAACCCTGCTCTTCAAATTTTCTACACTTCTTGAACAAGATCACCCTGGTGTTAAAGATTCCATGAAAAGAATGGCCGACTCAGCCCAAGGGAAGAGGGGTGAACTTTCTTTGGCGGTCTCTCACAAAGCCAGGCACGGGCTAAAACCACTGAAGGCTGATAAACAGGAACAGGAAAACCTCTTTTATTTTCCCCCAAATAATTCTGGATTTGAAAATCAAGGCCTTTTGCCCTAGCATGCAGTCAGTTCCCTAAAATATATTTTTAATATAATGCATGAAGAAAGGAATATTTTTTAATCAAGTTGACTTTCTTATAGATGGAGAGTTCTTGCTATAATAAACATAGAGATATATTTAATTGTCTCATAAAACTGCCTAGAAAAATTAAGTGATTTTGGAAGTTGGTTTTTCAATGCACTGTAATTTATAGTTAGACCTTCATCATGGACTGGTGGGGAAAGCTGGGGTCCCCGCCTCGGATCGCCCGCTGCCAGAAAGCTGCTGTTCTCATCTGAAGGTGGCCTGGTCATGAATAACAAAGTATATGCCCGAACACAGGCTGGAAAGTGTAAGTGCTGAACCAACCTAACAGCTGCCGTTTAATCCCATCACATCAGACAGGTTTTTATGTCTCTGCTCCTTTGCACCTATTTCTCTTGTCCGTGGGCATTAAATCCTGCTGTTCTGCTTGGGTCATGGGGCATCACATCAACCAGAGGGGCCGACAAGTGAGAAGTCTGTAGAGCGGGCACCTTTCTGGGCACTTGGCCACACCTGTTTGTGCAGAGTGGACATAGCATCGGGGTATGAGTCACTGAGTGGAAACCCCGGCTCCCCAGGGCACAGGAAGCAAATGCCTGGCGAGCTCACTGTGGGAATGGGAGTGTTGTCCGAAACCTTACGCAAGCGGGCCCTCTGGGAGTGTCCACGGGCACCGTTCTCAGGTGACCTGACTCACAAAAATTCCTTCTCCCAGGTGGGTCTGCGCCTGGGCAGGTACGATCTTACAGAACCGCACAGAAAAGCAGGATGCAGCGTGAGCATCTGACACAGCAATCAGGCCCAGCAGCCATCGTGGAAGACCTGCCCGAGGGAGCAATCGAGTGATGGTGTGGAGTAGGGACTGCTACAAGACAGTCGTCATCAGACAATGACTGGGGGCGGGAACACAGAGGACGGCTAACAGAGCGTCAGCCCTCAGGTGCGTGATGTGGAGAAACAGGCAGGGCAGATGCCAAAGTAGAAGCAAAAGTTGGTCAGTTGCGTGGAAGGCAATACCCTCTCTTCAATCCAGCCACTTCACTTTTAAGGTGACAGTTCTCTCTCCCACCGTGACAGCCACACGTCTGGGAGTGGCAGAGCCGTAAGCGGCAGCTGCCAAGCCCAAGAACGGGTCATAAAGACAAATTGTTACCAACAGGGAAACGGGTGGACTACACGTTAGTGACACCCACTGTGTGAGGTGTTCTGGAGAGGAAGCGGGCACAGAGTGTGGCGTGAATGTGGGAAGTGGCCCCCATTTCTGCTGAAGAAGCTCTCAAACCCCACGCCCTGGGTCCAGTGCTGGAGGATGAAGACCCACAAAACAGAGACTGGTCGTCTTGGAGCCTCTAGCCCGAGGGACACAGAAACACATGGTCTCAGCGCCTGTGTCGATGACAGAAATAAGTTGTGCACGGGGCTGTGAGCATAAAACTGAGGGTCCTTCGTTTAGCCAGAAGGTCCTGGAGGAGACAGACTGACGGTAAGAGGACCCAGGTAAGAAAGGACGAGGAAGCAAAGGAGCTCCTGAACGCTTGGAAATCTGAAACCAGCAAATAGCCCTGCTCAGACCTCGGCGATGACCCTGGGGCAGTGCACAGGCAGGAAAGCCAGGGCCAGGGAGAGCACCAGTGCCAACCCACCCCACATGCGTCACCTCAGAGCGTGCCAACTAGTGTCTCAGCATCGATCCCCCCAAATGCTGACTGTCTCAGTCCCTATTGCACTTCACCGGGTTGGGGGAAGGAGGTAAGTCACGGCTGTGAAATAGCCACTGAACCTTCTGAGGCTCTTGCCGATATTCCTATCTAAGATGAAATGGTTCACTTTAGAAAGCTCTAGAGAATAAGCACTGGCCGGATCGCTTTGCAGGGTCAGCCTCCCACCTACTGATAAGGCGGAATGGTGCTGAGGGGAGAGATGCAGGCTGGGCCAGGGCGGGGCTGCCTCCTGCTGAATCTCAGGTTTGGAGAGAGTTTGCGTGAGGTGATTTGCGTCTCTTCAAATCAGAAAACCACCAGATGTTCTGGGATGTCAGCACCGCAGCACCACCTGGATGCCGGCCTGAGGCACTGCCACTCTGGTGATAGATGGTTTCCAGCTTGTCATGGTCCCCCAAACGCTGCTGGGGACTCGGTGTTCTGCTCGATTCAAGAAGCATTTTAAATGCATTTATCCGTGTGGTTTTTGATCCAAAAAAACGAAAGAAAAGTTGACTCACCATTATATGACCCATAAAACCTGCATTTTTCTTTCATTCTTTCTAATTCACTTCTATGGAAGTGTAATTTACAGACAGTCAAATTCACTCTTTGGGGTGTATGATCCAGTGAATTTGGATAAGGCCCTGTCACCATCACCGCCACGGGGGTACAGAGCATTTTCATCCGCACAAATAATACCCTCACGCCCCCATGCTGGTCACTCCTTCTTCTGCCCCCACCCTTAGCAATCCCTGGTCTGATTTCTGCCCCTATGCTTTCTTTTGCCCCAAATCTTAAAAAGTAATCTAATAATCAAACAGGAAATGTCAAATCCTACAGAAAGGTGCAAGAAGAGAGGAAAAGGGCAATTTAAGAAATCTTTTCTTCTTTTTGTTAAGATGCTCAGACTGGGAGGAAAATGAAGACTTATCTTTTTTGTCACTGACTTTGGTTTCACTGCATGGGGGTTAGAAAATGTGCCTTATGCTTTGCCAGTGGACTTCACTGAGAATTTTCTTTACAGTCAATTTTTGTCAAAGTGAAAGATTTCCAGAAAATAAGGTATAGTGGCCATTAGCGGATATACCCATGTACATTAGCTTCGTCTTAATTATAATTTTTGGTTCCTTTAAATCCTTAAATCTATTTCTCTGTTTTACCTAATTCCTAAATCAGAGTACTGTATCACAAAGGCCCCCAGATATACAATGATGTAAATGTAACAAGTTTATTTCTCACTCTTATAAAATGTCCTGATCAGGAGAGGACTCTCCTCCAGGCAGTGACTCAAGGACCCAGCTATTTAGATCTCGAGGCTCCTCCCAGAGCTCCTGGCCCATGGCTGTCTATCCAGTGGGTGGCCCGAGCAAAGCAGCAGATGGCGCAAAATAGAATCTGGCCTGCAGTGATGCTCAGCTTCTGAGTCTCCTCTGGACTTGGGTCAGCATGGTCACTGCCATGGGCAGGCAGAGGTCCCTTGCATATCTCCCTTCAGCTTTCTGTGAATGGCTGGCTTCACACAGCTTCCTTGTATGGGATGAGGGGACACCTAGTCTTTAGCCCACTTCCCAAGAAGGGAGGAGTGAAATGTCTATTCTTCACAAAGATGCCAGAGCAAAACAATTTTAATGTAAATCAGACTATGTCACTTCATTGCTTAAGTGGCACCTCCCATCACATCTTAAATAAAATGCCCACGAGCATCCCCAGTGAAGCCCTTGCCTTCAGCCCGCCAGCATCTGTGCCCCTGGAAGGAGAGTGGGTTAAACCACCCCAAATGTGCCATTTCAGCAGAAGGATTATTTTATTTTGGGCGAAAACACTTGAGAATCAACAACTGCAGGAAGAGATCTCTTCCACACCTATGTTCTTCCTAAAAGCAGGATAGATATTTCCCTTTCTGGGAGGAGCAGAACAACTTTACCCCTAGAGGGTAAAGGAGAAATCAGAGTGGACCCTGATTTCTGCATAATCTTACTAAAATAACCTTCATCATCCGCTAGCGCCATATATTTTCTAGTCACACTCCCACAACTTATCAGCTCAAGCCCTTCTTCTTATATTTCTCAAGTGGCATATAATCTTCCAAGTCTAACTACTTCCTGGAGCTTCAGTTCTTTTCTGTAAGCTTCTGTGCATACATGACAGAAGTAAAATTTTATTCTTTTTCTCCTGTTAATCTGTTTTTCTGTCTGCTAAATATGTAAGCCCCCATCACTGAGGAAAAGTGTTTCTTCCTTGACACTCTGTCCTCCTTGCTTGCTCTAGTCCAGTCATACCTGCTTCCCCAACTCCTAGAATGCACCCAACTCTTCCCAGCTCCCGCACAAGACCTCTCCTCCACCAGAATATACTATAAATCCAACACGCAGGCGTACTGCTCTCCAGCACACAGAGTTTATTTCCACAGCGTTCTATTAGAATGCAGGACCCAAAGGACAGGCACCAGGCCTGGCATACTGACATCTGTCACCCCAGGAACACATTCGAAGGTGCTCAGAAATGGGAGACAACTGCACCACCCTAAATAAATGACCTGGGTCAGGTAAGGGGTCCCCTACTCTCTGGGATCATCTTTGAAGGCCCAGTTCCCCATCAAAGGACCATGCTTCAAGACCAAGCGTCCAGTTTCATAGACTCACCAATCAATCACTAGGGAGATGGTTTTCCCCAGAAGCCAGAGTGACTGCTGTCTGCTCCTTCTTCCCCGACCTGGCCCACCCCCCCGGGGCCAGAGTAGCTGTAAATCCACTGAGATAGTTTCCACTTGCTCTAAATGACCAAACGTAAACATTGCACCTAGAAGCCCTTCCTCATGTGACTTCCCAGGAACCTCAGAAACACACGTTTTAGCATTTTAAAGAGATTTAGCATTTACTGCCACATGAGGATACATAAAGTGAATTAATTATTTAGCTATTTTCTGTAAAGTAGCCCAGAAATACCTCTGAGGCATCTGTATTTAATTCTGCTAAAAGATTAGCAGCCTGCTTAATTTCTCCCTTTCAAATTTTACTAATTTTCCCTTCTATGTTTACTCCATTAAAGTCCATCACAGCATAAAAGATGAAAGAATGCACTCAATTGTTTCAAAATATTAATTTCGCCAAGTCTGCGGTGGCTGTCAAGGTGATTTCTCCTTTAATGAGGCAATGACTTGGTAAATTTCTGACTTCCAACTCAACAGTTCAGCATTCAGTTCACAGCCTCCCTGACTTACGTGTTATGGGATCAAGAGAAGTTTCTGTTGCAAACCTACAAAACCTGCAATTCCTCCAACCACTGGCAAAAGCCAGGAAACTATTCAGTGTCTGTGCATCAAGCATCTACTCTCGGAAAGGCAGAAAGCAGCAACTGTAAGGTGATGGGGACTATGAGTCGTAAAAATTGTATTGTACAGAGATAGAAGTAGAGTGATAAAAGCAAATTCATGGAGGGGGAAAAAATAATAGAAGGGCATTACTTACAAGTATTCCCACTCCTGAGGTAAGTCTGCGAAGGCCCTGGCCCCCAGGCAGGTCATTGGCCCCGGAGACCCCAGGGGCTCCGAAGCCACCCTAAGAGGCAGGGACAACAGGCTCCCCGCAACTGGACCAACCCCGGGGAAAGGGGGCTCCAGCGCCGAAGCCACTCGGCGAGGGGCCACGGTCTGATCTGAAGGACAATGTTCACCGCCATGTTGGAGAGCGGTCTTCACCATGCGCTCAACCAGCGTACTGTACGCAGCTTTGTGCCAAGCGCAGGTTCGATGGACTGTACAGGTAGACGTGCGGTAGATGGTGCGGGTAGAATGCGCGGGTAGGCGGCGCGAGGAGACATTGTGGGTAGACTGTGCAGAGCTGTGGCCCCGCCCAGGTGCTACAGCGGGTGAAGCGTGACCGCACAAGCCGGCCCCTGCCCTCAGGGAGCACGTGTTCTCACGGTCTCACAGGTCGTAAACAAGTAAACTAGTACAGCATCACGTCGCTGACCGACCAGGGCTGAGGAAGCATCACAGAAGGGCGCGCCGCGGGCAGGTGCTTTCCGTCTCACTGCTGCACCACGAGCGCACAAGCAGCTGAAGCACACGTCACACCCTTTCGTGTTGGGGGGAAAGCGCTGAGCCCAAGACGCCGGCAGAGCTGTGGTCCTTCTGAAGGCTCCAGGGACGCTTTCCTGCTTTCCAGCTAGAACACAGCTGCCCTTCTTCACTCCCAAGCCCTCCCTCCATGTCAGCAGCATGGCGCCTTCCTGCCCCTCCCTCCCTCCCTGTCCCCTCTCTCTCCCTCTCCCTCTCCCTCTCTCTCTCTCTCTCTCTCAATCTCTCCACCCCCCCCCCCACCTTCACTAACACTCTTGCCTTCCTTTTGTAAAGTCTCCCATAATTACATTGGCCACCCAAATAATTCAGGACAATNCTCAATCTCTCCCCCCCCCCCCCCACCTTCACTAACACTCTTGCCTTCCTTTTGTAAAGTCTCCCATAATTACATTGGCCACCCAAATAATTCAGGACAATTTCTCCATCTCAAGGTCCCTCACTTAATCCCTCGGCAGAGTCTCCTTTGGCATGGAAGGTAAACAAATGCTCCCGGGGTCTGAGCACCAGACGTGCCAGTGTTAGGGGCCGGTGTTCCCTGTCACAGAGACGAGGGTCGAGGGTCAAGGGTTGGCATTTCTGAGTAGTTACATGAGAGGCGGCAGCAGGGAAAGCTGAGGGGAGTTGGCGAGAAGCTGGGGCCTGAAGGGAGGGGAAGAGGGAGCAAGAAAGGCGCTTGGCCTTCCCTGGCGCCCAGGGACGTGGCATAGAAAGGATGAAGAAACAGCCCCTCCTGAGAGGACAGCAGGGAGGCGGAGAGAGCACTTGTGGGGCCGCAGGCCCCGACCGTGTGGGGGAGACGGAGACTGGGCGTAACCAGAGTCTCACAAGGACAAGGTCTCTGCAGTCACGGTCACCAAGGCTGGGCGTGTGAGGCATGAAGGGCCGGTCAGAAGGCCCGGTGCTCCCTTGGCGAGGTGTTCGGGTGTCTCCTACTCAGCACTGGTGTGCTGGACGCCTGACAGCCAGGGCCGTGGCGCACCAGCCAGTGATGTCCACATCGAGTGGACCTTTTGCTTTATCTGCCACCCACCTCTCCATCTCCCCGCCCCCACCCATCTGTCCCCCCGCCCATCTGCTCAGAACCCACGCGCCCACGTGCGGTCCAGTGGGCCACCCTGTGCCTGGCCACTTCTCTGTCCACCGCCCACCGCCCACCTCCCCAGTGCCCCAGCCTCATGAGGCCGGTTAGTGGAGCCCTTGGGCTCAGCTTCCACGTCAGCAGCTGAAGCCTTTTCAAATCATAGGTCCACGTGCGTCTTCCACACTTCTCGTCCTACAGGTGAATTTTGCAAGTGCAAAGCCCTCGTCTGGCTTAGAAGGTCATCTCCAAGATCACGCTCAAGCCATTTTCTCCTCACAGAGGCCCTTCCCCTGCACTGTTTGCGCTGCTCGAGCACGACTAACGAGCTTCTCTGGTCAGAGTGGGGCTCCCCGAGCGGCCGGGGTCGGGGGCAAGACTGCGTCAAAAGCACCGTGGTGTCAGCGCCTACCGTGTCATAAGGCCACGCTAACTGGGGTTATAATTTTACCAACCAGTGAGACATTTGCTCAGGGAGAGATAAAGAAATGAACTCCAGTTCGGTAGCTAACAGAAAAGAAAAACCACCACCGCCCAGACCCATAACAGAGGACGGGACTGTTGAAACCGTGTGGAGCCCCTGCCCGCTCCAGAACGGCGTTTGGAGGAGAACGACAACAGCTGACACATATGCAGCGCTTCCTAGGCGCCGGGTTCTTTGACTGTATTGTCTTATCGAATCATCCCTGCACTGAAAAATACCTCATTTTGCAGATGAGGAAACTGAGGCATGGCTCAGGGTCGCAGCCAGCCTCGCAGTGACGCGGGGTCTGTGCTGACGCCAGAGTCCGCATTTTGGCCCCTCGGCCACCTGTGCTTCGAGGGACACCCTGAGGGCTGCGGCTTGAGGTAAACTGGAAATCACAGGCCCTGGGAGCCCTGGCTCCGGCTGGGCCTCCTCCCGTTACCTTGCTGTGCGGCCTTGGATGAGCCGCCACAAAATGAGAGAGCTGGACTGGCCGGTTCCCGAGCCCGCTCCCGCCCCCGGCCGCAGTACCCGTGTGGCTGCCGCCGTCCGGGGCTCTCGTTTATGGCGCTGAGTGAAAGTTGCTGCCCAGCTTGCCGGCACCCAGGAAGCACCAAGGCAGGATTGCCAGGGCCATGGGCACACCTCAACCCTGAAACGCCGTCCGGAACCGTGTAGACGTCTAGGAGAGTACAGGGGAGACCCCAGCAGCGGGGAATCGTGCACACCCCCCACCCGGTGCTTCACGCCATGGCCCAGGGGACCAGCAAGCCCTGAAACGGTCTGACGAGGTACAGCTTAGAAGGGCTCATCAGGAGCGCCCTGCACAGACTCACGTGCTGAGTCACTGACAACACTGCTGAGTCACATACTCTTCCTTCAAGACACACTTGCTTTGCGTCAGCTTTGTGCCCAGCAGGGGGCAAGTGCTGGCAATAACTGGGTGAGCAGGACTGACAGGCAGGGGCCAGACACCAGCCTGGGCTCAGTAACTCTCTTGCCCTCTATTGGGAGTTTGCACAAAAGGATTCGAGGAGACTCCAGGGGAGCCCTTCACCCCTGTTCTCCCCAGCCCTTCAGGTCCCCTAAACTGCCAAGCGCCTTGCTTCTGCTGTCCCAGGTTCTGAAATGCTCTCCCCCGGCTGGAGGCATACTCTTCTTCTCTCCTCCCAAGCTCAGACTACAAGCAGCTCCTCAAAAAGGCCTCTTCTCGCCCCTTTACCTGCGAGTTCCATCTTCTAAGTTAGCATCCAGTTCTCTTTTCATAAGCCACCACTGTTTAAGTCATTTTTTATAGATGTACTCATTGGTTTTGTCTTCTGCCCTCACTAAACTCTAAGTTCCAGGAGGGCAGGTGTAAGGTCTGCTGTGTCTACCATGGGGTCTCCAGTGCCCCCTGCTAGTGCCTGTTATAGAAGAACCTCAGATGTTTTCTGAATGAGCAGATAGATGTCTGGGGAAGGCAGGGAAGACCAGGCAAGGAAAACATCTGAAGGAAGAACAGGACACCCAGCTGTGCAGAGTGTGGGCAGGACTGTTCAGGAAAGGAGCCTGTGCAAAGGCACTGGGGCACAATCAAGCAGGTATCCTCCTAGCAGTCGGTCCCCTTCTCTGTGCCTGTGAACCAAAAGCCAGCATCTGCTTTTCTTTCTTTAAGAAAATATTGTCAGTGAGTAAACAAAACTACTCGGTCTAAAATAAAAGATGGCTACTACCAAGAAAATAACAAATTACAACTTATCAGATGCACGTGTGGAGAAAAACCAATGACATAATTGCACATGGAAGCATGATTCGTCTCCAGATTATCATACTAAAAAAAAAAAAAAAAGGATATGTCTGTCCTCATATCACTCCTGAAAGGACTGGCAGACAGTCATTATCACAATAGTCTAATTTACACTTGCTGAAGGATCTCCATTGTGTCATTCTCATCACTGATGTGATCAATTCCAGATAGCACAGTGCAGACCAGGAGAACCAGCCTCTGCTGGTCAGCAGGTCTGCCCAGTCCTCCGCCACAGGTATGAAACTGCTTCTTCCAAATCACCCTGACTTCATAAAGAAGGAGTGATGTATTTCTGAGGCTGCACTGGGACTTCCTCTAAGTCACAGAGCATCACAAAAATTTGGTCTGTGCCATCCTCCAGTCTCCACACAAACACATATGCCAAGTCCATTCTCTATGTGTTACTCATTTGCATAGAAAGTGTACCCAGGGGCTTCTAGTTTTAAGAGAGAAGATTAACCAGTGCTAAATGACATGGGTGCCACATTACGGTCAAACTCCAAACATGCTCATCACAGTGCACACACCAAGGGGATTAATGATGGTTAGACACCCTCTTTGTCAAGTCGAATTGGAGAAGCCAATTACCTGGAGTTTACGCCTCTGCAAGCAAAACGAATGAAGAGACAGATAAAACCCCAAGTCTGAGCACAGTGGATGCCAGTTCTGTTTATAACCATCCTAATGGAAGCGTCTCAGGGAACTCAGACTGGAGACTAGGGAAGATCTTACCAGACTGATTTTATGGTGAGACAGTTCAGGGAAACAACATCATATCCCAGAGATTTACTGTGCCATAAAGCACGGGCCAAGCGATGCGTTGAAATACTCCTGGTGATGTGCAGTGCAGAGTTTCTCTCTAAGCAGTGTTCTTCTTCCCGCTGCCAAACTCCGCTTTGAAATCTGCTGAGAAACCTTTGATTGTTTTCCCACCTAATAACGCTTTTAATGTTTACACTATCAGTGCTTCTCCAGAGGGAAGGTAAACTTTGAATCCATCAGAAACTTCTTAGTCATCAGCTATTTCAGTCATGCTTTGTCCTGTGGTTGGTTTTTTTTTTTGGGGGGGGGGCGTCTGCCTCTTGTCTCATGGGGTCACTTGACAGTGTGAAACACTCAAAAGCCCGGGTGTGCTTGGACTTCTGAGGCTCACGGAGCTGTCTGCATTAGCGTGTAGTGCAGGTACACCCTGCCGTCTGCTCTGTGACAGAGGGACGGACTCCAGCATCTCCTGGCTGCTGTCCTGGTGGAAAATAAACTCCTTGGGCCTGAACGATTTGGTTCGAGGAGCTGTTTGCTAAAGCACAGCACGGCCTCCCGGGAAAGGAACGGCGTCTTATGCTGGACATTTGAGGTGCGTGGCTGCACTTGGCACAGAGCTGCCGGGTGGCTGTCTCTGGGAGCTTTTGAGTGTTTCTCAGCAGACTTCAAACTCGAGGGAGCCTCTTTACACATAGAGATTAGCAAATTTTTGCAAGGATAGGATGCATTCATACCAGGGTAGGAACTTGAGACCTGGGGTTGGGGCTTCAATATATCTCTTTTATTGGTAGGGAAAGGAGAGGGAGGAGACAATTCAACCTATAACAGCCGTCTAGTGGGAACTTGCCTTTAAAATCTCACCCTTCCAACCCCTCCTTTACCTTAAACCCTGACTCATTTTTCTAAATTAGGGGAACTGTCCTCTACTCCATTTCTCAGAGAACTACCACAGTTCTTGCCTTCTTTAAGAATCAAACCCAAGTTTAGCATACGAGGGCCTCTATCTAGTTCTTTCTAATTTCTGCCCTATCTCTGACCACTTCCCTCATTGATGTTCCCTGGTTCCAGCATTTCCCGCTCTCCTGGCCTTTCCAAAACAAACCCTGCACTTGGGCTCTTATTTTTGTGCCTGAAATCTCCTTCCCTAAAACACTCTACCTCCTGAACTTGCATCAATACTGCAATCCAAAGCAAATTCCACCTCCTCCAGGAAACCTGCCCCAATTCTCCCAGGAAGTGAATTAATTCCTTCTCTGTAAACCAGAATCTACTCCTTATGTTACTTTGTTCCACCCACAGCCAGGTTCCGCCATGCCCACCTTCACTTTCAGATCATTTCTTCAAGTCAGGAACTGGGCCTCTATGAACAATGCAGAAACTATCGAAGTTTGTGGGTGACATGGGAGACCAGTTGGGGGCGCTGGTGTGATCACTAATTGGCGGCAATGGAGTAGCGTTGGAAAACTCCCAACAGATCATAAAAATGAGCTGGAAATGGGGAGCTAGAGCAGGAAGCACTAAGAATCTGTTCCCACACCTACATAATCATCGGAAAGGCATAACTGTCTGATATAACTATCTGGGAACTCTGACTATTGAAGTCTTGCAGCTTCAGCATGACTCAAGTAATTCAGACAGGAGTAAAAAGGGGGTGGCAGTGGCAGCAATTATGAGAACGAGGCCAAGGGAGGGAGCCGAGCCTGAGTTGAACTCTCTTGCACCCTAGTTCAGGGCATGCCTCTGGGAACTCCCCCCATTCAGATGTGGGTGCTGTCTCCATTGTTATCTCTTTTTGATTGACTGAGGAATGAGCAGCTCCCAGAGCCTGATTGACAACGAAACTGGAATTAGAAAAGGAATTAGAGAGCCAGGTTGATGGAGAATCTGATGCCTAGTTTTATTTTCCAAGCCCAGCCTGGTTCCTTTGCATCCGTAGTAGATGTAGATTGCAAAAAATACACAGTTTTCTGTCTACAGATGCTGAAAACCTTTAAACATTATGCCAGAGATCACTCAGCAAAACAAAAACAGCAGCTTGAAGTCCAAGGTCTGATTTAAATTAATGTTCTATTGTCTGTCTCTAAAGGGACACCAGATACCCCAACAGGATCTCGACCCAGAGCTCCTTTTTCTGTTCCCAAACAGGCTCATCCCCAGACACCTCTGAGAAAGTCAGGGGAGGGCACACTGTTGCAAAGCTGAAGCTGACCTCCAACTGTCTACAATCCCCAGCCTCCCCTGAAAGTTCTAGAAAGATGTCAGGTTTCCTTGGAGACCTCCATCAGAGCCCAGAAAGCCTCAGAATGATGGTTTTTGAACAATTTAAATGACATCTGCTGAGAAAAGAAAGTAACCGAAACACAAGTGAGAAATTCCATCAGTGTTTCCCTGACAAAAGATCTCTTTCATTATGCCTTCAATTATCCATCCAGAATTTCTCATTAAAAATATAATCACTTTCACATGGGTCCAAGGAGACAGGATTCTAGAAAAGAAATGACTCTGCATATAAATAAAAATTATAGAATTTTTAAAGAAACCATCTAAGGCTTGTTTTGTGGTGTCTGGACAGGATGTAAAATCTTCTGTCTCTGACCCAACACACCCCCAAATAAGGTCAGTGGTCAAGAAGGGGTACACAGTGTGGACTGCAGGAAATTCTTGGAGGCAGGATCTTGGTCTAGCACTGAGGCTGGGATTTGGGAGATGCTTAATAAATATTTACTGAAGGATTGAATAGGTGGAGGCAACCCAAATGTCAATCAATAGGAAGTAACTAACTAGACTGACAGAGCCAGACTATGAAGCAGAGTCCACTGTAAAATATGAGCCCTTACACAACTCCCCGTAAGGGGTCCCTGGCATAAGTGCTGAGGGTAAGGGGATGCCGGTATGACCATACACACTGCCAAAATGCAAAGAACAAAAACCCTGGATGTGTGTGTGTTTATGGATGTGGCTAAATGGCATGGGTTTGGAAGAATACACACCAAACCGATGACAGTGTTATACTGTAGCCGAACTAGAAGAGAGGGTTGAAGTATGAACGTTTTCTACTATTCAATTTGTTCTTCTGTTGGGCATGAAGTTTTAGCCATCAATGTGTGTTAATTTTATCATAAAAGCATATCAACAAAACAAAACAAAAAATCTCTTGCCTGTTGACTTATAAATTGGGATCTCACATATGTAATAGGCTTCCAAGTTTCCAAATCCTGGAATTTTGAATCTGTGGCATTCGTGGGCATGCACCTGTTGCACTCCAGAACCAGCCAGGAGCCTGGGGGCCCCCACGCCACCTGCACCTGTGACCGACCGGCTACAAATTCAGGGCCCTCTCACAAACCCCTCAGGTTCCATCATGCTGGAATGACACAATTTAGGAACGCTGAGCCCTACACCTGTGACTGTAGTTACGTTATAAAGAACCAGACGGGGGCAGAGGTAAAGGCCAAGGAGTGAGAGGGCCCCAAATGCAGAGCTGCTGTGTCCTCCCCTGAGATCTGGGACCGTCACCCTCCTCACACACCCGGCGTTCCCACCAGAAAGTTCACCCAAGTCCAGCATCCAGAGTTGTTATTGGGGTTTCTCTTCGTGGACACGACTGATTGAGTCATTGGCTACACGATTGACCTTGCACACGTGCACACACACGCGTGCACACACAAACACACCCCTTCTAGAGTCATTTAGCATCAACTCAGCTGTGACCCAGTTGGCTGCCATGGAGAACAGACACCCCCAGTCACTTGGAATACACCAAGAGCTTAGACACTCCCTCGCAGGAGCCAGGGGCCAAGGGCAGACACACTCTCTATGATCCAGCACCTGTCCAGGCCCTACTGCTGGTTCTCTGTTTTCTCCAGAGAACAAGTCTAATTGGCCCAGCTTGGGTTCAGAATCCACTTGGGGTCAATACCACAGACTCAAGGTTAAACTGCTACAAGGGAGATTTTAAAACGGACGGCAGGCAGGTTCTTTTTCCTCATTGCTGTCTACTAGGCCCTGATTGAGTACATCCAATCAATAGTTTGGCACCCAGGAACCAGAAGACCTGGGTTAGAGTCCCACCTACTCCTCTGTTGTGAAAAAATAGGTAGTTTTTATATTGTTCATGGAAGCATTGAATATATCCATAGAACAGTCTAAGTTGAAATAAACATCATAACATCTGTCAGGAAAGTGATAGACTGTGGAGGGTGGCGCTTTGCACAAGATATTTCATTAAAATGACAGCATTTGCTTCAAGTAACTGAAACCTTCAACCATGCCACAGCAAAGGCAAGAAAGTATTGATCACGTGATGTTCAGAAATTACAGTAGGTCTTCAACTCATAACACAGGAGAAATTATATGAAAGAATTGCCCATCACTCTAAAGCCGCTACATTCAAAGACAGGGGAGGATGAAAGTGGGATATTTGAAGTATTAAAACAAATATGGGCAATGTGATGAAAAAGAAAGCAGAAACTATGAAATTACAGTGTCCTCCCTGAGTACACAGGGCTGTTATTAACAGCATCCAAGGATGGGAAAATCCCACTAAGTGCTAACATCTAAAGATAGAGCATTCTTCATGCTTTTGACTCCTGTTAATCATTTATATTTTAAAAAGATTTATTCATGCATACAAGAAGTGGGTGTAGACCAGAGGTGCAGGGGGTGAGAGGATTCACCAGAGAAAGAGGGGGGAACAGAGCAGGCAGATTGAAACACACTGCTGAGGGGAGCAGCGGAGAGCCAGGAGAGGTCTGCTGCGCCATGTGGATCACTTCCTGGTGGCAGCAGGGATCGAACTCGGGTGCTGCAGCGGCTGCGGTTTGCTTCATAGTGCGTTGCTTAACCCACTGCGCCACCAGGGAGGGCCCAGGCTCTAGTTCTATTTATGATGCACTTTCCCTTTTCCAACCTGTCAGGTCCAGCTGGAAGGAAAAGACTGATGATGTCAAATACCCAGAGTCCTTCAACCTTTATGGGCTCACCCAACACAGACGCAGGGGGACCCCATCACACTTAGAAAGCAGTCAGGCCATGGACCGCTTCTTCCCCATACTAACATAAGATGACCCACATTTTGTGCCCCATTGTAATGTTGAAATAAATGCCAGGTTTCTCCTCTTACCACTCCACTGGCCTGTTGGCTGGCTGAGAGGATGGACAGGTAGAGCAATAGGGAATAAGGACCAGAGCAGGTCAGAGAATGACCTGATGCATTATGGCAGAAGGTGCTGGTTTAGCTGTCGTCGAAAGCTAGTCGGATTATCTTCCTACAGCCAGCCGGATTGCCTTTTCCTTTTGCAGCAGCCAGCTCTAAGTTGTGCTCAATCATGGACCGTTAAGTGCAGGTAAAGGAAAAGTAAAAGTCCTGGAGGAAGAAAGTACCCCTCATCCTTTCATTCTGCCCCCAGAGCCTCTTGCCAGAGGATTCAGACTCAGGCTTCAGTGTTAGACCAGGCCCACTAATGCCTGGCACATCCCACATTCCAATCTTGTTTTCTCCATACAAACCCTTCCTCCTCAGATAAACACCCTTGCACAAACAGCTTCCAAGGGTGCTTGGTTAGAAAGTGAATTTACCGAGGGCCTCCCTGATGGTGCAGCGGGCTGAGCGCCACACAGTGAAGCATCTGCAGCACAGCAGTGCAAGTTCAATCCCCGACCAGGGAGGGGACCCACGTGGCGTGGCAGACCTCTCCTGCCTCGCCTGCTGCTCCCCTCAGCAGTGTGTTTCAGTCCATCTGCCTGTTCTGCTCCCCACTCTGTCTCTGGTGGATCCTCTCACCTCCCGCAACTCTGGCCTGTACCCCAGTTCTTGTGTGCATAAATAAGTAAATATTTTAAAAACTTACAAGAGAGTATTTGAAAATAGCATTCAGAAGTCATTATCAAAAAAAACTAACCTCATTATTCACAATTTTAAATACCAGTCAAAGGAGCATCACCTTGCTGCTAGTGACTCCGAGTCATAGAAGGGAGCACGTTCTTTTATTTGTTTGTTTGTTTATTTATTTATATTTAACATCAATTGTAATCCCCATGTATCCCCCATCACCATATCACCAGTGCACCAGCACCTCAGTCCCCCATGGGAGTGCGTTCTTTTAACCTTCCTATAAGTATGTTTCTATTACTTCTCCGATCTATGTTAATATCCTAATGGCTGTAAGCTGCCGGTTAATGCAATGGATTATAAAGTATGAAGAACCAAGTAATTTCCTGATTATGGAACTCAAATCTATTTTTAATGGGCACTAAACTTGTATTTATATATTACCTCACAATAAATCACAGAAATGATCCAGAAGTTTTTAAGCACATAGTCAAAGCCTCCTAATAGCACCAGGAACCTCAATCAATCTCATTGTGCAAATTAATCTGTAATGTTCCTTTTGACTTACACAAGAAAAATGTATTTTAAATGCCTATGAGTAAAAAAACAAAACAAACACCACCAATGTCTGTCGCCTTTGAGTTCATTTGTCAAGAAGAAAAAAGGGAGAGGCACGATACGCCATATTATTGAAAAATCTGTTGTTAATGCCATTTCTCACAAATGAGATATTTTACATGCACAGAAAGGAGACTGTTATTTGTGGGGAAAGTTGGGGTGAGTTATCCATATAATTAAAATTATACTAAAGCCTACCTGGAATGTTGCTGTTATTAGGCCCAATCTGACGTAGAATGGGCTGAAACGCAGGTACTGCTGACTCAAACCTTCACCCTCTGTTCTAGGATTCTTCCAACTTCTACAACAACTAGTTGTGGCTAGAAAATCTGGGTGTTTCTTGACAGTCCAAAAATTCTAGACATTCCAAAAATGTCTAGATCGTGTTCATGGAAAGAACAAAGCTAACTCTGCTGATTGAAAACCAGAAACTTCCCTGTGGTGAACCGCAGCTCATTAGTTGCAAATGGGCTTGGGCAGAGTAGACCCGCACACCCCGCTAGCTTCCTTTCCGCCAAGACCCTGGTGGCAAGCCCTCACCACCCCTTGCTCACACCAGCAGAGCAACCCAGCCTCCTGTCTGGATAGTGCTCACCCACCCCTCCAGAGCTCCCCCACCCACCTTGCTCCATGTCCAGAGTCTCCTCACTGGATGGAACTCCCTGAACTCCCACCTGGTTCTATCATGAAAGGTATTGACAGGAAATGGAGGGAGGGGAGTGAAGCTGAGATATCTCTGTCTCTGCACATTCTAGACTCTGCAGTGTCCAGATCCCCCTCCCAAAGGCCTAGGACTCCTGAGCAGGGGTCCCCTCCTCTACCTTGGGCTCTTCCTTTTTGGGGACCATCCCCAAGCACCTACACTCCCCCTCAGCTTGCGCTGCTGCATGGCTAGAAAGTAGAGTGTTGGCTGCCCTTGGGGAGAGGCAAGGATGAAAGGGTGCTGAAGAGTCTAGGAGAATTCGGAGCTGAGTATTTAAGGTGTGGTGCTTTTCTGTATGGATACTATCCTTCAATATAAAAAAAAGTTAAGGTGAGGAGAGTTACGGAGAAAATGGGCAGAGATAGAGGTAGAAACAGAAAGAGCCATTTGGGGCAGATGGAGGCAGCACAGAGAGCTCGGCCGCCTGGAAATCCTCCCCGAAGCCTCCAGTGAGCCCTCAGTGCAAGCCTTGGGTAAGGGTGGGGGCAAAAGACAGTGTTTAGACCGCTAGATGCGGCTGACATTCTGAGTATTTGTAGCATAAGGTGAGATCGCCGCAGGCGGTCTGCGAGCATCATCCCCCCGCCCCCTGCCCTGCCATTTGCGGGCTGTGAACAGCGGCACAAAGAGCCCCAAGTGTTATAATGTGCACAGCTGAGCAAACGCTCATGGACACCCCAGGCAAGGGGAGAGGGGCTCCGAGAGCCAGAGACCAGCGTCTGCGCGGTGACACAGTGTTTCTCGGGGAGAGAATACTGCTCATCCATAAGTTATAGCAATTTAATGACTGTTATAAATTACTAAATCATTTTTTTCAAAAGCCATCATCTCGCTGGAATCATGTAGGCCATTTAAATTGTGCTTGGATAATTTCATTTTGGAAGCTGTACTATCGTGTCGCTCCCTGCCTCCCGCTCTGCATAGGCTAATCAGCCTCCCATCCAACCCTGCACATGGTGCAACTCATCTTCAGGTTTCTTAACACAGCCCCTGAGCAGGCATTTTCCCCATGGCCTGAGAAAATGTTATTTTAGCTGGGGACCTGTGAGTCCTTGGAGGACCGGCCATGAATTATTAATTGCTGGCGTTACTATACCCCCAAAGACGGTGTATCTCGATGTGACCCTCATTACTTCTCAAGCATTTCCTACTTGATTTATTATTCTCCCTTCTATAAATGCATGTTCATAATCTGCATTACAGAACTCTAATGATGCCATGTCAGATCCAAATGTCACCTCATTATTTCTGATACTCACAGAACCCACAACAGGGAAAGCCAATTATAGAGCAACAAAATCCCAGAAGACGTGGCCCGCGACACCAGCTTCTGTCTGCACCAGTGTCGCATGCTGAGGATGTGCAGCGGGTGTCTGGGCTTGTTGGTCCTGGGCAGCAGGTGCTTCTGGGTGCAGGGAAACCAGCCATGTGGTTGGCTGCTGGGAGCACCCTAAATGCAGGGGCCAATGCCCTGGGACTTGCAGCTGCCTGCGGGGTTTTTCATCGGGACAGGTGAAAGGGGCTGTTTATCGGGGCAGGTGCAAGAAGTCCTCTCAGAGAGTGACTCCATGCCAGTCGGCGGAGCTGGAGTACGTTTGTGGACCTGGTGGGCAGTGGTCCAGGGAGAAGCTTCCAGAACAGCGAGGATGAAGGGAAGCACTAGTGGGACTTGAAGGTGCCAAGCTTGGGCCAGGGAGAAGCATGTTGAGAGCTGGTGGGTCCCAGCTTGTCCTCATTCAACCCTCAAGATGCCTCCAGCTCCTCTTCCCAAGGCCACCCCCTGATCAACAGCATGCCCAGGTCTACCCCAGGCAGAGAGAGGACTCCTAGAAACGTCTCCCCGAGCCTCCCAGCCCAACTTTCCCACCGGGGTTAGTCCTTCTGGAGGGCTGGCTAATGACTTTTCTCTGACCTTCCAACTCTCCTCTGGCTTCTCCACCCAGCCCTGGTCAGTGGGGCCAATGCAGATGCCAGAGGGAAGTCAGCCCTGCAACAAGTACCGATCAACAATCTTCCATGGGCTGAGCCCTGGGGACACAGCAGGGGAAAGACAGCCAGTCCCTACAAGTCTGCATCTCACACCTAGTCAGAGGCCGCACAACGTCTCTGAGTCCTCAGAAGCACCACGTAATGCAGACGCCACTATTGCCTCCACTTACAGACAAGGGAGAAGGATGACAGCACTCCAGAGGCAATTTCTGATTCACTATTCTGTCTCCATGGGCAGGAAGATGCCCCCAAAACAGTAACATCCCAGTGCAACATGCATACACACACACACTCTCTTCACGCTCACAGCAAGGCTATGTGGCCCCAAAAAAGCTCCTTATCGCATGCCCTGAAACTTAAGCGACTCCAGTTGAGGGACAAAGCTATTCTGGCATCTGGAATAACTTTGCAGACAGGCAGTGTACGCGAGGGCCAGACCAGCTGCCAGCCGAGACAGACCCCGATCGTGAGGCCAGCCCAAGGCCATGCAGGGTTGTTTATTTTTATTTTTAAGACTAGGGCTGTTAAGTGACAAATAAAGTGCAAAACACACTCTTTGAGCTCTTCTGTTTATAAGTAAATTAATGAGGTCTGAGCACAAATACTACTGCAAGAAGGATACCCAGCTCTTAATGGTGGTTTTCTCGAGACGGCAGAAAGGAGATGTGACTCCCAAGAATTCTCCCTTTGTGAGCCAGACAGTCCACAGGATGTGAATTTCTAAAGTGAGGACATCTACTTTTGTAGAAAATAAACAATAGGAGGTGCTAATAAGGTCAGGAGTTTATGTGGGAGCGTCGATTCAACTCGAAGACACGGTCCCAGCAGACTCCACCGCTCCTCCCAGCCCTGCCGTCCTCACTCTGCCCCTCCCCAACCTGGTCTTGGTCCAAGGTCAGAGAACAGGTTGAATTACCGGCTGCTCCACAATAATGAAGTCAAACTCACCTGTAACTGGTCTTGCCTTATTCCTCTTTACCAATTCTAATTCAAGCCAAGCCATTAATCATTCTGGCAGCGCCCAGAAAAACTGCACACACCAATTTTTTGAATGTTATCACCTGCTGCTCTGGAAATACTGAACCCAAAACACTTGACAGAGATTTCATTACAATGCAAAAATATCATTTTCTGTGGTCCTGTCACAAAGCAATCAGTAAATAAATATTATTAAACTGATGTACTAATGGAAAGGACAGGGTTGAGTTTGTCATTATTCTCCTGGGATTGATTTTACCTTTCCACGTCAAAGGAAATAACACAAAAACGGAACTGAAATTTTACAGAGACAAGTTTTCCTCATTGACAGCAGCCACGAGAGTTAAAAGCCTAACCATACAGTTCAGCCCCAGGAGAATTAGTCTTTCTGAATAAGAAGTAATAAATTCCAGTCCTTAGGAATTCCTTATTCCATGCTCTAGTTTGGAGTGCTAGCAAACAAAAACAGATGTCAACATTAGTTTCTTCTTTGGTGAATAAAAATGGCCAAAGGTGCTCATCACACTGTGAGTTGAACCACTTTGGACAATTCGTGTTTTCGCATCCAATAAACACTTGCACCCCCTTCCTCCAACTTCCCATCCCACCGAGCCCACTCATCACCAGCCCCCCTCCCCAGGATCACCCCGGAGAACATCACAGGGCCTCCGATTCCCCCTGCACAGATTCAATCAGCAAACCTTCCCCAGCCCCACCCTTTCACATAGTCTGTATAACGGGAGAATCTACTGCGGAAACTTCCCCATAGCCACAGACTCTTGCCTCTGGCCCTGGCCCCAGCCCAGCAGCCAACCCGCAGCCCGCACTCAACACGCAACAGCAACAAAGGTGCTAATAACCTGGTTGCAATGTCCAGTCTTCCCACCACTGGCCGCCTCACGCCAAGCAGGTGCCAGCTTCTCTGCGGTGCCGGTTCCTCATCTGGAACACAGAGGGAAAAAAGCAGTTGTTGAGTTACATGCACTAATCTTCAAGACTATAAATTAACTTGCAAGGCATAACTAATATATACATCATGGGGTGATTCAGTGTTCAATCTACAGCAAGTCTGAATTCAATATGAAGAAAAACAAAAGTCTGGTTTTTCCAGCCTTAGTTCTGAATTCTGCCCATTTAGTCAAGCTCAAATAAAGACATGAATGCATCTCTGCTACATGTGAATTTAACAACTAACAGACTATCTTGGCTGCCTGATCCTCATTTCTCTCAGCTGGCCTCTCAGAGTCTATCATCTATCACCCTACCTGCCTACCTGCTGTCTGTGTGTCCTTCACCCACCACCGACCCCTTCTTTGCTTATCTAGCTGTCTGTCTGTCTGTGGAACTATCTAGCTACCTGATAGCTTTTATTGGAAAGCTAGGAATAAATGAAAATAAAGTCAGAAATGTTTTCTTCAATAAGAAGCTTCCTCAAACTGATGCTATCTGAGCTATATTTATTTTCTTATTCAGAATTGCTTTGGGACACTGCATGTTAATATCCCTACAGAATTTTTAGCAGATCTACTTTGAGTTAATTTTCCTTTCCAGTTTTCTCTTCTTCTTACTACTTTCAACCCAAAAGCAAAAAAAAAAATGCATTTTATAGACTTAATTATCCCTGAAGTTAAATTTAATCCAAGCACTTTTCTAAGGCAAAGGCTAAAATTCCAAAAGCAATGATGAGTAATCAGATGGGCTGCTTGTAGGTAAACACAAACAGAAATTATGCCACCTACTTCATACACCTTCTCCAGGCAAAAGAACTCCAGGTTCTTTAGCACATTATTAAACTTATAAATTAATCCAGCTTGAGGGCTTGGCAAAGAAACAACTAGAGAGAGAGAAGGAGAGTGGAGAAAGGGATTCAACGAGAATGAAGAAATAGAGAAGTTGGTGTGGACACGTGGTTGATTCTCCAAGGCAACTTCCCACCACGTCCGCTGAGAATAACCTTCATGGAGTTTCCTCTCAATACCGCCTCCTGGTGTTTGATAATAATGGGGCGTAGACAAAGCAGCAGCCATGTGCCACTGGAAGCGCACAGGACCGCATTAGGAACTAAAGGTCTTTCTCCAGACCTCTGATTTCTACTTGCACTTGGACATCTCACCATCTTGGACGTGACTGCATTCCTTTGGTACCAGTCCTAGCAAATGCAGCCCCCCCTGTGAGAGCTGCAAATTCAAAGGGGAATAATAGCGAGTGTACTCTGAGGGGCTGTTAGCGCCTCAAAATGATGTGGGAGACGAAGGTGCAGCAAAGTGATAGATCCTCTACTCTTGTCAAACATCAGGTATTTGCAAATACCAGTGAAAGCACTTGTACTTTCATTTATCTTGAAATGAACGAACCACTGGTGACAACCCTTCATTGTGGGTAGTGCAGAATCTATTAACCCTTTAATTCAAGGACGTGAACAGGTTGTCAGTGTTTAGACTTACCGCTTAACAACCTCTATTATACTCCATCCTTCACAATGTCTACAACACTTAAGAAACTTCCAGGCGCATAGAGGATTAAACAGCAGCTGCATCCTCACCCTATTCCTGGGCTCAGCTGTTTGTCCTGGCCCCTCCCCAGACTTACTGAATAGGAGTCACTGGAGGTGCAGTCCAGGAATCTAGTTCAACAAACACTGCCCCCCGCCCCCAACCCCAGTGATTCCGGTCCACTGTCAAGTCTGAGACCCACCATCCCAATTAGCAGAGCCCAGGCCTCTGGCCTGCCATCGGCTACAGGAGGAGCACTGAGTCTTGCCGACCAGGTCCTCCTGTGTGCTGGGTTTGCTTGAACGCTCTTTTCTCCCCATCGTCCCTTGATTTTGAAAAGGCCTGACTGTGCACCCAGCAAAGCAACCTGGTGAGTGTAGTGCCAGGAAGGTGGCACAGAGCAAGTGCTGGATGGTTCTAGCAGACGGGAGTAAAGGAAGGAGTCTTGGAGCCCTCGGTGGCTTTTATGCTTTTATTACAGAGGTGGCATCAGGTACATGGCACGCATGGGTGCCCCAGGAGGCTGGCAGGTCTCTCAGCCCCCAGCGCATCTCACCCTCTCGGCTGCTTTGCTGCTCTTGTCTCTTTCTTCTGGCGGCCCGTTCCACTGTATGTTCCGCTGCTCTCGCTGCTGCTTGTTGGTCCTGGCATCCTCACGACGCCACCCATATAAGCCCGTGTCCAAGCCCAGGTGCGCCCACTTGCACATGCCCTAGGCCTGCGGGTGTCCATCATTATACCAATGGCAGGAGGGCGGAAAAGCCTGAGACTTTTCTCAGCCCCTACAGCAAGCCAGAAAGTCTCTTCCTGTGACAGAGCCTCAGTGTGGCCTGGGGGTCTCCAGGGCAGGGTCTTCAAACATCACCTGGGGACTTGAGAAACATCCTGGACCCCATTTCCAGAGTGATTCAGCTTATCTCAGGCTCCTGGAGCCACTCCCAGGGAAACCCCTTCCTTGGGACCCATCACGCAGGAATGCTGGGAGTGGCACAGCCTCACCCACCCTGCAGGAGCTGGGAGTTGCTCCTGCTTCACCTCCCATGACATCCATCAAACCGGTTAATGCCGACCACAAATTAACACTGCCTGTGTAATCGATCTTAATTCCCAAACACTGCTGAGCACCCACGCTCAGGCAATGCGGGCAGCCTTACACACTGACCTCTCGAGTGGGAACTGAGCCGGCAGGTGCAAGCCTCCACGGTGTTACTTGGATCCCCAAGGGCAGCACTAGGTTAACGGGACTGAAGCTCAACATCAAGTGGGCCACCTGCAGATCACCTGTTGTAGAGTCAGAGAAAACGATCAGGTCTTTCCACCCTCCAGCCATTGGTGTGGTGAGGGACACCTGCGGTGCTGCGCGCCTGCCTAGGTGGGCATGTGCAAATGGGCACCCCGGGTTTGGACACGGGCATCTAAGGGCGGCGTCATGAGGACACCAGTAGCAGTAAGAGCAGCAGCAGAAGCAGCAGGAGAACAGGACACCAGCAGAAGAGAGAAGCAGAAGCAGCAAAGCAGCCGAGAGGGTGAGATGCGGCACCCTGCCAGCCTCCTGGCCCCCCGGCACCCATGCCTGCTGTGTACCTGGTCGCCTCTGAGAGAATGGTGTCACCTCTCTAAATAAAACTAAAAAGCCACCGAGGGCTCCAAGACTCCTTCCTTTACCCTGTCTGCTAGAACCATCCAGAACCTGCTCTGTGCCCCCTCCTGCCACTACACCTGTCCTGCCCCGCCAGGGCCACCTCTGGCCCCAGCGCCATAAGGACCCCCTGCCTGTGAGGCACAGACCCTGGCTGACGTCACTCTGAAGAGGGTCGGGAGCACCCACCAAACAGTGGGGGGCCGGCGCTGGGGAAGGCAGACACGGGCCTGCACAAGCCCTGGCTGTCTGCCCCGCCTTCTTCAGGAGCGTGGCCCCGCCCTCCTGGGGGTGATTCCAGTGACACTGGTTTCTCCGGCCTCGTCGCCTCCCGAGTGACAGGGCGACCCACGCCCCTGACGGTGGGGCAGACAGCGGCACAATCCCGCAGTGGGTGCTGCGGTCAGCGCGCCCACCGGGCACGCCGGCCCCTCCCGAAGCGCTGACGTCCCAGGCTGCTGGACGGCCGGCTGAGAGGAACAGGCAGCGTCCTCAGAGGTAACTGGGCGCGCGACCCCGGGCCCCCTCCTCGGGCTTCCCCTGCGCCAACCCCAAAGGTCTGGTGAGGAGCGAGAGGGAGGAGAAATCATGTGGGAAGCAAAAGCAGATTTTTTTTTTAATGAACACACTTTCTACTATCTGGGGAATCAATTAAAAATAACTATTTCCATCTGACAAGTTTTCAGACACACTCTAAAGAGCAACCGTGGCGAGGGCAGTCTTGCTGGGCTGAGCCGCTGAGAGTGAGGGGAGCATTTCTGCCACGCAGTTAATGCCAGGACTGAATGAAACTGGGGGGGCCCCAGCTGGTGTCCCCAGAAAACTGTAGAGCTGTGCTCTGGAGACCCCATAGATCTGGTGTCAGGGGCACTGTGAGTAGAGAAACGGTTTTATTGAATGCCTCATCTCAAAGAATTCAAACCTCCCAGCAGAAGTCAACAGCCCTGACCTTTTATCTTATTTTCACTTGAAAGAAAACTGTGCCGTATTTCTCTTAAACATGTGCCTGGAATGTCTAAGTCCACCTACCACATCACTGTAGAGATGCCTGTTCTGTAGTTCTGCACCAGAAAGGAAACTTAAAGGAAAAAACCCAACACTGGAACTTTGAAAAAAAATACATACACAGCACAAAATTTCACTGTTATCTCAGCCACTGCCCCCTAATAAATCCCTTCTCCAGAATGACATCCAAATGGGTTTGAATCAATTTGAAATCATTTTAATGATCAAGTGACACCATGGAAAATTCAGATTCAAATAAGGAAATGTCTGCTAGAACCATCCAGAACCTGCTCTGTGCCCCCTCCTGCCACTATACCTGTCCTGCCCCGCCAGGGCCACCTCTGGCCCCAGCGCCATAAGGACCCCCTGCCTGTGAGGCACAGACCCTGGCTGACATCTCTCTGAAGAGGTTTGCCTGTGGCAGGTTAGCTAAGACTGTCAGCACCAGATCCTCCAGAGAAACAAACCAGTCATAAAGATACAAATGTTATAGAATATATAGAAAAATGTATCTTAAAGAATTGGCTCCCATGATTGTGGGACCAGATAAGTGGGATCCAGCAGACTGGCAACTCAGGCAAGAGCCAGTGTTGCAGTTTTGAAGCAGAATTTCTTCTTTGGGAAACGGGTTTTGCTCAAGTCCTTCGACTGATTGGATGTGGCTCACCCACATTATCAAGGGTCATCCCCTTAAACTAAAGCCCACTGACTAGCTGGTAACCATGTCTAGAAAATATCTTCACAGTAACACTTAGATGGATGCTGGGTAAAAAAACTAGTCTAACTAAGTTGACACATAAATTAATCATCATCTGCTGTCATTTATAGGATATAGGGAAACTGAACAAAGGGTGAGAAAAAAGACAAACTTGCAGGCACACTATAGATCTGAGGCATCCAGTAGGGAAGGGGGGCTGGGGTTCAAAACAGGGGATGGACTATGGCCACAGTTCACAGGTGATGTGGTGGCAGGAGATTTATGGGGACTACACCTGAGGGAAGAATCGAATAATGTACAAAAATGAACAACAATGCAAGAAAAATTTTTTAAAATTAACCATCATCACAGGTTTAGCAGAACTCACCAAATTGTTTGAAAACTTTCCCCCATTCCACAATCCAGCCAAGTGAAATATTTAGTGAACTACTCAAAGGGGGAAAAAACAATTTGCTAAACCACATCCTCTCAACCATTCATTTGCCTGTATGCTTGTACTGTTACATTACGCTTGTATGTGAGCACACGTGCATGCACGCACCTACACACACACACAGAATCTGATACAGCCTCACTTTCAACTGTGATTGCTCCAAAATCCATTCCCTGCTCGTTTCCCCCCCAAACTGGCTGTCTTTTAATTGAACATTTTAAATAGCTTTCTCTTTGGATGATGGTTTTGGGTTCATTACAACTGCCTTTTTGTTGTTGTTATAATGATGATGTTTAACTTGCATTTTCATTTCAAACCATTATGTAGTTATTGTTTAGAGCCTGGAAAACTCTGCCCATCCCTCAAACATCGGTGATTTGCCACATTGAGATGCAAAAAGAGAAAAAACGAAGCCATTTCAGACTCAAGCCGTGACCGCACGCACAGGACACGTGTCCATTAGCGTGGTCATTGTTTACTCACTTTGGCAAATGTGATTCAAAAGCAACAACCAAAAAACAAATAAAACTCGCTAAGAAAATCAGCTCTTGTTTTTCCATATTAAACACAGTTGGCTGCAACTGTGCAGCTCCATAAAGACTCGAAGCTTGGTGAGGCTTAATCATTTCTGGCATTTGGGAAGGCTGGTTTTTCAAGAGGGGGAAAAAAAATCAGTGTCTCTCTTTGTTTACCCGATGCCCATCTATTTGTTTCCTCTAGACTTTATGATGATCATTCTGTTAGCTAATACCCTGGACAAGCCATAATTCAAAGTGATTTAATTAGCTTTAATAACATTTGCCCATACTTAGTCCTTCTGGAGAAGCATTGCAGCATGAGGCATAAATTGACAAATGCCTACAACCGGGACACTTGATTATAGCCCTGCCTCTGGACTCTCATAACATCAAAGAAACAGCACCAGCCTCTTCCATCTTAAGTTTCCAATAAATTATTCTCCCTCCACCTCCCGCCAGGTGAAGAACGACACCATCTTTGCAGCCAGTGAGCGCCCAACACACCGACACGTCTCAAACACGAAGTAGCTTCCTTGCTTTTTCCAAAACACGTTTCTCTCCTTTGGAGTGGTGATTATGGAGCTCTGCTCCCTCGGCATCAAGCCCTTGCTGGGACAGGCTCAACCTACACCCACGCCTGGGCCTGGTCTTGCAAGAGACAAACCCTGAGCCTGCCTCAGCTCCCCCGAATGAGCCTGGGTTTTTACCCTTTGTTTTTGCTTTGTTCTGGAGCTCCCGTATCTCTTTTCTTTATGTTTCTATCTGCCACTTCATTCTGATGGCTTCCTCTATTGTTCTCTGTTCCTCCTTTACCTGTGGCGTGTGCCTCTGTTCCCACGTTTTGTTTTTGTGGAAGGGCGGAAGAGGGAGTGGGTAAACTGGGGGCAAAGGGTGATGGTATAGTCACAGGCTGACATATGCCTGTACCCCGACAACAGTGTGATGGGATAGACCAATGTTACTTCAGTTTAATTAAAATAAATAAATAAATGACAAAACGTCAACTGTTTTGCTTGGTCAAGGACTATTCCAGATAATTGAAGTAAGGTTTTTGAAAAATAATTTGGAACAATTTTTCTTTAATTATTTCCAGTTGCTCTAGAAAATAATGAAAGCCTACAGAACACAGCAATGTTTAAAATTGTTACCAGTTTAGAGGATATTTAATCTACAGTTTTGAGGAATTAAATAATAACCCTAAAGAACTGATCCTAAGTATATACTGCCCTAACCAAGAATAACTATTGCCCTTATTTCTCGAAATTTGTTACATTCACTGTATGTTTAGCTCCTTAATCAGAGAGAGGCTTAATTCAATCAACAGAAGCAAAATAGCAGGTAATCAAGTTTTATGTGAGGCTCAGAAAGTAACAATTTCCAAGGCTTCCCTGTTGGTGCAGAGTTAAGTCTCAGCATTATCAAGCTATCACCAGCCACTGCAGCACGAGTTCAATCCTGGCCAATGAGCTGACCCACGTGGCACAGCAGACCTCTCCTGTCTCCCTGCTGCTCCCCTCAGCAGTGTATTTCAGTAGATCCGCCTGTTCTGCTCCCCACTGTCTCTGGTGAATCGTCTCACCCCCCACACCTCTGGCCTGTACCCTAGTACAGGCATAGATATGCATTTCTTTATCTATTCATTTTTATATATGTAGATAAATAAAAAATAAATCTTTTAAAAAAATAATTTCCAAAACTCTTCACAAAATATTAACACTTCATCAGGCTGGTCAGAGCTTACATTTAAAATCTTTTTCTTTCATTTTAGTAGCAGATATGGTGACCACACTCTGGGAACCTAAGAAAGGACACGGGCTCACCCACACAGAGTCAGAGGTGGCACAAGAAGTTCCGCCTTAAAAAGTCCAGCAAAGGGGGTCTCCCTGGTGGCGCAGTGGGTTAAGCAACACACTGTGAAGCAAGCCGCAGCCACTGCAGCACGAGTTCGATCCCTGCCGCCGGCCAGGGAGGGGACCCACATGGCACAGCAGACCTCTCCTGCTGTGCCCGCTGCTCCCCTCAGCAGTGTATTTCCGATGATCTCCCTGTTCTGCTCCCTGCTCTGTCTGTGGTGAATCCTCTCACCCCCAACACCTCTGGCCTGTACCCCAGTGCTTGTATGCATAAATAAATAAATCTTTTTTAAAAAGTCCAGCAAAAACCCAGTGGGTGACGAGAAAGCTCACAGGCAGGCGAGGGCCTGGGACTGACCTTTGGGGGAACATGTGGCGTTCTTTAAAAGTGGGCGCCCATCTGTCCAGGACTACCTCTGCAGCAGCATCAGCAATGGAGGAGAGGAAGAAAGGAGGGAGGAGAGAGAAGGAACTGCACAGCCACATCTGCCCACTCAGGGAGGGAATCCAGTTTCCTTTTTGCAGTTTTGAAGATAAAATCCAGGATACCATTAAGAAAGGGGGAAGCATTTTTTTAAATAAAAGGATAGAAAGAATGAAGAGCCTGTGCCCGCCTCAGAACACGCAGCTGCTTCTCCATGCCCCAGACTCTGAAAAAACCCAGGCCCAGCCCTGGGTCTGTCTCCCAGAGTGAGGAGGAGAGGAAAGAAGACGATGAACATTAAAAAGACACCTCAGCTTTCAGTGTAAACCAACACTGTAAACCAGCATTGCCTCAAAAAAAAAAATTGTTTAAAGACACAAATTAATGAAATGGCTACTACATGAGACCAATTAAACAGGGAATCTCAAAGTTTCCAAAAAGCCAATTCAAAGCTCCTATTGAAAATAAGATTCTAACAAAGTGCAGATTTCTAGCGAGTTGACTGGACATACCTTAAGTGTTAAAAGTTAGTAGAGCCAGCTACTTGGCCACGGGAAGCAGGGAGGGAAGAGGACAGAGTGGCTTGGCTGAAACAGGTTTTCAACTTTTGAATGCTTAAAAAGTCAAGCCAGCTTGTCTGAGGCTGAGGGTCTGTTCATTCCACTCAAGCCCCCTGGCCCCGCTAGGCCTGGCTTTAATTCAAATGCTTGGATGCTCCTCTCGCCCTGGTTCATTTACCAGCAGAATGACTAGATGAAAAGCCAAGTTGCATTAATTTATGATTCATCCACATTCTATGCACTGCGTAGTTCCAGCTGTGCAGCATGGATTTTTAGTCCTTCACTTGAGGTACAATTTCAAGTACTCATTGCACACTAGGTTGTGTTGTAAAGTACCAAGTTTCTGTGGACACCCCAAAAGAACAAAGAACGGATACAGGGATGTAACATTCAAGTAGAGCTTTACTCTGCATGCAGGGGCCGACCGTCCAACTGAGACACACAGGACTAGGTGGGGCGATCAACCACGAAAGGAAGAAGGGGTGAGATTTTATAGCCAATTTCCCACCATTACATAGGTTGCAGCCATTAAGCTGAGAGATCAAAGCCTGCGCAATGAGCACAGCAAATAGCTTTAAAGAGAGACATGCTTCAAAAATTTAAACTTACAGGAGATCCATTTTTGGCGGGCTCAGGCTTCTGCCCCGTACCTGGGTGCACATTCTAAGATAACATTCTTGTTTCATCCGCCCTGCCTTTAACTGCCCAAGAGAGCCTAAGGTATGTGATCAGCCGACCTGCTAGATAAGGAATTAGGCCTGTAGGTCATTTTTCAAGTTTCAGTCAGCTAAGTTTAGACAAACTCTGACTCTAACATTGTGTATGTGTGTCTATGTCTGTGCCTGTGTGTGCATGTATGTGTGTGTGATTAACAAAGAAAATAGGGGCCTCCCTGGCGGCGCGGCGGGTTGAGCGCCACACTGTGAAGCATCCACGGCACAGCAATGAGAGTTCGATCCCCGACCAGGGAGGGGACCCACATGGCGCAGCAGACCTCTTCTGTCTCCCCACTGCTCCCCTCAGCAGTGTGTTTCAGTCAGTCTGCTCCCCACTCTGTCTCTGGTGAATCCTCTCACCTCCCGCACCTCTGGCCTGTACCCCAGCTCTTATATGCATAAATAAATCACTCTTTAAAAAAAAAAAAAACAGAAAGCAAGCACAACACAGGTCATCACAGGCTTATTCAGTCTGACATCTGGTCTCTCTAATGAAGAACCATTTTTCTTAGATAATTTCTATCTGCCAAGCTGCCCCCCTAATTGCAAACATAAATGGGGGGAAAACACACCAGGGTCAGGCATGAGCAGAAGCCTGACAGCCTCTGCTTCAGGCCCTGACAAACTGCACCAAGTCCAGGTCCTCATTCATGTGGGTCAGAAATGTGATCGCTGATGCTCAACCTCTGTCGTATCTGACGCTAGTGGAGAGCTGGATGCAGAGGTGGTGAGTCATGAGGTTGCACAACGTGTGACTGGCCTTAGTCATTCGCTGCATTTTGCTTTCTGAAGCAGTGAAATGTCTGAGGATTCCCCTTGCTTTTAGAATGAGTGTTCCATACGTCATCAGAAAGGAAACTTGTCAGCATAGTTTATACTCTTGACTGCTTTGGTCAAGAGAAATAGCAGTCCCAGGAACACATTTCTCAATCTAGAAAGATCCAAGGTGGGTGCGGAGAGATAAAACTCAGGCAGGAGGCTCTTCTTTTGCCAGTATCAGGACAGACATCCCCTGCAGCGTGTGCCCGCGTGCGTGGGCTCGGCAACTGAGGCCCCACATCTCAGTCCCACCTGAGTAACCAGAGGCAGTGAATGGTGATTGTTATGGAGACGTTATGTTTATAACCCAGGCTCCTGTCTATGCTGCATCTGTCTCAAGTACAATGGGTATTTAAAAATATCCTTGAATTCACCATTAATCATGGAAATGCAAATTAATACCAAGAGATGTTATTTTTCACCTATCAAACTAGTGCAGATTTTTGAAATGCTCTCACCCTGTGCTGACAGAGGGGTGGGGGATAAGAGCTCTGACGTTCTGCTGGAGGAGGTGCCAATTGGTGCAGCTTTGGGGAGACATTGTGCTACTGTGCATTATAAACTTGAAATTTTGGGTATGCGTGGGTTTGGGATTTTTTTTTCCCAGCTAAGAAAACAGACATTTAAATTCCAATGGATTGATCATAAGGAAACTTGTTGCGACACCAAATAAGGGCAGTTTTCAACAGTGTCGGGGCTGATCACGTCACAGACCCCCATGACATCACCGCACACCCTGGTTCTCACCAGCTTCCTGCTATCGGCACACCGGCTTGTTGGTGTTCTCGCCACGTCGACATAGCACAGCTCCCGGCCACACCATTTCACAAACATCCAAAAACAAAAGTCAGACAAACCCTCCTTCTTCTAAAACACAGGAAATCCTTCCCCAAAGCTTCCTACATCCTGTCCCTCTACCATTTCATTGGCCAACTCCAGTGATTCTCAAACTGTGGCCCCTGGGCCAGCACCAGTGCCTGGAAACTTATTAGAAGTTTCCATGCTGTGTGTGTTCTGTAGCGTTAGGATGTTTCTTCAGTTGCAGGGACAGAAAACCTAACTCAAAAGTCTTCAACACTGAGAGTGTTTATGTTGATTCATACGTTAATAATTGTAACATGTAGGGGGCTAATTCAGATGCATACCTCTCTAAACTACAGATTATCTCTTCTTTTAATAGTCCTTTCTTTGCCCCTTTGTGCAAAATGGAGGGGGCTAGTGAGATCCTGTTCTGGTTTTCAAATAAATCTACAAAGTCTTTGACATTCTCTTTTTCCTTCAAAAGCACAGCCAGTTTCTCCTCCGCTGATCTGTAGGAGTGGCTCGCCTCTAACAAACAAAATGTGGTGGCGTTGATATTTGTGACTTTTGGAGATTGTCATAAAAGGCACTGTGGCTTTTTCCTTGCCTTTCTCTTGGTTTACTCACTCTCAGGGAATCCAGCTGCCATGTTATGCTTACTGACACCCTCGGAAGAGGCCCATGTGGTGAGGAACCCAGGCCTCCTGCCACCAGTGTTGGGAGGACGCCATCTTGGAAGTGAACCTTCCAGCCCCAGTCAAGCCTTCAGATGATGCAACACCAGTCAAGATCTTGACCACAGTCTTGTAACTCTTGAGATACCCTGAGCAAGAATCATCCAGCTAAACTGCTCAATAAGTTCTGACCCTCAGAAACTATGAAATAATATTTTGGGCTTTTTTTAAAAGTCAGTAAGTTCTAGACAATTTGCTATATGGCAATACAGCATTAAAAGAGACCCCCTAGTTGAATGGCTTGGTTTATGGCAGTATACAGCATTTAACTTGACTTTATTATGATCTTTTTCTCTTCCCAAGATACATACAATTCCCTTATAGGGGTAGGTCAAGGGTAACTTAACCCTTATGACTGACTCTGGCCCTAGAAAACCTTTTCCTTTCTTGTACTGATTATCGCTGCCCTGACATCTCTTCCTGTGTCTAATTTCTGTAGCCTCTTCTTGCTCTTTGCCACTTTCCTATTCTGCATTCTAACAGGGACCTACCAGAAAGAAAATGCACCTCACCCTATAGCAATCACTCTAAGAGTAAAAAATTTCAGTCAAGCTTAAGAGTGAAGGGAAAATTGGGAAGACTTGTGATTTGGGGCAAGCTTGTTGGTAACCCTCAGATCCCAACTCAGAACAGCAGGACACCTGCTGAGACTTCAGCATTTTCTGGATGTTTAAAGCAAATCAGCAGGATCTTCCCTACAGGCAACTCAATTCCTCTGACTTAGCTAAGACAATGCTTCTATATTCTGCCTGGAGTAGGATGCAGCAGCCATCAGCTCTTGACATGTATCACTAGAATGTGCCCATAGAAGCTTCCATGGACAGCGTGGACATTGTTTACATGGACATTGTTTACAGGGTCATGGACAGCGTGAAGACCAGGAGCCAGCCCACCTGATGCTTATATGATGAACGGAAGCCTGTAAACAATGGTCACTCTGTCCAAGTACCCAGACTGACAGAGCCTCGTCAGTGTTCCCATAGAATGGAGAAAGAACCACCCAGCAATACCTATTAAAATACAGCTTCCTTGATCCCATTCATGGTCACTGGCTCTCAATCTGTGGGCTTAAGACTTTTTATGACTGAGAAATCTCTGGGCAGTTCCAGTGCGCCCTGACTTTGAGAACTACAGCTATGTTTTCACTGAGGTATGGTCTACATACAACAAAATGCACAGATCCTAAGTATACTAGTCTGTGATTTTGACAGTTGTATACACTGTGAACCCATCACCCAAAACAAGATACAAAACATCTCCATCACCCCAGAAATTCTCTCTTACCCCCCTCTCCAGTCAACCCCACCTCCAGAAGCCATGACTTCTGAGTTCCTAACATCTAAAGAATTTGCCCGGAACCATTGCTTTATGAAACATTGAAGTTAAAAAAGAAGAAAAGAAAGAAACCTATCACTTGAGAACTCTAAGTAAGGCATTTCTGCTTGGCCAGAGGAAGAGATTTTAAGAGTCCACTTCAGGAGACTGCTCCAGTGTTCTGAGAAGTCAGCCCACAGCACCTTCAGTGATGCAAACCTAGTGGCTTCTGCAGAGGAGGGAGGATGCACAAGGCCTCGGCCTGGGGAGGGCTGCAGCCTTTGCGTGTCGTAGGGACGTGTCCAACAACAGAGGACTGGCCCTGGCTCCTGCCCACCCCAAGGCCTGTGGAGGGGTTCATCTTTTTATACACTTGTTGATCATTTGGTGAAGTGACTAGAGTCTTTTGTCTTTTATTTTCTATCGGGCTTTCCGTTGGGCTCCCTTAGTAGATGGATGATTTTTTTAACTGCTATATGATACTCCACTTCATGCATGTACCACATTTATCAGTTCCTCTCACTGCTGTCAGTTTAACTCATCTCCAGTCCTTTATCACTGCAACAACGCTGTGACAAACATCCTTTCAGAATTCTCTTTGTGTAGCTAAGAAATTTCCCTTGAATAGAATGTGCCTATTCAATTTCCCTACAGGCTGACAAATTGCTCTCTGAAATGGCAGCACCAATTTACTCTCCTCCCACAAGCTGATGAAGTCTCCTATGCGATCTCCCATCCTGTGCCACTCGATAGCATTCACAAAGCAACGTAGGTATCCACTGTCTCATTTAGCCTGTAAATAATCTTGGAAGATGGAATATGTAAAAGCACCGACATTTTTCCAGCCCTTTTACCGGTTGCAATACACTGTCATTTGCATTCTCTACATCCGTCCGTGCTCAAACCTGTGACTCATCCCTTACAAGTCAGAATCAGAAACCAGTGTGCTTCATTCTCTGAAGCGAGCGTGCTACTTCACACTTCCATGTAAATACAGGTTTCTTGCCCACTCCAAGAACCCCCAAAATATTCCCCAAACAACCCTGTTCATTCACTAACTGAGCTTAATCCCAAATTCTGGGGTGGGGCGAGGCAGAGGAAACCAGACTTCATTCTGTCACTGGGATTTCAAGAGGGAGGATGAAGCTTGACTGTCCTCTTCCCAGAGAGCCCTGCCTCCTCCCAAGACACAGAAGGTCAGAGAAGGGGGTTCTTCAAACACAGAAAGGAGTTTGGCTACTGGGTAATAATGATACAGCCAAGTTGTCCAGCAAAGCAATTATAAATAGCGGGTCAGTTAAGGACACAGTGCTCCCATCTTCTCTCCCTAAACATAACCTTTCTCTCCCTTGTTTCTTTATCTGCTATCTGGTAACGAGTTTGGGATAAAAGACGAAGCCACAGCATCATAATCACTCAAGCATTTCACCCAACGGAAGCTTACGCACACACTATTTTTCTACAGCTTTGTGACTGTGTTCCTTATGGTGGCAATGTGTCACCCTCGTGGTTTTAATGGTGGTGAGTTATGACTGTGTTCCCTCGAAAAGGCATATGGTGTCCCTCTCCAGTCCCCAGTGAATGGGTGTTAGTGTGATGAATACCACCTTCATCGATAACACTAGCAAATATAAAATGGCTCTCTCTAGTCACTGTCGTCTCTTTCGGTAATCTTTGTGCTCCATCATTTTGACGAATATGCTCCAGAGTCAGCTTCCTTTTTATTTACAAGACATTCCTGCACCTCTGTCTGAATTGTAACTTCCGGTTCCGACTTCATTATTAATTTCTGAGCGCCATGTTGTGCCTTTTCACACAGACCGAACTGCTCATAACGGAGGTAACGTGAACTCAGGGAAGGAAACTTCGTTAGTCAGCTTCCTCGAGATAGGCCCCAAATACAGTGATTTTTCTACCTCCCCAGCTTTTCAGAGTGTTGTTGGCTTAAATTTTCACACAGAGACAAATGTGTGAAGTACAGTCGCATATCAAGGCATGAAGCTGTACTCCTGCAACTATTTCGTTTAGTAAACAAGTGGTAAACCAATAAAGTTGATTCAATTTAAATATTTTAAATCCATAACAAAAACAAACCAAAGTCAACAAGATTAACCAGAAGTTCACTTACTTTCCATGTATCTAATATCATCCCCAGTCATTTGATTGTACCTGATTTTACAGTAAAAATTTCACAAACACTTCAAAAAATAATTACATTTCACACACTGAATTCCTGGATTTTTATTTCATTTTCTTTATAATCCTAGACAAAGTTGGAAGGTATCACTTCACCTATGACATATGAGCCCCCAGAGAGAGAAGGACCAAGCCAATATTTCTACTTGCAGGATGTGCCCTGCACCAAGAGACTGCCAGCTCCCCCGCCGAGGGCCTGGTGGAGGGGGATGGCTCCGCCACCAGCCAGCTGCCCAAACTGACCGGCTCACCCAGTCCCAAGAGGACCAGCACCAATAAAGCTGACTCTGCATTTCCAGCCCCGCAGCTCTAGATGCAGAGATTTATGCTCTGACTATCTACGGACTGTCTGGAATGGGCAAAAACGTCCCACATTTTGGGCTAACAAATTTCAATCTTCCTCTTAGAATTTACTTTTCAGGGCAGTATTACAAACCAAGGAAATTGATTAATCTGATTAAGAGCTAAGCCAACCACATGTCAGGCTTTGTAAGGCTATGATGACTCATTTAAGACAGAATCTGGGGACGGGCACACTTAGCTGACATAAAATTGTCGCTGCTCTTAAATCTTCCTGCCTGCCCCTGTGCCTTGGGGGCTGCTGAGAAGCAACACAGCATCCCTGCCTCCTCCCCCTGCTCATGCCCAGCCAGGAGCCGCTCCTCCTGAGGTGCCTCCATTCCCACAGCAACAGGACACACCTGGAAGCCACGGGTAGAACTATGGCCACGCAAAGGTAACATTTCACCAGACAGCAGATGGCCCTCCTAAATGAAGTGCTGTGTGCGGGACAGTGACGACCGGCCCCAGGAGAGCAGACGGGGAAGATGGACTGCAGCATGGGGGCGGGAGGAGGTGCCACTTTAAAATACAGTGTATCCCGAACAGGTGGCATATGAGCACGAGCTTGAGGGTGGGGAGGTTAACCATGCAGGAGAGGAACATTCCAGGCTGAGAAGAGACCATGACGAGGAAAAGACCCATGTGGCTGTGCCGAGGGAGTGAGCGAGACCAGGTGCTCAGAGAGGCCCCAGGGGGCCAGTTGCTGGCCGCCTGGTGGGCATCCTCACGACTCCAGCTTTGCAAAGACACATCAGGGACTCGAGCAGAGGGGGTCAGGCCAGACGTTCCACTCGATCATTGCCGGAAAGGTCATGAAATACAGTGGTGAGAGGACGGTTCCCGGCATGCTCAGGTGACAGCCCTCAGCCCGCTGGGCCACAAAGGCCTGTCCACATGTCACTCCCCCTCACTGGACCGTGACATGGCTGGGACAGAAGCTGACTGGATTCCCGACGTCCAGCCAGGCTACAAACGTGCGCTGAGTCTGATGGTGGGAATGAACAGGAAGCCTAAGACAAGTGGCCACGTCACTGGGGACACGGTAGGAGGCGGGGGGACGCCACACCTACCCTTGTGCGTCTCCTCTCAGGGTGGGTCCCCCAGACATGGACAACACCGGCTCTTGAAAGGACAGGTATGAGAAGGGCCTGCTACCGGTGACCTCTTCACTTCAGAACAGGGGGAGAAACCTGTCTTTTTCAGAGTCTTACAGTTGGAATTATTTAGAGCTCTGGAATCTCCCTAGTGTCTAGATTCCCCCGCGCAGCGGGCTGGGAGGTGCCTGGAGAGGCTTCCCTGTGGGGTGGCAGCAGGGCCAAGAAGCCAGGGCCTGGCAGAAGGCCCCCTTGGGCAGCCTCAGGGGGCTCTGAAAGCAGAGGTGTCAGGAGGAACTATAACACTCTCTGCACTCTCTGATGCTGGCCAAGAATTCCCTCTGATGCTGTTCTGTCAGTTCTGCTGACGATCCCTTTGCTAAAAAAAAAAAAAAAAAAAAAAAAAAAAAAAAAAAAACCNTTGCAAAAAAAAAAAAAAAAAAAAAAAAAAAAAAAAAAAAAACCGCCACAGAAAAGAGCATCATACGAGAAAGTATATTGCTCAGAAACTGGGGTCAGAGCGAGACAGGACTGAGGAAGGCCGCTCCTCACCAGCCCCGAGGCTGCGCCCCTGGAGGCCCAGGCAAGGCTCTGAGGGCCGTGAGGGAAGGAAGGGCGTGCCCTGGCACCAGCACAAGAAAAGACACTGGAAAATCCAGCAAGAAGCCATTTTAACTTTTGTGTGTATGGAAGTTCCATGTCATTTTGGAAAATAAACTATTTTATGGTTTAACGTCAGTCTTATACTGACTTTGACGTGCTGGGGCACAGCAAGCCTCCCGGGCCTTCCTAACCCAGCCCATCAGGAAACCTGGGAGGCTTCTCAAAGCTGCATTTTGGGTGTCAGAAATGAGCCCCTTCATCTGTGCTGAAAGGCAAATTCTGTGTGGCAAATTCCGTCACGTCCCTTAGACCAGGGAGTGTTTGGGGCTTGTCTGCATCAGGAAGTGAGTGTGTGGCCGGGACCAGGGGCCATGAAGCCATCTGCCTGGCCCTCGGGAGCATCCCCACAGCCCCACTGCTGTCACCCCCCAAGCTATGGGGGGATCTGTCTAGGGTGACTCAGGACAACCACAGGCCTGGAGGGGGAGGTATTTCTGCTCTCTTTTCATCCCTTTGCTAAAAACAATTCCTGAATATTATTTCTCTTGTTTGTGTTCCTTGACAGTTGCTAGATTGCATTATGTTTCTTATGTTCATTGACTCGGGGATGGAGCCTGTGTAGCCCCATGTCATCTTCCTCCCCAAGATATATAACATATATTGGATATGATGAGATTTTCCCATGGACCCAGCCGAGGTCTTCACGCTTCAGCATGGCTTTCCAGCCACGACAACCCAGCCAACCAAGTGGCAGTGGCATGTGGCATGAAACCGTCTTTCTCTCTTATTCTGGCGGCCAGCTTTTCAAAGGGAAGGAATCACATCTTCCTCACCTTGGTTCCAGAACTTTGTCTGGAACAAAGACCTCAGTCTAGACCCAGTTTTCATCCTAGAACTTCAATACATTCAGCAAACTTTCCGCAAGTATGTGGGAACAAAACAAATCAGACATGGTCTACCAGCTCGGGAGTCTTAAAGTCATTCAGCAAACTCTTAGGAGACCAGTGCTGATGAGAACACACATCACAGTACTGATGCCAAAGAAATTAAGAGTGGATCACTCAGAAAGACCAAAAAGATGGCCCCAGAATTAGATTACTTAAGTGCAAGGTGCTATTTTAAACAAATGTCAATTAAAATGTCCTGTCTCTTTGAAGAATTGCCTTCTGGAAGCAACACTGCCAGGCTCCTAGGCATCCTGGATCCTGTGATTAAATGGCTTCAAGATGCCAGATATCATCACTGAGCTATTCCTCACATTTATTTTCACATCAATTTTCCTTGTTATCATTATTTAAAAATTGAACAGGAAAGGTTTGCTCCAGTGCGATAACGATTTCTTCTGAATCCTGACACCAGTTGTACGTAGCTCCCCAATCTGGCTGTCCAGCTTTGTTTTGTTTCGTTTTAATTTTAAAGCTTGAGTTGGCTGTATGCAATGATTCGTGAATCGGGCAGAATCCCTTCTCGCAAATGGAAAGACGTGCCCAATTTGTTTTCCCTTCTCTCTGAACTCACATAAAGAGCTGCTAGGTCATAATTTTTGAAAGTGCCTTAAAACCTTGGTGAGCCTCATTAATAACAGGGCTGATTCATGCACTAGAGTCAGCTCCTGTTGCTCCCAACGGGGCAGAAGCCGAGTGCTCAATATACCCTATTACCCAGGCTAACGAGACCCATAAGTCAAGCCTCACAGACCCAGGGGAGACCACTTGCCACACTTTGGGTGTCAAATTTCTGACAAGTGCGGTAGGCCGGGGTCTCCCCTCGTGTTTGCCCAGCCCCCGTTGCGTTCATGTCTGCACGGCCCCGTCCCATTTTTTGTCTAGGGTTTGCCGATATTGGGGACAAATGGCCTGACCTTGTGTGCTGGATCCTCGTCTCTATTTCTTCCGCATCAGTGCCCAGATCAAATGAGCTGATGTGTATAAAAGCACCCCGGGCACCCAGGGCTCTCCGTAAACAGCGACCAATAACCAAGGTCCCTCACCCGAGCCACCAGCGGGCAGACACAGCTCAGAGATGCCCGGGGCTCCCAGTCTCCTCCCTGAAGGAGACCCCGGGGGCCAGCTACTCTTGGCAGGCCTGTGGCTTGGTCACGTTATGAGACTAAATTTAAGGTTTAAATAGATAAACTTCCATGACTTGGGCAAATTATTTCACCTCCAAGCGCTGTGGCCACACTGATAAAATGAGGGTAAGAACACACCGGAACCAGAGGGCTGGCGAGGCACAGAGTGACCTCACCTCGTCCAGCCCGCAGACGGCAACAGTCCTTGCCACCTGGGGGTGAGGTAAGTCCCTATGCTGCAGAGGATGGAATTGAGCGGATGGGACAGAATGAACTTCGAGGCTCTTTCCTGAGGGGGAGAAGGGACTAAGGGACACAGGGCGCAAAACCTCTCAGGAATGTTTTGTGGCACTTAGAGATGTTTTAATAAATGTGAATCTCTGTGGACTTTTTAAAATACACCAACCCTGGCCAGGGGGGAGTAGAGACCAAACTGCTCAGAAACAGCAAGAAAGAGATGAGCACTTCGGCCCAGATCACCCAGGCAATTCCATGACGGCTGACCCCTCGCCCAGTGCTCTTCCTTCTAGGCCAGCTGCTTCTCGCTCTGAGCCTGGGCTGACATCAGAGAACTCCCCAGAGAAGACAGTTTCAGGACTATCTAGAACATCACAACTGCTAACCAGATGTCACCGTCAGGCCCTGCGGCCAACTCGAGCGCTCACTGTGTGCCAGGCCTCCATCTCCGCCACACATCATGAAAATGCCCTCGCCTGCCCCAAAGGTGCCACAGCCAGCGCGTCCTCACTCAGCCTGGAGGAAACTGAGCCCGTGGAGATTCAGGTGGGCTTGATAGGCAAGTCCCTTGCCTAAAAGAACTCTATTCCAGGGAACTGGGAAGAAGACATTTCCTTGAATCACTGTGTAAGACCTTGAAATCAAACTAGGTGAGAAAGCAAATATCAAACTGTATTTACAAAAATGTTAAATAAAATATAAGGAAGTTGAGCTTGGTGCTATCATACACGCACAGAGACACACACAAACATACATACACACACAGTCACAGGCACAAATGAAACTTTAGGGCCAACAAGAATTTTTCCTAAGGAGTACAAGGATGGTTTGACATTTCACAATCTATAAATTGTATCTACGCTAAGAGTTTAAAGGAAACAATGATAGGACTATTTCAACTCTACTAGGCTACCTGGTAGCCTCCCAATATATGTCTTTGTCCTAAGTCCTAAGCATGTGAAGGTGGTGTTATTTGGGGAGGAAATATATACGTATATAATTAAGTTAAAGATTTGGGGTTGAGGTAGTCACCCTGGATAAGCCTGGTAGACTCTAAAATCAATGAGGAGTGTTCTTACAAAATATATACAGAGAATGGGCCTCCTTGGTGGGCAAGGAATTAAGCACAGCATTAGGAAGCTATCTGCAGCCACTGCAGCACAAGTTCGATCCCTGGCCAGGGAGGTGACCCACATGGTGCAGCAGACCTCTCCTGCCTTGCCTGCTGCTCCCTTTAGCAGTGTATTTCAGTGGATCTACCTGTTCTGCTTCCCACTCTGTCTCTGGTGACTCCTTTCATCCCCTGCAACTCTGGCCTTACCTCAGTTCTTGTATGCATAAATAAATAAATAAGTCTTTTTAAAAAATAAACAGAGAGAAGACAGGACAAAGGAGAAAATGATGTGAAAATAAAGTCCATCATTGGAGCCATGTGGCTCCAGCTGGGGAATGCCAGACTTGCTGGCTGCTACCAGCAGCTGGGATTGAGGCATGGAGCAGATTCTCCTTCGAGTCTCTAGAAAGAACCACCCCTGCTGTCCCATTAATGTCAGGCTTCTGGTCCAGAACAAAAGCCACAAGAAACAAATACATCAATAAATCAATTCACCATTCAATAAAATATGAGTTCATAGCAAATAACTTTTAAAAACTAGAACTATAAGGAAAAGGAAGCTTACAGATAAGAAAATAGCTAATAGCTGCAACACATATTCAACAAAGGATTAATATTCAAAATGTGGAAAGCAGCACAAGTTTAAGGAAAAAAATGCTAATGGAAAAAGTACAATTCTCAGAAACTCACTCAGTCTCAACAATAATCAAGAAAAAGCCAATTAAACTACTAATGAGATTTGATTTCATACTCATCAAACTGGCTAAAAGTTTAAGACAAAAATATCAAGTTGGCAAGTGTGCAGAAAAATTAATTCAGCGGACCCAATTGCCCAAATCTTGTCTATTCTCAGGCAGGCTTGCCTTTGACTGTCTCCTGGGGACCGTGTTGTCGGACTGTTTCCTAGGCCACTAACTGAAAGGGGCGCTGTGCACATTGGAGCCGTTCACCACGCTGAACGGGCGCATCCAGAGAGCCGTGTAACACTGGGATTTGGCGAAGAGCTTCTTCCAATCACCAGGTCTGAACTTTGAGCTTTTCAGCCATCTTAAATACCTTCGCTAAGACAGGGGGCTTTGAGAAAGGGAAGGTCACTTAGAGGTGACCAGGAAAGGCACAAGAGACAATGCAGATTACCTTTTAGGGCGTCCCAAGCCTTTCCTGGGCCAAAAGCACGTCACACACAAGGTCGCTGTCTGCGGCCAAAGGAATAAGTGTGTCCTGTACAACCTCTGTGGGAGAGGAGGTCTGAAATTTCATGCCTGATCCCCCAGGCTTGACCCAACCCTCCCTGTTCCTTCATTGGTGCTGTCCAGAGTCCTTCACTGCAGTAAGCACAGCCCAGAAAACTCTGCGTACTACCGTGGCAATACCTGATGGGGTATCCAAAGACTGCGCAACTAAAAACAAATTAAAAACTAAAAAAAAAAAAAAAATCTTGGGGACCATGGGGAATAGTGGTAATATAGACAAATGACTTTCCCACACTGCCAGTGTAAAAGCGAAAATTGGAGACGATCTCAAAATTCATTGACAGCAGAATGGAAAGATAAACTGTCCTGTATTTGTATAAGAGAAAATGGCAAAACATTTCAAATGAGTAACTGCTCTATTGATAGGAATACGCCTCCAAAAACAAAATGTTATATAGGAAAAAGGTTAAGGAACCAAGGAAATCACTCCAGACTTCTCTGGGTTCTTCTCGGTTGGCAAATAATCAAACATACATCAGAGAGACTGATAAGAGAAAAAGTCAAAAAGAAATTTAATAATAACAGATGTACAGGTGGAGAGGCCCAGCGTGACTCAGTGACCCAGCCACTGGGCCTCAGATGCCATCTTAAATAGCTTAGCTAAGTGGGGGTGACTTGGGGCTCCCAGAGGGGCATGGAGAAAGGATAGGCCAATTAGGGATGTAGCTTAGGGAAGGCACACGAGACAATGCAGATTAAGTTCTGCCTTCTCCATTGAAAAAAGAGGAGAGGGTCTCCCTGGTGATGCAGTGGGTTGAGCGCGACACTGTGGAGCATCCACGGCACAGCAGCGTGAGATCGATCCCCAGCCAGGGAGGGGACCCACATGGGGCAGCAGACCTCTCCTGCCTCGCCTACTCCCCTCAGCAGTGTGTTTCAGTCCATCTGCCTGTTCTGCTCCCCACTCTGTCTCTAGTGAATCCTCTCACTTCCCGCACCTCTGGCCTGTACCCTAACTCTTGTGTGCATAAATAAATAAATCTTAAAAAAAAAAAAGATAAAAAAGGAGATTAGGCCTTCCCCTGCATGCCCTCATACAAGTATATATGACTATATGTAAATATCTCTTTAAAGCAAAAGCAACCTCACCCTCCTTGCAGAGCCCCTCCCACAAAATTAATCTTTTGTCCAATAAGATGACTTTGGGTGGCAGATTTTTGCTCCCCTTCTGAAGGAAGCTGAAAAATGATTGCACAGTAAGCTATCTACTTGGCAAATCTTATGTAGTTTAAAAACATGCAAGATTAATTACTGAGAGCAAAGCGTGACACACACCTTCTTCATGGCAGAAGTCATTTTTCACAGAAAGGGTTTTGGAAAAGGGGAAGGGGAAAGGGACTTACCTCGATCTGCACTATCTAATTTCATATTAAAAACATCCATAGCAAATATGGGGAAATGTTGATTTGTTAAAGCTAAATGGTGGGTAGGCTGTATTATTCTGTAATTTGAAACAGTCCACAGTCAAAAATTACAGGAAAAAGGGTCAAGTAATTTACTTAAGATCGCAAATTGGAGATTGGAGCTTCAGTTTCTAAGCCTGGTTACAACTTCTTTCTATATCCTTCCATTTCAGTGTTCTGTTAATTAAAACCAAGGCAAATTAACCTAATCCCATGTATTATACGCTCACGCAAACCTCTGAATTAAATACAAACAATGCTTGGTTCACTTTAAAAAACACTGGTTGCTATTTTACAACACTTAATTACATTCTGAATCTCACAAGCGCTAATACGATACAGTAGCACACTAATAACAAAGATCTCATAGATAAATAACACAGCTCTGGAGGAGGAATGGTTAAAATCTCTTGAGTTACAGGGTATCTTATTCATTTAAAATAATGACAAAAATAAAATATAAATCAATATGAAGGTATTAAGACACACAACGTGGTCAGCTGAATAGAGATAACAATTTGCTTGACGGATGGGCTCATTCGTCCTTTAAGAAACAGTGCTGGTTTTCAGTTTGTCATTGAACACAGAAAGACTTCTGGGAAGACTGAAAGCAGCATCTTCTGTATTTAAAGACGAAAAGCCAGAGAAGAGAGAGCACACACTTGGGCTTTCAAAAAGACAGAATCGGGCAATATCCAGAAAATATGCTTATGTTAGCATTTTAACTAAAAGGGAGGAATGGTTGACGAGTTCAACCCCTAATTAATATTTTTCGGGTTCCCTTAATTAAAACATGGCAGAAATGATGTGGAATTTTTTTGTTGTGGGGGAGTTGTCAACAACATACTTTTATTTTAATTCAGTTTTACAAAAGTTTCCTAAGGCATGTTTGTTCCTTAGCAACTTATGAAAAAGCACTGTTCAAAGGTCTACAGAGGTAAGCGATGCCTTTGGCAGACTCATAACAGACCCCCTGCTGCTGCCGCTGCTCCATTGGATTCCTCGCCTGTGCTAGTAATGCTGCCAGAAGATTCGAGAATGGCATAATTAGAAGGAAGTTGAAATATGTGTGTGTGGAGGAAGAAACTAAAGGATGGAAAGAATAATTAAGAAACTTGCTAACCCCTGCTGGTGGGAATGCAAGCTAATCCAACCATTATGGAAGGCCGTATGGAGGTTCCTCAGTCTACTAGAAATGGAACTACCATATGATCCGGCAATC
>JAGFMF010011658.1:10630269-10658058 GCA_019455555.1 Galemys pyrenaicus | reverse complement strand
AACAATAAAGAATAAGCTCAAGGAATTGGGCAATTATAACCAAAAGTAAACAACAACAAAAACTTAATAAGACCAAAAAGCCGGGATAAACCAAAGGGATCATGGGGGGGTGGGGCGGGGAGGGGAAGGGGGGAAGGCAAAGACGGGGAAGATGCCAGAGGGTGCACAAGGGACTGAGGTGATGGTGCACGGGTGAAATGGTGGTGGGTACTCCCTGGGGACTACAAATGATGTCAAATATAACTAATAATAATAATAAAAAAAGAAACTTGCTAACCCCATAGAGGAAAAACAGAGAAAAGTGTCTGGAAAAGGGTCTCTTAAAGTTTGAGACACTGCAAGTAGAGATGTTCTCAGGTATAAGGTGGCCTGAGAGAACGAATTCTCCATTGCTGCGGTTATAAGCTTAACCACTTAAAGCAGCTCAGTGTATCGTCTTCTTGTCTGCAGTTCACAAGTCCAAGGTGGACCATGAGGGGACATTCTCAGGGGATCCCCCTCTCACTTCTTCTGGTTCCTTCGGGTGACCCAAGAATAAACTGATGCAAGAGAAAAAAGCAGGTGAATTTCACACACATGGAAGTCCATGAAATGCAGACCCTAGAGACCAGTCCCAACAGCCAGCTTATGTAACTTTTAGACAAAGAAGCAATAAATCCACGCAGAGCAGACGGGACAAAAATTCTTGAAAGTTTGGGTCAGAACAACTAATCAAGTGAGCTAAGCAGGGATTGTTTACACAGTTTCGGATACCTGTCCCCGGTGTGGCAGTCCTCCGCCTCTGATCAGGGAGGTAACTTTCACATACAGGAGAGAGGGAAGTTTAGGGTATCGCTGCGTCACTCAAACCCAGACTGTCTCATTAATTCAAAATAATCTGTAGGCCTCTCTGGCCGTTCTTAGGATGCTCTGATCTGATTCTGCTCATCTCTGGTCACTTTGAACTCCTGCTGCCTCATTCTTCACACTTGAGGGCCCTTGTGGTTCTATTGAATTCATGCACAGAATCCAGGGTAAGCTCCCTATCTTAAAGTCAGTTGATTAGCAACTTTGATTCCATCTGCGCCCTTAATTCCCCTGTGCTATGTAATGTAGATGTTCATAGATTCTGGGGATTAGGACAAGGCTATCTTGGGGCTGGCATTATTCTGTCTTCCTTATGGAGATTGCTAGAGAATTCAGACTCAAGCTTAAGCAAACAGTGCCTCTAGAAGCTGCAAAAGGCAAGGAACAACTAACTACTCCCCGATTCCTCATACATACTTGGTCTCATCCACAGTTCCTGGCTCACAGATCCCCAAACACTTGAAATTTCTTGAGTGGTAAGAACAATGGGAGCATCTTTTGTCAGAGTATTTGCTCTCTTGTCCTCAGTTCTTGAAAATGCTTCAGAGCCATAAAGGTAAAATGTCTTGTTATTCTTAACAGGTCCTTTATATCACAACTGGGTTTATGTTAATGAAGGTGACTTTAGAGTAAAGGCAAGTTGCCAGGGAAACCGACCAAGAACAGAGGAGTGGAATTTTCAGTGTTACCCAGTGATTTCTTACATGAAAACCCAAAAGGAAGAGGTGTGGAGAGTTTCCAGGTTGGTGAGCGAGCATGCTTTCACCCTGGTCCCTCCCTCCATGAGGACAGAAGCCACTGGGGACCTGCCCTATCGCTCCAGCTGACTGTTGACTAAATATCCTCTTATGTCCTTTGTAATATGCTAGTCATCTAGTGAGGAAACTTTCCCTGTGTTCTGTGAGATGCTCGAGCAAATCAATCAAACCTGAGGAGGGGGTGGTGGGAAACTCTGACGTTAGCCAGCCGGCCAGAGAGGTATAGAGAAGACCCTGGACTTGTGCTGGTGGCTGACAAGAAACCCATTTTACCTTTATGCCGCCGACATATTTTCAGAAACTGAGGGCAAGAGACAAAATATTTCGATAAAGATGCTCCCATTGATCTTCAGTCACTCATTTCAAAAAGGGAACCCTTTGCAAGTGGGACTGTGGGGCAGATCTTAACCTGTAGAATCTGATATATCTCTGGGCAGAGGAGATGGTATCAGCAGTGAGTTGAGTTGGCCTGTGTCCAAAAGCGTGTCCACAGACATGTTGGAATTGTGCCCAGGAAACCAAAACGGGACAGTCTATCCCTCACGTGCCTCTCCTCTCTACCCTTCTCCTGGCTTCCCCAGCAACTGGGCATCCAACCACCACACAAAGCAAACAGAGGCACTGTTTGCTTAAGCTTGAGTCTGAATTCTCTAGCAATCTCCATAAGGAAGAAAACATGGCGGGTTGACAAATGACTGGCCAAATACCCACAAGAGCAAGTACTAGGTGAACGAGTCATAAATAAGTGGCTAGAACGAGAGTAAGGTTTACAGCGGCTGATAACAATGGGCACGGAAGCCAGAACTCCCAGAAGCCGGGGCAGACACCCCCCCACACACACTAGGGCTGCCACATTGGTCCAGCTGCGTAACCATTCTGTGCCTCTGCTCATGATCTGAACAATGGGACTGTGACTGACGGCACCTTCTTCCTGGAGTTACCGAATGAACTGAATGTAAGAGAAATAAGAAAGTATTTGGTGTGGAATAAACACTCAGTAATGTACATGATGATGATGATGATGATGATGAAAATCCATCTCCCTCACCTAAGCCACGTGCCGATGGCTTTCACTCCTTCACTAACCTTGATGAGGAACCAGTGGGGCATGGTGAGGTAACGTCAGCACCGAGTCCATGGGGTTGCTTGGCAGTATGCCCCACTCTCTCCTACCTCCAGAGCAAGTGCAGGGCCTGGTCCACAGAAGGATGAAGGAGAAATTTGACTAACTAAAGTACGAAGTACTGCAATGTCTACGAGAATGAACAGGCTGTTCGGCTGAACTTCCAGGAGCTTCGTTAGCACATTTCCCCAAGATGTGAACATCATTATGTGTACCTCAAGATGGAAACTTCTAGAAGTTACCAATGAGACAATAAAATGATCAATAAGGGCTACCACAAACACACTCACCTCCAAAAAAGCGAAAGCAAATTCATCTCCAAAAGCCTAACTGGCAGCTAAAGTGATTTCGCTCCTTTCAAAAAAATAAATGTCAGCGTTGTAAATAAGGATGTTCCTAAGCAGACAGTTCATAATTGAATATCAATTATTTAAAGAGCATTCAAGTGCTTTTTGACAAAAACCTTATATCCCACACATTCCCTGTACACAACAGCTAAAAACACGCCTTTGTGATATTTTCCCAGAGACGGTTGGAAACGTAATGAACGTGAAGGTACAGACTCCCCACCCCCCCAACCCACCCAGCTCCACTGACGGGCCAGAGCGTCGGCAAAGGTTAGACGCAACGAGCTTCACAAGCAAGTCTACGACTCTTTCTCACAATTAAATACCATTTGGGTTATAGTATTTCCGCTTCTCAAGTGAATTTCCTGGAGGATGCAGTAAGGAAATGAGAGAGGAAAAAAGCTTGTCAAAGGCTCCAGCAAGACAGAGGCCGAGGGCGGGGGAAGTGATGGTCACTCATCTTGGCACCCTGCGTGAGCGTCTGCCACTAACTAGACTAATGTGACTTTTTTTTTTTCTTTTCATAGAAGAACTAGGGTACAGGCCAGAGGTGCAGGGGGGTAAGAGGATTTATTGAAGACAGTGGGGAGCAGAACAGGCAGATATGTAGAACTACACTGCTGAGGGGAGCAGCCGGGAGGCAGGAGAGATCTGCTGTGTCACGTGGGTCAGCTCCCTGGCCGGGGATCGAACTCAGGCCATAGCAGTGATAGTGCTGAGACTTAACCCCTGGCCACCAGGGAGACCCTACTTGTGACTTCAAAGAAGTCATCTAGGCCCCAGTTTTCCCAATAGTAAGAAAACGTGTTAAAGATTATATTAACACTAAGCATTGTTATGTACTATGAAGTATTTAAAAAAAATGAAACTGTTTAGGAATTCCTGCTGTGCCTTCCTGCCTTGAAACAATGGTTCTTTCAATTTGATAGTGAACATCTCAGAATGATAGGGAAAGTGGACCTATTTTACTCAACTACTGAATGAAAAGCTCAAAATTCTCTCAAACCACGAGTCTTAAGTGTCTCACTCCACAATCCTCCACCCAGAGCAAAAATCTTGTCTTGGCATTAATCAAGCTCAGTTTTTGTTCATTGTTCTCTACTCTGCTAGAAAAAGCAAACGAAAAGGGAAAAATGGGCAGATCTTAAAAACAATCCATTAAGTCTATTTAAGATCGGTCTAAACTCTATCAACTTGTCAAAACTCAAAAATCTACCATCACTAACCAGACTTTCTTTGGTATAATTGACCAACTGGAAGAGCTATTATTCACTTACAATCATAATAAGATTTAATTGGAGCTGTCAGAGGATAAGGGGTTGCACGTAATGAATTTTCCAGAAAACTGACACATAAAGATGAAAGCTATTGTGTGTAAGCTGGAACGACAGACACAAGCTGAAATGTATTGTCTATTTCCCTGGCTGAGAACAATGGACTGAATCAAACCCTGGGGGACCAGGATGGTCCCCTGGAGCTAGGAGACGTGCAGTGATCCAGATGCATCCTGGAGGCATGAGGTTCATTTGGGGTCCTATTGTGTCCCCCAGAAATGTATGTCCAAATGCTAACCCACGAACCTGGGGATGTGCTTATTTTGGAAAAAGGTCTTCACAGATGTAATGAACGGGAGATGAGACCACTCTGAGCCAGGACGGGCCCGACACTCAGTCACTGGGTCATCACAGACACAGCGCAAAGGAGATGTGCGTGGGGCAGCTGTGAAGTCTGCCATCAATGCCAGGAGCTGGAGAGGCAGGAAGGGAACCCCAGGCCTCCAGAAGGGTGTGGCCACGCTGACACTTTTCTTTCGGCCTCTGGCCCCTAGAATGGGGTCAGAATAAATTTTTCTTATTTTAAACCACCCAGTTCGTGGCCACACCTTCCAGCACCCCTGGAAAATGTATACAAGTTTGTAAGAGGGAACAGCAAGTTAAAAGAAGGCAGGGGTGCTTCTCCCAGGGTAGCACCCCAAAGCATGGTCGTGGATCACTAGCTCGCCCACGGGGATCCCTCCAGCTCCCGGGAATGCCACGGCAGATGGGGACAGGGACGCAGGACACCAACCGTGCAGGAGCAGGTGGCGCGTGGCCCAGCGCGCCCCCCACAGACACACCCCCTCTGCTCACGCCACAGGAATGTGTCACGCTAACAAACGTGCCCCACTGGGGACAGGGCGATGAAATCCATCCTGGGCAACAACCAGCAGAGTCTTGCCCGAGCTTTGAAAAATTTCCTCCTTTTAAGTCAAAATTTAGAAGCAGTTCCAGAAAACACTACAAATCAGAGCTCTAAAAGAAGCCGGACATGAGCTTCATGGGTTCACGGGATAGACCAATCTCCTGGAATTTTGCAAGGCAGGAGTTTGGGGGGACCTCCCTTTGTGAACCCTTCATCAGTGCCGCTTTCTCCTTGCCTCGCTGTCTATGAGCTGGTCTGCACAGCTGTCAGCTCTGGGGACAGGGACCCCATCTGCTTTAAATTTGTTTTCTGCTGAATCTAGTATGTTCATTTACTCAATAAATATTTACAGAGGCCACTCTGCTAAGCCCCAGGTAGCCTTAATAAATTGTCACTGAATTGGATTAAATACATTACATTTCCTGGTAGCAATAAAATAATGTAAACAGATACAGATGAAGGGATGGGGAGCTGGAGGCAGGGAGGGAGGAAAGACTTGCTAATTTTTTTTTTAAATGACAACAGATAAAGTAGGAGGTAAGTCTTCTGGGAAAGCTCTTAGGGTCTTTTTATCTAAAGAAGAGTGGTACAGTAACACATAACGGAAAAATGCACCCTGAATTTGTCAGGACCAGGGGAACTCAAAGCCCCACCCAACTGTAGGCCGTGGTGTCCCACTGGCCCAGGCAGGCAGAAAGGCGCTGTGACAAAGAACACAGATAGATGTCAGAGACAAGATTTGATTTTGGACAACCTGGCTCCTGGCAGCTAGAGGTGACCTCTGAGTGCGCCTCGGGATCACGTCTTCAGTTCGTTAGATGTCTCTGTCCTACCCGAACACCGACCAGCCTCAGGCTCAAGACTGCTCGCTCACTACCGCATACGCAACTCTACTCCAGGCATCAAAACGGCCAATCTGTGTTTGTTGTGAATAGATGAAAACATAAACCATTTGTTACTTAACCTCCCTAAACCTGTTTCCTCCTTTGTAAAATAGGAATTAGTTATAGTCACGTCACAAGGGCTGACAGGAGGGTTAAATGGGACCATTTCCTCCTATACAAGGTGTTTGATAGTTATCGGGGACCAGGTTACAGCTCATATTGTTACAGGTGACATTATTATGGACATAAGAGGATTAACATTCAAGTATTAAAGGTGATCTAGCACACAGCCAAAATAGTGAACCAGGATAGTGACACTTGGAAAATGCTTAATAAGAAGGGGAATGGGGGGCCTCCCTGGTGGCGCAAGGGGTTAAGCACGACACTGTGAAGCACCGTAGCCACTGCAGCACCAGTTCAATCCCTGACCAGGGAGCTGACCCACATGGTGCAGCAGACCTCTCCTGCCTCCCCTACTGCTCCCCTCAGCAGTGTGTTTCAGTCAGTCTGCCTGTTCTGCTCCCCACTCTGTCTCTGGTGAATCTTCTCAACCCCCACACCTCTCATCTCTAGCCCAGTTCTTGTGTACATAAAAAAAATTAAAAAAAAAATAAGAGGGGAAGTGGGTATGATTAAATGAAGGCCTAGAGACGGGACTTCCCCTCAGGAGCCAGGATGCTCTTGGAGGGCAGGGCAGACAGAGACAACGCTTCCTGTGGAGTCTCTGCTTGCTTGGACAGCGGCCGCCCTTTGACAGAAGCCAGCCTCAACTGAAGTTTGTTCCTTCACACTTGAGGGGAGGTAAAAATATCAAAATTCATGGCTCAGCTTTGAGATGGGTAAATCACGCAGTCTGCCTTCTAGCATTACAGCCTCAGCACTGTCCAAGTGTGTATTTCCTCGCCACCTCGTGTCAGGGGTTAGCTTAGCCCCACTCACCACCTCCAGCCAGGCCTGAAAGACGTTGTCCCTCCAGTGTCACAAGAACAGGCGCCCAGGTCCTAGTCATAATTCACACTTCCCCTTAGCTTATTTGTTTCTCGTCAAGCTCTTTGAGCTGCAGCTTATACCTGAAAACATCTGATCTACAGATCCTGGGTGGCCCTGACTCACTTGTGCTCTGAACAAGCCCATGACCAGAATCCACCACAGAGCTGAGACCTGTGTGAAGGTGTCACCATGGACTCTGGGGCCCTTTGTCTTGGGCTCCAGCACGCTCAGAAACATCCTTGTGTGATATGCTGAGGTAAAGTTTTGTCTTGTTTTATCTTGGTAGTTCAGGAATCGAACGTTCTATAAAGGGCCAGGTAGTAAATACTTAAGACACTGTGAGCCGGACAATCTGTCACAACTGTGGCAGCAACTCACCGTTGTCACGGGAAAGTTGCTGCAGACAAGACTGAAATGCATGGGCATGGCTATGTGCTAATAAAACTTTATTGACAGGATAAGCAGCAATTAGATTTAGGCCTGAGGGCTGCAGTTTGCCTGTTGCTGCTTTAGTCATCTGTTGTGCCCCAGATTTAGAGAACCAGAAAACAAATGGACTTCCTACAAGGAGACCCATCCCTAAGTAAACAAGATGACCAACTCATTTGCCACCGGATAAAGTACAATTATTAAAAAAATAAAAGTGGCCCCACAATTTGTAGCTATTTTGTTTCCACCGGTTCTTCCAGGATTGATTGTGTAGAAACATGGAAAAGAAAGCAGAACCCCCCTCAACTATTTCTGCTACACAGAACCCTGATGTAGAAAGCCAAGAGAGGGGACTCCGGCTCTCCGCAAGCATAGAGTAAAAGTCTCAGCTTTACTAGTGATGAAACCAGAGCCCCTTGATTTAGCAGCCTAAAATCTTTCAGAGTAGAAAGGGCTAGGCGAAGCAGAATCAAACACTGAACTGAACTCTCTGCTCCTCCCAGCTGTACTGCAGGAACCCCCAGAGCGAGCATGTTTCTTCTTCCACAGACTCTGCCCTGGAGAGACGGCGGAGGCATCTGGGCAGTCTCGTCCACCACCGAGGGCTGTGAGCCAGCCAGTGCTCTCTGACGAAGGGCACCCACCATGACCGCCGATGGGTCTCCAGACTGGGGGTGCGGAGCCCCTCCCTCCCTTTCTCTCCCAAAGAGCCCCACAGTTTCTTCCTCACAAAGGAGAGAATGAACCTGCCTTCCCTCTGGCAAACACGCAGCCCATCTGGTGACAACCCCCCACCCCCACCCCTGCACAAACTCAAAAGCCAAACCAAAAACGCCCTCTCTCCACTTTGCTTGGTCATAGATTTGGTCAGTCCTGCATTTACAGGATCTTTTAAATTCCAGCCACTCAGAAACTAGGTTTCTATTTTCTTCCCAGCTAACACAATCCATAAAGAACAGTCATCCGCGAGGTCAGGTCGCCAATTTGTATCAGACGTGGCCAATTATGTAAGAGGATCGCTTCTTGCTGCCTCTGTCCGGGCGCAGGATGGTGGGGGCAGTTTTCCAAAGAACTCCAGTTCCTGGAGGAGGAAACGCCACAGCAGCCCAGCCACGGTGGCCCTTTCTGGTGCTGGTGCAGGAGAGCTGCCAGCCCAGCCAGCTGGTGCTTTCCTGACACAGGTTGTTTGTCATCTTGGACAGGAGGACTGGGAAAGAACTGAAGGGTGTTTGAACCCACATGATAGAAAGTCGACTCATATCAGAAATGTGTCTGCAATTATGAAGCTGATAAAAAAAATCATTAATCCCTAAAATCCTCCATCTGTTAGGAGAGGCCACGTTGGGTATTGAACAAAATTACAAAAACAGGTTCTGCTTCCATCAGTCGCATTTCCCCAGCCTGCCAGCTCAGCGACCCTCGGGGCAGGGGCACAGGCCCTCCTGCATCCCAGAAGGCTCTGCATGGTCCCACATGGGCCACTTGCCTCCCCCTCACCTGCCATTCTGTCCATAAAGAAGAGGACTCCAAGTCGGCCACCAGCATCACATACCCACGCCCAAGGCAGAGGTAGCGTACAGCCCCTGGTGGGCGTCAGGACCCTCAAGGAATGAATGAGAAAGCACCTCAAGGAGCCCCAACTGCCACTGCTGTGCCCCACGTGCCAGCCTTCAAATGTGGTGTCCCAAAGGCCGGGCAAGAATGGGCAGGGGAGTTAGTATCGTGCCAATAAAACAGGGTGGGGTGAGTTCATCACATCAGCAGCAAAAAGGAGCACACAGGTGATAACAGTTTTGTAGCGACATTGTAAAGTAGCCAACAAAATGTTCACTGTTCTGCGGGAACAGGATTACCCCATCAGCAGCACACGCAACACAGATTTGGGGTTTTCTCTTTAACAGCATTGCCTGGTTTATCCAGGGTCTGTATGAATCTTCCTTTTCTCTCCTGCCACCTTGTTCACTGAAAGAGTCTGTCAAGATAGCACGTTTTGCTGTTGGTTGACCTTAACTTTGGAAAGGGATTGTGTGCCCGACTGTTTATATTTCACCAGAAGTCCACTTATAGGTTTAATATTACCAGACTCTTGGGGGTGATACGTTGCAAAGCCTAAAGGAATCCAAGGTGAAGGCTTGGCTTTAGTCCAGGGCTGATGGGGGTGGGGGGCCGCACTCAGCACCCACCTGCTGTTCTGTGTCCTCATCCCTGACCCCATGCCAGCACTGCACCTCCAGGGCCTGCGCACCCCCAGGCTTCCGTAACCTTTCTCCATCACTTCCTCAGCAACATCCTCGCGTCTCTGTTCCTTGAGCAAGCAGCCCCTGCATTAGTTTAACGATTCCATTCACACCCAACTTCTTCACCATGGTGGTGGCGCATTTTCTCAAGGTTGTTTTTATTCACGGTGCCTTGTACTTTTTTATTCCCCATTTTACTTTATTACCCTAAATATATTATTTTGAGTATTAAGCATACCCGTAGCTTGGGGAAACACAATGTTCAAATGTAAAAGTTCCAGCTGGATTTAGAAACTGTGGTTCGGAAGAAATAGTCTCATTCCAAAGTGACTTGAAAACTCAAAAGGCTTTGTGATAAGCACATGTGGAGATTTGCTTCTAAAATCTTAAAATATGCTCTGCTATTCATGAAGTTTCCCAATGCGCATGAATAAAACATCCTGATTCCTCAAGGGAAATTTCCTCAAAGGTTGTCCAAACAAGACAGCCATTTGGAAGCCCAGCAAGGCTACCTGAGTACAGAGTCTCTAAACACCAGCCTCCTCGGAGCCTCTGGGGTACTCAAGACAAGTCCCGCCAGCCCCAATTTGAAGAGTTAGTGGGCGCCTACTCTTTGCGAGGCGCTAAGAAAAACACAACTTCTTCCCGAATCCAACCTCAGTCTGCATTGCCAGGGGCACACAAAACACTGTAAATTCTTAACGTATTACTTTTCCCACTATTTCTATTCTATCATGCAAACTTGGGCCTTTGCATTTTAAGATCCTTCCCCTACTAGAACGTTATTAAATTCCTAACGTCTCTGGGTCCACATTGCCTCTCGTCAGATTTTTGGGGCCTCCCTATTGCTGCCCTTTTCCTTCAGTCTCTCCTCCAAGCTCTGCTAGCGTCACCTCTGGACCCCAGAGACCGGCCATCTTCCCCCAGGTGTGATGTTCCAGATTATCTATAGAATGAAACCCAGCCTTTGGAACGTACACCTCTGGCCAAGATAGAGGAGGAGGAGGACTTATTCTTCCACCTAACTCACCAGACGATGGACAGAATATCAGGAATGAGTGTTTCGAAACGAACAGCAGTGGAAGAGAGTGATCTCGAAGAGACGGCCGCAGGAAGCGCCCCATGGCTGCTCCAGGGCAGCCACTGGACAGGGCTCCACTTCAGCCCGGAGTTCATTCAACAGCCTTATTCTGCCCCGTGGGAATGGCACAGCTTTTCTTCTAAACTCTGAAGCCTGCAGCAGCGATAACCAATAATGTCGCTGAGTACTTCACGGCAAAACAATCAGAACCCAGAGTCCGTCAGAAGAAAAGCAGAGGAGGGCAACCAGGGCCTCTCCGAGTTAAGCACCGAAACAGGGAGCTTGACAAGCCAGTGATCCTTCTGTAATCCGCTTTCCCACCAGATGAAGCCCTTCCCTAGTCCCACCTGCAGTCACCCCGGGGCAGGCAGAGGCCCATGGTGGGACTAGCCACTGCCTCCGAAGCAGGTCACACCCAGTTTCTCCTTTCCGGGGCTACCTGCCCCCCCCCCTGGGTTGGGACACCCTTCTTTCCCTGCATTCTCTTGTCCACCTGGATTCCTGGTGTTCAGGGTCACAGGCTGACCCTGGCTCCTACTACCTCCAGCTCCCAGCCGGCCCTGAAACTCCGCATGTCACAAAGTGAAGTGTCCTTATCAAAATGCAGACCCTGTGCCATTTCCTGCTCACTTCACTTCGGCGGGACACAGAGCAGAGCCTCCTAGTTGGCCGCCAGGACCCTGCATGCACTGCTCTTGTTCCCCTCTGCTCCCCGCCTCCCAGCTCACGCACTGGGACTCTGAGGCCCAGACACACACGCCTCACCCTTACCCCCAAACCCTCCCTCCTCAGCAATTCCTACTCCTTCTTTGGAGTCCAGTCAAACCCCCTCTTCCACAGGCGGTCCTCCTGACCAGCCCCTCACGACACTCTCCAGGTCCTGGTGTGCCTGGCCCTCGCAGCCTGCTACAATTATGGCGTTGCGTTCACCATGCGCTGTTTGGTAAGCGGCACCTGCTCCACTGGGCTACAAGAGCCCTAAGGGCAGGCCCCTTCTGGTACTCGCTCACAGCTGGCCGTCCACCGGCCCGCGGGCAGTGACGGCTGCAGGAGCCAAGCAGCCTTCTGTGGCGCTCACAGTGACCACGGACACTGTCCGCATTTGCAGCTTTCACTGGGCCTCGCTCTACCTCTCCCAGGAGCCTCCTGCCTGGGGCTGAGGACTGACAGGCCTAAGGGCGCACCTGCCAGCCCCAGTCCTCAGAGATGCCTCATTATCAGGCCGTGATTCCTTTTAGCAGTTGACTTGGCCTCCACAATAAACTGGCCAAGTATCCACGAGATGGTGTTTGCCACTGTCTCACCAAGTCGTGTGATGGGAAGCGTTCCCGTCTGCCTCTGTGGCTAACTGGACTTACAGCGCACATCCTCCCTCCTGGAGCTGGCCATTCAGCTACTGGAACCGGGCCGGTGGGATTACTGATGAGTGGCACGGTGTAACTGAATCCCAGTGGCCATCCAAATGAACGCAAACACATCGAGGATTGGTGAGAGCTGGCGCTGGCTTCACTTATGCCTCTCCTACCTTGGAGACCATGGGAACTTCCGCGTGTTTAATTTTATCAATGTCAAGAAAAAATAGAACACATTCTAGGTCTTGAGCCGAACAGATTTCAGGTAAACATTCTCTGGCCTATACCGACCCAAAGTCACACTCTGTATGTAGCAGCCCAGACATGCAATCCTCCTGGTTGTGTGAGTTCATCTAGTACCAGAAGTTTTCAGAAGTTTGGGTTGGGGTCAAATCAGCTTCTTCCTATTTTTGGCATTTTGCATTTTTCATATTTTCCTTTGTGTGTTTCCTAGGAATCTTTCATTGGATTCGAACATCACTGGTATACTTTGCTCCATGGGAGGAAAAGAAAAGGATGAGAGTAAGAGAGTGGTTTTCTGAACAGAAAGGACCACGGAATTGCTTTGCACGGCCTGACCTGCCCACAACCTAGTTCTCTGGTCTGGAGAAAGGAGAAGATGCAAGTTTCTCCTGCTCGTTACCCCAGAGACATCCCACCCAAAGCCAAAACTCATGGCTGTGACCAACCACTGAGATGAGGACCGCCTGGCGTGTCCTCTTGGCCTTCTCATCAGATGGAGACTTCCCGGTGTCACAGAAAACAAACAAGCAAAAATGACCTCCAGGTTTACAATGACTTAACACTCAACTCATCCAAGAAAGGTCTGCAGTATGGACTAGCGTGTTGGGTCGGGAACACATTGGCATGTTCCTGGGGACATGCTGAGAGACGAGTCGTGGAGCAGGTCTGCCAGGCAAGATGGCTGCTCAGTGTGCAGTCCTCTCACTAATTACGAGCAGTAATGAACAAGCATGAGTGATGACGTGACAGTGGCAGGAGGAGCAAGGTCCAGCGTAGACGTAGGGTAATCAATTTTTACGGGGAGCCGGAGGGGACATGTTGGCCACATATACAGGGAGAACTTTCCGTGAGGTGCTTGATATCATTTCTGAGCTACTCCCAGACCACCGCAGACCACGCCACACAGTCAGTCAGTGGCTACGGGGGCATCCCCGGCTGCCTCGTGATGTGGGCCATTGTCCTAAGGCAGCCATGCGGGAGAGCCTCGTCCAGTTCTCTCTCACACACAGGTGCATAGCGAGGGCAGACACACACAGCAGCAGAGGCCCCAGGGGAGAAAGGCCACACTGCTGAGTCGCCTTTCCGCAGTGACCTAGCGACCCGACTGGCCCATGACGTGACACCACTGTTCCAGCATGTTTCCAAGTTTCTAGGGCAAGGGTTGCTAGAGTCCAGACTTGTCTGCAGGCTTGTAACCCTCCACCCAGCAGCGACAGCTATCATTGCTGCTCACGACCAGTTGGCTGGAACGAGAACATAACTGCCAGGGGCCTGAGGAATGTGGGGAGGGTTGAGGGCAATGGAGAGTCAAGAAGAGGCAATTCCGCCATGCTACCCACAGGCCCGGTAAGTTCTAGCTTGTTAAATATGAAAGTCTGTCTGCACAGGCATGACTAAATCGCATGGCTGGTTACCTGGATGGGCCTGCACAGTGCCCTACTCATGCATCCCTGGAGCCTCGTTTCTTAACTGTCACGGCCCCTACCGCAGTCATTACTCTTACCTCTAAACAAATGTCACTAAGGCCTGTTTGGCTTTGTGATGATCCTGTGGCCTGCGGTGGACAGGACACAGCCAGCTAAACGCCACTGATTCAAGGACATTTCCTTCCAAGCAAGACAGAGTCATGTCAATGAAATGCTATCCACATTGATTCAGAACATAACTGAGACCAACATGGTTTCATTGCAAATAATTAGTTGGACTCAATTTAGGTGAAGATAACATGCAGTTGAGTATTTTTCAATCTGCATGATACAGAGACACCCCAGACGTCATCTTTGTACTTGGATTCAGAACCCGTTTTGGTAGTGGCAAGACAACTGACTTTGGCAGGAGCTACAATGCTTTGGATAATACAAAGAAAAGTGAACCCAAGCTGTCTTGTCAGACATGTCTTGTATGAGAAGAAAGAGACCTCAAGAAAATAATAGACGGGACACAAGGACAGAATGAAGAAAGTCAAGGGGTCTGCCAAGGCCAATGTGGGGGCTTCAGAAAAAAGTAAAGGTTCTGCAGTGACTGTGGTGACTGTCTGGATTTTCCACAAGAGGAGCAATAATTAATGTGTCCAGAAAAGGCAACTGAGGCCCATCACATCGGTCACTTCAGCACCAAAGCTCCCACAGCCCTCCACCATGGTCCACTGTGCTTTCCCCCTCCCCCCACAGTCTCCCCACCCCCAGTACGTCTCAGATCTAAGATCAGCTTTAAAGGGCTGGCTTTAAAGTTCATCTTTGACCCTTTTGTTTGGTTTCTTTATATTCCACATGTAAGTGAAACCACCAGATATTTATCTTTCTCCTTCTGACTTATTTCCTTAGCATAATCCCTTCCAACTCCATCCATGTTACGCAAATGGTGTGAGTGTATGACACTTTTAAATGGAGTTAAAAGCAAGATACTTTAAAGCAGTCAGGGTAGAAAAGCAACTAGCATGAGCTATATATTCCTGAAGAAGTCAGTGTGTGTGTGTGCCTGTGTGATTGTGCATGCATGTGTATGAGACTCCGTGCATGTGTGTGCACATGTGTTTTGCAGAGATTTTCATGTGGGGAAGCCGCCAAGCTCAACAGTTCCAATAATAAGCAAAGCCACCACTGACTGAGGCTAAGAAAACCCAGTCTGTAGACCAAGCATGTCACGTGCATTTCTCACCTGACCCTCACATTAGGCCCATGATGGAGGCTCTGTCTTCTCCCACCAAAGAGAAACAGCCTTAGACGGTGAAAATGTTTGCCTGCGTTCACATGGCCAAGGGAAGAGTGTGATTTGAATCCAGATGGAACTGTAGACACCTCTGTCTTCCTGTCTGTCTACACTGACCCTTTTTAAGAGAACTAGACTCTGCCTACAGAAAGAAGGCTGAGCCTATCTGGACGAGAAGTTTAAACTCAAGCGTTTGTGACGTTAGACACTGGCCTGGCCAGGCTGGGATCTGTTATGTGTGTTGAACACACATGAGCAGGAACTCGGTAATTTTTTTTTAATAAATATTTCATGCCTGGCACTGTGCTAGGAGCTGGAACAGAAACGCAAACGACATCAATGAGTGAGGCCTCTCCTGCACACAGCTGTTCGTGAATGTTCGGGGTGATCCCGTGACAGGGCCCGAAGGTGCGCGTGGGTGAGTCTCAAGTCTTCTCAGAGAAAGCACTCTTTGAAAGGAGCTCAGAGCACAGCAGGGCTGACTGCTGGAGGGAGAGAGAGGAGCAGTGCATTTAAGTTGAAACCTTAGAAAACTGGCGAGCCCGAGAGGAGCAGTCCACTTCCCAGTTCTAGGCCCGCGAAGGCCACCACCCCCGGGCTGCTGTTAATCACGCGCCGGTTCTCTCTCTATCAGCAAGGCTGACACCCAACCTGCTGCTCAGCCGCGTGACTGGAATTAGCATTACTGAGGTGAGACACCTGTGGCCTAGCTTGGCCATGAAATGATCAGGCGCTGGTAACAGCTTTCCTTGCGCCTGCTGTGCTTCAAAACACTCAGTCCCAGAACATGTGGGCAACCATAATTTCTTCATCGAGAGCTGAGACAGAAGGAGTCAGTGAGCACTTCAGAGTCTAATGGGAGCTATCGCACACCCCCTCGTAACTGGGAGCCCAGCCAATGGCCCCTGCTCTGGAGACAGCAGCTCAAAAAATAAATAGATAAAATGAGGTATAAAGAAAGCTGGAGGTGAACAGGAGAGAGTTAAGGAACTCATGGCTTGCAGTTCAGAATCCGCTTGACTCTCCTCCATGGCCCAACTCTACCAGCATTTATGCAAAGCCTTATAGAGGCGGCTTTGGAAAATCTGGAATTATGCTTAATGATAACAAATGATACGATCAAAAGAACATATGGAAAGAAAATTAAAATGGGGCTTCAAATTCAAGAGAACTGTAATTTATAGAACATCATTACTCTTTTGCAGCCGTTCATCAACAGATGTGGTCTTCTGCGTGGTCCCCATCCTCTGCTCTCAATGCACGTCCCAGAGCGGGGCCCCCAGTTACCTGCAAATCCCCCAAACCCCAACCTAATGCACTGACTACGTTTTACGTTTTCCTTCAAACTCTTCTCTTCACGGGAGGAGCAACAATGTTCAGTCCTGACCCATACAAGTGAAAAGCCTGAAACTGACGTTCAACAAATTTGTAATAGTGATTTTCTGTTTACCTCCTCTCTCAGACTGCCCAGCACAGCACACTATCCCCTCATTTTTCACAACAATGTTCTTTCAAAAACAGTTACCCAATTTTTGAAAAGAAAACCAGACCTTAAGTTATAAATGGAAATTGTTCTACTTAGAGAAAAATCCCTGGCAAAATAGTTAATAACCAGATGTTCTATGAATATCTGCATCCTCACAAATCCCCTAATAACTCATATTTTAAGTGTATTAAAAAAGCAGGATACTACCATTTTGCATATGCATAGCATACATATTCATTGATGATTATCATTAATATTAAACCTTAAAAAGAGCTTCATTCCATCAAAATCACTGCTCCTTATAAACATGGCAGACAGTACCAGCGTCTGAAATTTCATGAAATGGAAAACACAGCTGAAGATTTCAAACTCAAAGTGTTTTCGCATTGGTGATATAGTGGTGAGCATAGCTGCCTTCAAAGTGTTTTCTAGTTCACTGAAATCATCTGACAATGGAATGATTTTGGGGGGCACATATGAAAATTAAAATTAATTTTAAAGTGAAACTTCCCCTGCCTTAGAGGCAGTTTTATAAGACAAGTATATTCTCAAGTGGGTTTCACTTCTTCCCTCAAAGTACACTCACCAAGAAAGTATAGAGAAAAAAGGCGATGCACACTGGGGGGCTGAGTTGGGTCAGAGGATATGGATCAATGGAACAAAACTGAGAGCCCCAAACAAAACTGCATAATTTCAGCACCTAACCTATGATAAAGTAGCTATGGCCCCAAAATGGGAGAAAGACTACTTCTTTAATAAATGGTGCTGGTAAAACTGGACTGAAGTTTGACTACTCCCTAATACCATACACAAAAATAAACTCCCAATGGACACAGATTTAGACATAAAACCTGCAACAATAAAATACATAGAAGAAAATGTGCATGACAGAGTCCATGACAGTAACCATAAACACATTTTTGGTGACTCAAACCCTATGACAAGGAACTTGAAAACAAAAACATTGAATGGGAGAAAACTATTTGCACAATCTATAACAGATAAGGGGTTAATATCCAATCTATACTTTAAAGCACATACAATTCAACAATTTTAAAAAAAGACACAAATAAGATAACAGACCAAAAAGCATAAGAGAGATGCATATAAAACTACCAGGAGTTACCATATCACTCCCGTGAGAATGGAACACATTAAAAAGACCCCCAACAACTAGTGTTGGCGAGGATGCAGAGAAAAAGGAACCCTATTACACTGTTGGTGACACTGTGAAATGGTGCAACCATTATGGAAAGCAATCTGGATTTACCTTAAAAAAACTAAGAGTAGAAATAGCATACAACCTCACAATCCCACACTTGGGCATCTATCCACAGAATATGAAACCATCAACAAAACAACCCTATGTTCCACCGTGTTCATAGCAGTGCTGTTTACAATTGATAGGTCATAGGAACAGCCTGAATGTCCATCGATGGATGATTAGCTTAATGTGTGGTATATCCACACCGTGGAGTACTATACAGCCATAGAAAAGGTGAAACATGGCCATTTTCAACAAGGTGGAGGGAATGTGAGAGAATTAAGTGCAGTAAAATAAGTCAGAGAAAACAAATAATGGATATTCACATAGCAGACAACCCGATAACACAAAACATATTCAAAATCCCTGAGGACTCTGTGGTGAGGAGAGAGGGAACAGGGAAGAAGCTAAGAGACAGTGGTAGGGAAAAAGAAAGCAAAGATGAACAAATCTGGAGATCTACCACCCAGCATGGTGACTCTAATTAAGAATACTCTGCTGAATACTGGAAATTTGCTGAAAAATCAGATTCCACGTTCTCTCACCACAAAAGAAATGAGTGGTTGACAACGTGAGATGTTAAGTGAGCTTGACTGTATAATCATTTCTTGTGTAGATGTGTATCAAATCATGTTGTACACATGAAGTACAATTTCTAGGAAAATATAAAAATAAATGCAATTTCTCAACCCACTCGATGAGAATCAGGGCCCAGAACATTCTTTTACCAAGTTCTCCATGTAGAGATTAAAAGTTGCACATTGAAATTTGATGTTCGCTGACTGCGAGAAGCCAGCAAAGAGAGAATGCGAATCCCAGTCATGAAAGAGAGGAGCCAGGAGCTCTGAGAGCTTTCAACAAAGAGATTCTAACCCAAGGCACTTTTACCCACCGCCTGGAAGCCAGCTATGGACACAGAAAACACTGGGTAATGGTCTAAAGACTTACTGAATAATTCCCCTGAAGTTTGGATGTGAGGATTCAAAATTAATGTCTCCAGGTTATCGGAAATGAACAGTATGTCTCACTAAATCCTCTGGGTCTCCAGAGAGAGGCTAATTGGAGCCCATAAATTGGAAGAAATTACTTAACGAGTTGATTAATGTTTTGAGGAAAAGGGGCCCAATCTGAACACATTCTGCTGATGCCAAAAAGAAGATTTAATCAAAATCAATTGCTTAACCCCACTGTCAACAAACTGGATCAATCTCTGCCTCAGGGGTCCCGTCCACGTATGAGGAAAAGAAAACGACACCACAGCAGCAGGACTCAGAGGTTCTGTGTTTGCCAAAAGACTATTTCCCCTTCAGGAATGGGAGGGTATGGAAGGAAAAAAAAAAATCAAACATCAATTTCAGCCAAGAATAGTTCTTCCTGTAAGTAGGGGAGCCCTTGGTCATCCAGAGTTAAATAGATGATTCTCCTGGGTTGTGCATCTGTCAGGCAACACTTCATCACCTGAATCTGCCTTTGCAAGAATTTGCACACACTGTGTGGGAACCGACAGGCAGGCCGGCCGCTGGGTTGGGGCCAGCACAGAAAAGGGCCACACCCAGCAGCGCAGACCCTGCGTGGTCTGCACTGGGCACTCCCACCCCCTCCACCTGTAAACAGCACTGCAGGGGCACCACACTGGGAAGCATCCGCAGTGGCTGCAGCACCAGCTCCATCCACCACCAGGGAGCTGACCCACACCAGTGTGTTTCAGTGGATCTGCCTGTTCTGCTCCCCGCTCTGTCTCTGGGGAATCCTCTCACCCTCCACAGCTCTGGCCTGTACCCCGATTCTTTAAAAAAAAAAAAAAAAAGTGCTGCTGTGAGCACAGGAGGGCTTACGCCCCCTGAAGGAAGTGTATTTTCACTAGAGGAGTTGTTGAGTCATGATATGACATCCCTTTGTTTTCCTGACCTTTGTTGGAGCTCTTGCATGAGCTTTCAGAGGCCTCTTTATCACCTTGATGGGCCTTCCCTCCCTTCCTTTGACTTTCCTCACCACACATGGTAATCTCCACAGGAGAGGAAGGTAAGGCCTGCCTCGCTGCTGAGGCTGGGTGGGGGACAGCCGTCCCCTCCTGTGGTGTCCTGTCACTTCAGGTCTCACTTGCTATGTGTCATGCTTTCTGGCCTGCCTGTTTTGCTGTTTCAAACTTTGTCCCAGGGAGCCCTGTGCTCTCCAGCAGCAGCAAGTTGGGGCTCTGGGGGGGGGCCGAGAGAGCACGCCTGGGACAGGTACTGCTCCTGAGCCCCTCGCTGGCCTCAAGCTACTGAGATGCCCTCTGCTCCACCCGCAGCCCACGCAGCCCATGCCCTACTGCCCCTGGGAAACAGGCCCTTCCTGTCTGCATGCGGGAGCCAGCCCTGAGGGTGGGCGGGTGGAGGGGCGTGTGGCCGCCTGGCCTCCAAAGCCAGAGCAGAAGCCCCTGCACAGAGGGCCGCCCCGGGCACCCACACTCTCCAGCTGCAGCAGGGAAGCGCCAGAGACTGTGCTGGGTCTAGGCAGGTATCTGGGCTGCCACCCCAGGGAAAGCGTGGCCTCGCTCCCCAGGCTATGCTCGCTGGGGTCACCTGGGGTGCTGGCTCCAAGCGGCCCCCCACCTATTGGTCATGCTCACCACCCCCTTATCAAGGGTTGTCTGAAGCAGATTTGATCTTCAGCGTTTAGAGAACAAAGCCGGGTGCTTTCAATTACTTAGAACAATCTTGACCAAGCAGCCTTGTCTTCAGATAATGTCTCAAAACAACATCATGGGGCTAGTGAAATTGTTTTTAATGTATAAAAGGGCAACTGGGACGTCACACTTTGCAAAATATTTTACAAAGTCCCAATTTCATTAAAAACAGCCTTCATTAAAAACAGCTTTAATAGTGTTACATCATAACAGCCTCTACACTTTGAGACGATCAGACAATTAGTGGTTACAAGAAGGGAAGGGGGGGTTGGGCAGATAGGGCAGGAGGGGCAGCAGTGATCAAAGACTGAGTTGGACTTTATCTGTGGTGAATTTGACATAGAGTATGCCTAGATTTTCAAGGATGCACATCTGAAACTTACAGAATGTTACAATGCAATGTTACATGAATAAAAATAAGACATACAGTATTCAAATCATTCCTAGATTCGTATTAAGTCATACTCAGGCAGCTTCCTGCACAGTGGAAGTGACAGAGGCCCTCCAACAAGGGCAGATGTTGCACTGACAGAGACAGATCATTTATGTGGGTGATTTCTATTGCCCTTGAGTGGAAGAAATTCAGAACTTCTCCATCTGTCCCCATCAGTCTCCAGGGGTGCCCTGCCCACACAGCCAGCCGTGCCTCTCTCTCTTGCCATTTCATTCTCTCTGGCAGTATCAGGGTGGTTTTCTCTAAAGCCATTTAGATTTAGGAAACAAAGTTCCTTTATGTCTTTATGTGGCCAAACCCATCTCACCAGGGGAAGATCCTGGGGGAGGGGAGGGGTTGGGGAGAGATCTGCACTGGGCCTTGGGGGCAAAGGCCACTGAAAACCATAAGGAGAAAAACGTCCATCTACCCTTCAAGGTAAGACATCTCCAAACAAAGGACAGAGTGAGAGCAGAAAAGGAAATGAATTTTGTAGCTACAAGCCCCACAAAGATAGGTGACCTAAAGAAACAACCCAAGCAGGCAGCTTTTATACTTTGCTGACAAGGAAATAATAGATTTATGAAGATTTAACAAGATGAAGAAACCTAGGTTCGTAGTAATAAGTGAGTGGAAACCAAAAAGTTGCAAGTTTCGTTTGCATAGTCCTCTTGGCCCCGAATTCCCGTCTCTGAGGAGGAGGACGTCTCTGCCTCCTGGACAGGAACACGCCTTCCACCAGCGCGCTCTACCCCCTGCCTTCAGTGGGACAGACAAGAGTCCATGTTCATCTTGTACTAGCATTTTCTCAGGTAACTAATTCAAAATCATCAATATGCCGCATCTTGAAGCCATGACAATTACATGTTAGCAGGGTGTATTCGCGAGGGTGCTCTGGAGAGATGGACCCAACAGGACATAGAGAGAAACATGCAAATGGAGACTTATTGTAGGAACTGGCCCTTGCAGTGCTGGAGGTCAAGAAGGCCCACAGCTGCCACCCATGACGGGGGACCCACTACAGCTGGTACTGGGATTCCATCTGAGTCCAAAGGCCTGACAACAGGGGTCCATGGTGTGAGCCTCGACCTGGCCCAGCGGCCCAAGAGCCTGGAGCACCCAGGTGCAAGGGCAGGAGAAGATGGGTGTCCCAGCTCACGCGGAGAGGGAACTCACCCGTCCTCCATCTTCTGGTTCTGTTTGGGCCTTCAGGGGTTGGATGAGGCCACCCACACTGGAGAGGGCCATCTCTGCTTTACTCAGTCCACCAAGCCAAATGTTGATTTCTTCTGGAAGCATCCTCTAGACACACCAGCTTTCTGCCTGAGAGTCCTCCGGGCAGCCCCCAGCCAGCAGCTGACACATGGAATTAGCCATCGCACAGCATGTCCTCGGCGTGTGCTCCCAGACCTTCTGGAAGCCACGTGGAGGTGAGCTTAGGCAAGTCAGGCACAGCGTACTCCTGAGCCAACCTAGCCGACAGGGTTGGGCTCGGGAGGCCAACGGGAATGGGATGGAAAGAGGGAAAGCAGAGAGGAGGGGGAAAGCAGGATCGCTCTGACTAGTAGCCAGTGACCTCCTGGCCTTGGGGAGTCTTGCAGTCAGCACCCCAGGACTGTGGGCCCAGCACTGCCTGCCCCGGGCCAGAGCGGCCTGCACCCAGGCGACAGGCCTGGTGCTGTCAGGTGTGCCTGCTCCTTCTCGATTGCTTCCACATTGATTTTGAACCATACCAGTGACTCCAGTTCCACCGGCCCATGGCAGCCCCAGGCCCACCGTGGCAGGCCGTGCATGGTGCCTAAAACCCTGTGCCCTTCACATATACCGTGAGCGCCTCCCTGAACTGAAAAGAGCTGAGAAGTGAACATTCCTGCTTCCTCTCTTGGCCGGGGTGGGTGATCGGCTATCAACCCAGCCCATCCTTGGGAAGATGGATCTGCCGGAGAAGTGCCGCTTTCAAAATGGAAACCTGGACGGAAGCAGACAGTGGCGAGCGCAGCTGATATATGTTGAGGTTTTACACCATCATTTAGCAAGACGTCACTTCTAGCAGGTGAGGCAGATCAAGCACCAGTTAATTTTTCAAAACCTCTAGAAGGAAGATGGTGTGAAAGAGCGAGGTGGGGCAAGAGGGTGTTTCATCATCTCTCAGACACAAGGACACAGCTCGGGTCTGTGCGTGTTTTCTAGGGAGTGTGTGCTGCTCCTTCCCAGCTTCAGAATTCTTACTTCGTTCGCCAGGAAGTTCACCTACATATCCGTCCACCACCTTTCCAAATGCGAAGCCTTTAGCTGGCAGAGAAGAAAGAATCGCGGCTATTCGACCAGCAAGCAGACCCCCCGAGGCTTCAGCATGCCCACGGTGGTCTCCTGCTGCATTTTAGCAGGTGCAGCATCTGTGACCGTGGAGTGCTTGTCTTAAGTGCGTTGATTATAGCGCCTCGTCTCTGGCGCGCCAGACTTACACCAGCCTCCTTTTCTCTCTGGGTCAACACTGTGCCTTTCTTCCCAGATCATTCTTGTCTCCTTCAAACCTGTCCTCAAAGCCCCGAGCCTGCAGCCCAAATTATTTCCGAATACAATCACAGCCAGTGAGCACTTGCGCTCCAGTCCCCAGTCTCCTCTGAGTGAGGCCTCAGTCCTCGAAGGGGCGGGGGCTCTGCAGACGCAAGGGGCTGAGACCCAGGACTGGATCCCTCGTCTGTGCAAAGCTTGCTGGATTCCTGAAGAACAAGTTCGCTCTGGTCTCGACAGCTGCACACTGAGGTCCCAGAGAGGCAGGTGAGTTGACCCCGGAGGACAGGCAGCAGCCTGAAGCCTGGGCCCCTACACAGATTAATCCTGGGGCCGTCTCCAGCTTCAGAAAACTCAGATGACCCTGGGAACTTAAATGCCGCTTCTGCAGCGCCGCCCGCAGGTGAGTGGTGGCTTCCTCCGGTCACCCACGGGTCCTCTGAGACTCCTGTGAGCTGAGGGGCGCAGTCCTCCAGCGAGGGCCTTCCCTTCTGTTGCCTGCACCTCCTCCCCCGAGGGCACAAAAAGCCCCTCCCTGGTGCTGTCACCACAGAGGGACACATCTGCCTCCTGATTCAGCCGGTCAAGTCTCAGCTGGCCCCAGGGGCACGCGCCTGGCAGGCAGGCCAGCACCCCCAAGGCTTCTGTTCTCAGAGTCTCTGCATGCACAGTGAGTACAGGCGAGAGGCTCCATACGGTGACTGCACTGAAAATTCTGAGCAGGGTTCCACTATGCTGGATGAACAGGCCGGCTCCGTACAAACACGATCCTGACAGGTGAAGCGGGTCAGAAGTACACGTGAGGAAGGGAGGTGGAGTCAGAGGGTGCAGGCACATGTGATGATGCTTCCAGCTGGCTTGGACGGGAGCCCACGAAAGCAGGCAGTCTAGGAGCGTAAGAGAGCCAGAAATGGTCTCCCCTGGGGCCCCACCAAGGCCCTGCCCTGCTGAGACCCTGGCCACACCGAGCCAGTGAGATCCATGTCATACTCGGAGTGATAGAAAAGTTAATTCAGATATTTTTTAATATAAATTTTTTTTAATTTACATATATTTGACATCGATTGTATCCCCATGTATTCCCCATCACTGTAACACAGGTGCACCAGCACCTCAGTCCCCCGTGCTCCCATCTGCCCTCCACCCTTCCCCTCTTCCCTCCCCACCAAGTGTCCCCAGTTTGTCTTTGTCTTTTCATTTTTGGTTTTTGTTTCTTTTTTGTTGTTGTTATTATTATTGTTGTTCTTACTCCTTTCCTTGATCTTTATTTGGTTCCCTTATAATTCAGATATTTTTAAGCCTGTAAATGTGTGGCAATTTTTTACAGCAGCCCTGGAAAGCCAACCCAGCATGCCTTTGTTCTACAAGTCTCTCTCCACCCGATAGGCCATTCTGCACCCCCAATCCCGCACAGCAGGTTCTGGCAGGGCCCCACGGTCACAGGACAGTCAGAAACACACCCACGTTCTCAAATGGTCAGGGACCAACGCCCCAACCCCTCCAGCTCCCAGCGGCTTCCCACGTCCTCTAGGTGCGAGTCCTCAGGTTAAAGGCCCCTAAAATATTCCAGAGAGAACTGGGGCTCAGCAGCAAAGAGGAAGCCTTGATGTGTGGACAGAAAGACAGACCTTCGCTTGATCCTCTTACACGCACGTGCCTCTGTGCCACAGTCTGCTGTGGCGTATCTAACAAGCTGCCCGCCAATAACTTACCGGTGGGAGGCGGCTGCAACCTTGGGAGGGCAGCTAGAGGGAAGTGGCTTTATATTCTTAATGGAGGAGGCGGCAGCTTCCCCGTGTGCAAGGCTGCCTGATGGCCCAGAATCCTGGAGCCAACAGATTCCATTCTGGGCCTGGAGAAGCCAGATGACGGCAGAGCAGGCCGGGGTCACACCCGCAGTGTGGGGCGGCTGAAATGCCGCCTGGTCAGTTTCACTTCGGTTCCCTCCCAGATCTGCAGAGGGGGCAGCGTGGCTGCGGGATCACTGGCGAGCCCGTAAGAGCGGTCCCTGGCACCCCCTCATTGGATGACATTTCAGGTCCAGGGCCGCCCAGTCGGGGTGCTCAGGCACCCCCTAGCTCCCAAGAAAAGAGCTTTGCTCATCACCCTGATTTTCCCAGCAGCCTGAGATCAGTGCCCGTTTCCCGCTCCAAGAGACGCTTTGTGGAGATCGGGGGCAGCTTCTGAAGGCCCATGAAAGGAACAGGAATTCAAAGACATTTTTTCTGTCCTCAGCTAATGCTCGCTGCATGGTCCTCTGAATTATTCATCACTGAAATCGTGCCATCAGCAAAACCAAGCCATCTCTGTGAGGGAAAGTCTACCCACAGAAGTGTTAGGAAGTAGAATATGGATTAGGACTGCCGCCCCTGCTTTTGCCCTAATTATTTTTTCTGTACAATTCAAACATCACTGTGGTTAATGCTACAGAAAAGCAAAATCGGATTATTCATAATCACTGATATATACTTTAACGCTCAAGGGTCAAATTTGTTATTAAATGTTAAATAGTTTTCTCAGTGTCAAGAGATTTTTCAGCTATGTTATATTGTTAATCTTCTTCAAGGAGAATGCTATCACCCAAGACATGTGAACAGAATTTTTTAAATGTCAGAAACTTGTGTTTCTAGGGTCACGGCCAGGTTATTACTGGGAATCCAAAGTTGCTCCTACTGGGTCTCTGCCTCTCTCCATCATGGCTTTTTGAGTAAGGCCTGTATCATGCACTTATGCACACACACATGTGCATACATACATGTACACAGACACACACGCACATGCACACACGCACATGTGTTAATGATGCTGCGCCAATTCTAATGTGTCCAAGTTTTTTCGTACAACCAAGCAATTCTCCAACACCGGCTGTGGTCCTACAATTCAATTCAATTCTGACACTGTCTACCCAGAGACAGACAGAGGCAGCTTCCACAAGGTAAGGGCTCGGTCCCACCGACACCGTCAACCCCCCAAACCCCCATGACCGGCTGTAAATCATGGGTTCCCACCGAGGCCTCCTTGGGTTTGATTCATTTGCTCAGGAAACCCATTTGCTCACTTGATACTGGTTCACTACCAAGACTACTCAAGGACATGAATCAACAGCCAGATAAGGGCCACTTAGGACGAGGTGCCAAACCAAGTAGCTTCTATTCGAGTGGAGTTGGGACCCAGATTGTTGGCACATAGAAACGTCTGTTTCACAAACCTAAAGCTCTCTGAGCCTCTCCCTTCTGAATTTTTATAGAAGCTCCATTCCATAAGCACGACTGACCCAATCATCTGCCACTGGTGACTGATACGACCTCCAGCCCCTCACTGCAGCAGACCCCTCCTGTCTCCCCACTGCTCCCCTCAGCAGTGTAATTCAGTAGATCTGTCTGTTCTGCTCCTCACTCTGTCTCTGGTGAATCTCTCACCACCACCACCCCACACCTCTGGCCTGTACCCTCAGAGTAGATGTGAGGGTCACCCCCTTCTTGTCTGTCATGTGAAGTCTCCCTCTCCCCAACTTGATGCCCCAGGTCCCAAAATGCAGGACAAATATCCCTGGTCGGCTCCATTATTCTTTTGAAGTTACAACCACGTAAATTCTCTATATGTATTTACTTGATTATTTTTCCTTTGTTAATCCATCTGATACTGTTTTGATTACTTGTCCAGTCCGAGAACCCAGAGGGGTGGGGATTTTTCCCCCTGTGCCTGGACAGATTTAATAAAAAAGAGAGAGAGACAATAGCAGGCTTCCAAGATCAATCAGCTCCTACACAGGGATTGATTGAGCACCCAGGAAGAGACAGGGGTGGGCCTGTTTTATGGATATAACACAGAAGTCAGGCTGGGTGTTCCCCGCAGCAAGCCCCCTGCAGCTGGCAGGGCCCACCCATCCCATCTCCACTGGGAGGAGCAGGTCCTCCTGGGCCTACTAGCTCAATAATCTACATGAGAAAACACAAATTCTGCTGACTGGTCTTGAAAACACTCTGGTTGGAGCCCTGATAGAGTAACTTCACAACAACTTGGAAAAGTCTATCCGGCACCTTTTTTTTTTTTTTAATTTATCTTCTCTACAGCATTTTTTCTCTGCTTCTAGGATCAAAGTTGGGTTGCAGTGTCCTGAAGTCACATACTGTTAAATGACATATTACTGTTACAGGGCAGGGAGAGGAGCACTCAGAACCCCCAAGCCTGCCCTCTCTGAATGGGTTCTGCCATCCGCCGCATTAAGACAAACATACAAAACC
>JAGFMF010011658.1:10615176-10629937 GCA_019455555.1 Galemys pyrenaicus | reverse complement strand
TCTCTCTTCTGCAGAAATCTTCTTATCCTCAGCTCCACCCACTTAGGGCGGAACCAGGATTTTGGGAACTTCCCCTTTTCCTGGGACCACCCTGTTACATTACTACTGTGCCTACAAACCCAGTGCAAATGTTCCCCTACCCAACACTGCAGCTCCTAAAATGTAAAAAGTCAGCTTTTGTGAGGCCCCTGGGGGGTCAGCTTTCAACTGACACCTCCCTTTCCTTGGGCTATGGTAAAAGCTGTTGAAAGTCTTTTAAATACAAAACCCAGTCTCAGGATGTTTCTTTGAGAACAAGGCAGGGTTAACACAGCGGGGGACTCACAATCTCTGATTATTGGAGGAGAAACTTCCCTAATGGGGGAGCAGGTGGGGGAGGGGGCTGATGAAGACTTGGGTCTCTGTGATTCCATCCCTGTGCTTTCCCTTGGCACCTTCCTTCCTGCAGAACGTACAAACTTTGGTTTGTATCAAACAAAACTATAAGCTTAGTAGTACAAGCTTACCCTACAGGTCAGCCCACAGCTGGTTAAGTAAGGTTAAGTCTGCCCAAATACAACCCAAGTATAAAGTATACCCAAGTGCAATTAGATGATACTAGTGCACGGTGGGCAACTTTGTTCCCCAAACAGAAAGTGGTTAAGTCTGCCCAACTTGGGGATTTACAATCAAAAGCTCATCAAGTCACATTTTTCAACTGCTTGTAAGAGTATAAAGCTGACATTTTCTTCTCCATCTGCCTGATTTCTTGATTTCAAATTCACTCAGAATTCAAATTGATAAATTTTACCCAGAAAACATTTCTAGAATTTACCCTGAGAAACCACCTCTACAAGAAACAGCATATGCACAAATTACTCATTTCTGTGTTGTTTGATAGAGGAAAATATTGGATACAACTAAAATGCCTGTCCCAGAAGACGGGTCGTGAAAACTTATGGTACACCACATAATAGAGTAATATTAGCCATTTAAGACAAGAATGAGAAAGATCTCCATAAAATGATATAAATAACTTCCAGAATGTACTATTAAATGAAAAAAGCAAGGTTCAAAGGAATTATTTAGTATGACACTTCTTTGCCATGAACCAGGAGGAGTACATACATACATATGTACACACTCTTTTTCTCATAGGCAAAGACTTCCTAGAATCTAATAATAAAAAGTCAACTATGGCGAGAATAGGACTAGATGTCGAGAAAACGACAGCAAGGAGACTTCTCTGATTATAACCTTTGTGTTGTCTTGATTTCTGAGCTATATTTCACTCTCAAATAACTCATTAAACAAATTCTAAAAGTGAATACAAATAAATTGGGATAATCACATACCAAACTGATAACAAGGCCACAAAGAAAAAATAATTAATTCAAGTAATTTTTAGCACATTCCTTTAACTGCATACACTTGGAAAAGGAAGAATCTAAGAATAAAACGAACTGCCCCAAAAGACTTGAACTTTACTAGGTAAAGTTCTCTACTAGGTAGTGATATTAGTGTCATAATCCTAAAACTACTCTGTATGCATTTTAGGTCAAAACAAATTAGTAAATATATTGATTTGGGGGAGTCAGTTATCAAAAAGAAGACAACTAGAAACCAATATAGAATGAAAGTGAGGAAGAACCACATGGTATTCTATTTGAACTGGAGGCATTAATATAAACTCATGAGCTAAAATACACATTTTTCCCTAGTTGTCCACAGAAGGAATCTAAAACACACTGCAGTAACAAGCAGTGCCTGTTTAAATGTTCCGTTACCATTCTCAGTTAGCATCACACCCAATAACTCTAGTTATTTGTCTTATCTCCTCACTCCTGTGGGGCACACGACATGTCTTCTCTTTTGTATCCTCCATGGTCTCTAAAACCATGTCCATGTCTTAAAACTCACAAACTCTCCTATCTTACTGAATAAACAGTCTACTAGCAGAATTTGGATATTTCTGGAAGTTATTTGGCAGCACCAATTATGTCATCTACCAAGTTACCCTTAACAGATTAGGACATCATAATCATTTCTCTTTCACAGAGACCTGCGATCAAGACTTAATTCATCCATTCAAAAATATTCACCCAACATCAATTAAGTGTCACACCAGGATCCTGGGGAAATAAGGGTAACAAACACAATCTGTTCTCGAGGGGTTCAATAGCGCAGGAAAGGCAAATACATATGACCGGACAGCATGATACAAACGGATATATCCCACAATAAGAATAGGAGCTAAGAGACATAGAGCCTGCACCTGAAAGGGGCTGGTCTAGTTTCAGGAAGGAATTACACTTCGAGTCCTCACTACCATTGAGTACAAAGAGAACCTCAAGACCGACCCTGTCTAATCAAGGCTGTCCTCAAGAACCTAAGACTATGATTACACTACTCCCTACCACTGTGCCAGATCTAGGTAGAGCTAATACTTCAAAGCAAGACAATCTCAAGTTTTACGTATCCCTCAGAACATCTCATTCTTGACTTGCAGGATAGTTTGTCAAGGATCTTTAGTGCAGATGTGGAAGAGCATCCATCCCCCCGAAGAAGCTGTATGCTGTGTATAATAACAGCTGTGAGGAAAGGGCACCCGTAGCACGAAATAGTCACTGTTTATCAACTTCTCTCTGCTATCAACGTAATTGCACAGTACACAGGCTCGTTAATAACTGGGCACCACCATGGAAAACATGTAGTTCAAAAACACCTGCACTGGCAAAGCAAAGCTGAGCTGACCCAGTTATTTCAGCCATCTCTAATTCTGGACGGGGTATTAAGAATAACTGAAAAGAACCTTTGGCAAGAAATGCAGATAATTTTCTTGGGGAACAAAGTTGCCCACCATGCACTAGTATCATCGACTTATACTTCTGTATCCCTCTCCCCCATGAAAAATTCCAGGGGTGAAAACATGTTATCTAGACCCTTTCACTCACTGACAATTTCTCTCTCATATCTGATTTGAAATTTTTTAAAATTCCAATCTAAAGCCCTTTGAAGGACGGGGATGTTAATGAGATCCTGCCAAGCCCAGGATGGGAGGTGGTGTGCTGTGCCGGGCACAGATGGCTCACACAGAAGCCACCAATTCAACATGACAGCCCAAGATTAAGCTGCTCCCTTTAAGTCTGCAGCAGTTCTGTGCCCCAATCCTTAATAACTTCTCCAGGAACCCAAAGGAAGTTGGGTCTACATAGAGTCAACAAGGTGCTTTTCATAGAACATATGCCCTTGAAGAAGATTGGAACTAGAAGACATGGGATCATCTGTTCTACTCATCCCCAAACCTAGGGAATTCCCAAAAGAATCACACTAAAACTTGATGTGCAGAAGTCTCTCTAGACATTTCAAAAATACTGAATTGCTGTATATTAAACCACCCAGTTATTCAGGATAGATCTTACAGATATTTTGTCATTTCTCCAAATTTTCAGAATTTTTTACAAGAAAAATCATTACACATATTTTTTCATGTGTTTTTTGTACCCCTCTCCAGTCTTAGTTTCTGTTTCTCTCCAAAGACTATTCTCTTAAAGATGTGTTCCCTTTCCATAATTATTTTTCATTTTGAATATACATGTGAGTCCACAAACACTATATTGTATTGTTTTATGTTTTAAAACGTACATAAATTATATAGTACTATATATAAGTTGTAACTGGGATATTTTTTCACTCAACATTTTATTCTAGATTTATCTATGCTGATACATGAAGATGCATTTTATTCATTTTCATTGCAGCAGTCACTTTATTTTTGAAGTATCTCTTTTAAGCTGCATTTTTGCTTAAAATTTAGTAACTTTTTCAGTATGCCTGTGAATAGAGAATTTTATTGACATTTGTTGTGAATCCTAATATAACATTTCTACAATGTTATTTTGTGCTTTTATTTATCACAATTTTTCTTTCCTACTTTTTTTTTTTTGGCTTTATATTATTTTTTCATTTTATGTCTTCTTTTTTCTTACATGGGTCTAGAAGTCGTGCTTTCTATTTTTATTCTCCCAGTGACTATTCTTACTATTTTAATGAGCATGTTTAATCAAACAGGCTTATTAAAGTTAATAAGTACCTGAGTTCTACTCACAATTAATGACAGAATATTTTCATTTAAAACTCCAAAGTCCCTTCTTCTATATTGCCACTGTTTGTTCTTAGATTCACCTTGTTTCAAAAATCCCCATAAGTTGGTCCTTTTTAATGTAACTCATATTTAGATATGCAACTTCCCTACAGAAAACAGAACTAACAGGAATAGTGGGTTTCCTTCTTATTGTGCTTCAATAATTATAAGTAGAGTATGTGAGTAGAAAACTCTCACAAGCTTTGTGTGCCTCTTGGTGTCTTAAACCATCATTTATTCCTGAATACCAGTTTGTTGGGGTATAAAATTCTAGGTTGAGTTTCACTTTCAGCATCAGGAAGTAGGTTTTTCCAGTTCTTGCATCTATTATTTCGGAGAGAAATGATTATAAGCTTATTACCACTCCTTACAGATAACCTACAGTTTGTTTCTGGCAACATCTATGATTTCTTCTTTGACATTGATGTCAATTTCTACTCCCTACTTATTGGCAGAATCAAGAAGAGAATCCAGGCGCTTCCCTGGTGGTGCTGAGGTTAAGTCTCAGCACTATCAAGCTATCACCAGCCACTGAAGCGGCATGAGTTCAACGCCTGGCCAAGAAGGTGACCCATACGGCATAGCAGACCTCTCCTGTCTCACCCGCTGCTCTCCTTCAGTAGATCTGCCTGTTCTGCTCCCCACTCTGTCTTTGGTGAATCCTCTCACCTCTGCCCCAAATATCTCTGACCTATACCCCAGTTCTTGTATGCATAAATTTAAAAAAAAATCTTTTTTAGAAAAAGAAGAGAATCTGTATTTCTTAGGAGAAAATACTAAGGAATAATTTAGTACAGTCATAAAGCTTATTCTCTCAGACAACAAAAGAAAATCAAAATATGGCTTAATAATCCTTAAGTCAGAAATAGTAAATCATAACCATGCTACAAGCTATCACTTTCCTAGCCTTTCATACAGAGGATAGCCACAAAATTTATAAGTTTATGTTATGGATCCATTTTTTTATAATAATGCCTTTTGTACAATAATGCTTTATCTAGGTATCCAGGTTATCTCTCTTAACTAGTTATCTAAATTTAGTTTTTTAAATATTTTCTCCATAATTTAATTATGGTTTTATTTTCTACACCAAACTTTACCTCATTGGCTTCCCATAAAAATCAAAATAAAGCCTAAGATTATTAGAAATTACATTTATTTCATATTTAATGAGACAAACAAAATGACTTTTTTCATATAATATTAAAAGTTAAATAAAACATGGCTCTTATCCTCAAGGAGTTTATACTTTACTGAAGAGTGAAAAGTGCTATGGGGCTTCCCTGGTGGTGCAGTGGGTTAAGCAACGCACTATGAAGCAAACTGCAGCCACTGCAACATGAGTTTGATCCCTGCCGCTGGCCAGGGAGGGGACCCACATGGCGATCCCTGCCGCTGGCCAGGGAGGGGACCCACATGGCGCGGCAGACCTCTCCTGCCTCGCCCGCTGCTCCCCTCAGCAGTGTACTTCCGTTGATCTGCCTGTTCTGCTCCGTGCTCTGTCTGTGGTGAATCCTCTCACCCCCTCACACCTCTGGCCTATACCCCAGTGCCTGTATGCATAAATAAATAAATTAAAAAAAGAAAAGTGCTATGATAGGGTTAAACTTGTAGATATTTGTAGGTTGTTTTCAAGGTGGGTGGAGGGTGCTGGATAATTTAGTGTGCCTGTGTATATCATGCTATAATTTTTTTCCTAAATGTAATCACTGTATTCCATTTTGAAAACATTTTTATTATATTATTCTACATAAGTTTTCAGGAACATTTGAAGTATCTATCATATTCTGCTTCATAAGCCTCTCCATCTTCATCCTTTCTACTACCTATGACTCAGTCATACTGAATGACCCACAGGTCTCTGAAGCTGTCACTTATTTTCATGTTTTTGAGTCTTTACCCTAAATGACTCTGGATAGAGTGCCTTTTCCCCTGAAATATCTCAGTCCATCCCTCCCATCACCACCACACCTCCACATATACAGGCACACTGCGTTACTGACTAACTCATTCTGGAAGTGTCTAGATGGCTTCCCTTAAGAAAAGTTGTTCAAGTTGGAGGAGTCAAGAGAATCTAAGTGTATTAATTAGGTGCTACAGAAAACAGAACCAACAGGAATAAATAACTTGAGAGAGAGAGAGAGAGAGAGAGAGAGAGAGAGAGAGAATGTCTCAATATCTGTAGCTGACAAGTTGGCGACATGAGAGAACCAACAATGTAAGTTCTGGTCCATGCCCAGGTCCAAAAGCAGAAGACAGATGCCTCAGCTCAAAAACAAGCAGAGAAGCAAGTTCTCCCTTACTCAGTGTTTGTTGTAAGCAAATCTTCAACTGATGGATGAGGCCCACCCACATGGAGGAGGGCCATTCCCTGTACTCAGTCTACTGATTCAAGTGCTAATCTCACCTAGAAACACCCTCACAGACATGCCCAGAATCATGTTTGACCAAATATCTAGGTACCCCAGGGCCTGGCCAAATTGACACAAAAAGTTAGCTATTATACAAGGCAAGAAGATAGGGAACCATACTCAGTGGAAAAAATAATCTACTTAAAGGCCTCAAGGCAAGAAGCAGCATTCGAGGGCACCATCAGAGATCAGTGTGGTTGAAGTTCCAGAGCAAGAGTCTGGGCAACCACAGATGAGGCCGAACAAGGACAAAGGCAGGCCTAGCAGGAGGTTTTGGGCCTAGGAGAGGAGAGGACTCCTAGGAGTCCCAGGAGAAGGGGTGACATGTTGACATGTATTCTGGGCCGTCGTGTGGTTCCTGAGAAATAATGTCTCAATAAATGTTTGCAAAGAATTAATAACCCATGAACAAACACAAAATCGACCTTAAGTTCAAAGTCATACAAGACTGAATTATTATCTCAGTTTGAGAAAAATCAATTCTCAAAAACAAATAATATAGAGACATACTCATGCACTCATTCAGCAAATATTTGTAAAGCCACCACTTAGACAAGTTATCATAAAGTATGGCAGAAAGCTATCAGAATCTCAGCAACTGTGACACAGACATTTTTCTGAAATCCAGCAATGCTTTTCATTTTAGTTCACTCTTTTTTCCTATTAAATTCAAGCAAGCTGAAATTTAATAGTTTTGTTAAGAAAACGGTATTATATGCTATAGTATCATTTTTTCCAAGACAATCTTGCCATCCATTATTGTTTGTACACATGATATCCATCAACTATTAACAAAGTTATTTCAAAAGAAAATTTTTAGTGATTTATTACCTTTCATCTTTAGATTGTTCTGTATTATCTCATTTTTTTAAATGAGTTCCTACAATTTTTTAAAACAAGCTCACATTGTACTACTGAAGACAAGATATTGGTTTTGATTATATCTAATTTAGTCATATAAACTTATGTCTCTTCCAGAACACACAGATCCAGGCAAAATTTTCAATCCAGACAGGTTTACTGACAAGCACAATGTCTCAGAGTCCAGCAGAGCAGTTAAGCTGACCCTTCTCAGAAATGCTGCCCATCCCCTCAATGCAGAGATCTGAAAATTGCAACTGAAAGGCAGAAGTAAAAAAATAAAATTAACAGGAAACTATAAATCAGAGGCATTCTGGAGGGGAGGAGAAGAGAGAGATCAAGGGGAGGGAAGAGCACAGGGACCATGGGATAGTGCACGGGGGACTCGGTGGTGGGAATGTCAGGGGGCTACACCTGAGAGGGGAAAACATAAAACGCACAAAAATGAAGAATGATGTAAAATATATATAAATTCTTTTAAAAAGGCAGGCGGAGCCCCTTACTTGCTCCTTCATCCCATGACCCCCACAATGCCTAGTGAGGGGGGAGGGGGGTTAAGTGCCACACAGGAGCCCACACCCTGGTGACAATGGCCCATTCTGAGGCTCTTTCTATTCAGGGAACATGACTTCGCACTCCCCAAATCTGAACTGGTAACAGTTAACCACATCCCTGTATTTCACAGAAACTCTACTATCCAAATGCGAGGATTCACAGGGCATCCTCTCACTAATTTTCTGTTACCAATTCCCTTTTTTACCAAAAGATTGAAGGGCTCTACCTTTGAAAGAACAGGGTGGGGCAAAGGAGCCCACCACCTCATATAAAACACCCCACATATTCTCACCACACCAGCTGCAAATGAAATTAAACACTCCCCCCCCCCATATAGAACACTGGTACTCCACTGGTGTTTTTCTCTTTTTAAAAGTTTTTTTCTCCAATATTGGTCATATAATAACATTTGTTTATTTATTCAACAAACACCTGTAAAGTGGTTACAGAAATTCTGCTAAACATGGAGAAACGACAGACAAATAAGGCATGACCCCTGCTCTCAAGAAGCTTTCAGACAGGAGCCAAATTTTCTACAATTAGAAACTTTATTAATCATTTTTTATTATGACACTATTGAGTAAAGACTAGAAAATTCTAGAAGGAAATTCTAGATGCTTCTACCACTATAATCTTAAAATAGAAAATGGGTGTTTGACAGGTGTTTGATGGAGAGAGAGAGAGACCTGATGTAAGAAAGTGAACCAAAAGAAATACAATGAATTGAAATTGACCGAAATCCAGTCCGAGACTCTTCTCCAGCAAGCACTGGTCACTGGGTGGTGGGAGCTACCCCCTGGCTTACGACACTTTTGGGATTGCTATCTGTGGAATATAGGGAACTCATTTGCCAAATTATGCTTGAGTGTCTCTCACTGATGTCTTTCAGGGGAATCAAGTAACCATTCTTAGCCATCGAGTTGAAATAAAATTGGCCCCAGGCTGGTGGTAAACACTAGCTCACTGTATATTTGGTAATTATTACTATGCCTAAGAATAAATGTCAACATCTACAAAAGCGATAAAAGAAACATCAACACCTTTCAGACCAATGTGTTCACCCAGGCCTAAGCCGCACAGCTGGGCTGTGAAAGCATGGGCAAGCCCTGACACTCCAAATTCTACCTGTCACACACCCAGTAGAGATTTGCAGTGGCTTTGCCTACAGAGATGCACCAACACACGATATGAGCTTCTCTCAACAAGCTTCTTCAATATGCTTTATAAAATCAGGGCCTTAATGCAGAAAAAAGAAATCTACAGCCACTGGAGGCCTTTAAAATTTGAACCCCACAAAGTTATCCTTGAAGACCTTCACCAAAAATTATTCATTTATTTGAAACTTGTCTCAAGCCACTCTTTCTCAATACCCTTGGTTTTATTAAAAGAATTAGAGCTTAGGGCCTCCCTGGTGGCGCAGTGGGTTAAGCAGCGCACCATGAAGCAAACCGCAGCCACTGCAGCACGAGTTCGATCCCTGCTGCCGGCCAGGGATGGGACCCACATGGCATGGCAGACCTCTCCTGCTGTGCCCGCTGCTCCCCTCAGCAGTGTACTTCTGTTGATCTGCCTGTTCTGCTCCCCGCTCTCTGTGGTGAATCCTCTTACCCCCTACACCTCTGGCCTGTACCCCAGTGCTTGTATGCATAAATAAATAAATCTTTAAAAAAAAAAAAAGAATTAGAGCTTATTAAGACAGTTAGAATAATCAGCTTTTCACAAACACACCCTGAGGATTTGAGAGAATAACCATCCTAACATCCCTGGTAATGTTTATTCATAGTTTATGGTAATTTTATAGAGTGAATATTCAACAAAGTAAGAAAATATTCTTTACCATGTCAAAACTACAATCTCTGATGGTTTCACACACAAAAAGAGAATCAGTTTTTCTTGACGAAAACTTGAACACATGGAATTTCTCTTTCAGATGCAGCAAATAATCATGATGGTTAAAGTCCTCATTTCAACTCCTCCTTTAAATATATAACAAGTTATAATAATGACTCCGTTAAATGGTGGGGGGTCTACTTAAAGGGATTAGATTTTGGAAATATGGGCTATTTTAACTGGGTTTTCCAAGCAGAATTGGCCTATTAATATCTCAAGAACCCCCTTTTGGATCAACAGCTCCTCAAGTCAGCAACCCGAGCGCTGGAGGGCCCACAGGGCATGGCTGAGCCTGCCAGGGGCAGGGTCAGGAGAGAAGGAACCCTCGAGGATGGCCAGAGTGTCAGCCACAGTCAGCTCCCCAGGGTGGGCCCAGCCGCTCCCCGTCCCAAGGCACAGCTCTTCCCACTCAACAGTCCTTCTCTCTGATTCTGGAATTCTCTGGAAAGGAGGCCATTCAGACTCTTGAACAGTAAGAAACTGCATTTCTATTGTCCACCTTCCCTCCCTCCAAAGATCCAAGGAAACCTGCCTCAGACTCAGTCCCCAGAGCATAAACAAGGATTTGATCTTCAAAATGCCCATGTGCCGCAAGAATGCCTTAGGTGGAAGACAAACTGGGTCTTTAAAATTCCTCTGCCCAATAATCATCCAGCAGAAGGCGAGACGAGACTCCGGCGAGCTACAAGGGAAGGGGAGAAATCAATTACCCAGAGGACAAAATCGGGGACACTGAACAGGGACCCCAGTCCTCCAGAAGATGAATCTGCCTTACAAGCTCTTGCGCAGCCTCTCGCTCATCCGTTCACGGCACGGAGCCGTCAGGCAGAGCGCGGCGCGCCGCAGAGCTCACAGTCTGGAAGGACAGTCAGACTAGAAAGCAAATGAGGCTCGGGGTGTCACGAGCCCGAGGGCAGAGAGCGGCAGGCCTGAGTTAGGGGCGACTCTTGCAGCCTGGAAAGGAGGCAACTCCCCAGCTGGGGTCTGAGAGAGAACAAAAGAAGTAAGGGAATAGGGTCCCCTTGGAGCAGAAGGAGGGGTGTGTGCAGACAGCAGCGCCTGAGGTGGGTGGGAAGCGGGAGGCACATCCAGCCGCCCAGCAGGCTGACGAAGGCCGCTCTGCGCCTGTCCTGGTCTCGCCCCTGCGGGCTGCGCCATCACACGTGCACCTCCCCAGAAGCTTGAAAAATAAAAACTACGGCGGGGGTCCCCCCCCAAGCCAATGATGTCAGGGTCGCTAGAGCTGGGCCCAGACACCAGTCGTGCAAAAAGAATCCCAATGGGCTCCAGTGCGTACAAGCCGCAAAAGCTCATTTTTAATAAACTCAGTTCCTTGGGTGGTTGTGCAGGTGACGTGGGCTCATCAATGAACAGCACAGGGGTGCGGACGGGGTTGCATGAAGAGTCAGAGATGCAAATGAGACCGGAAGTTAGGCCAGAGGCAAATCATCTTCCCAGCTCTACCTCAGCCCTGCGCCACATGTGGGCACCATCCTGGCAGCTTCACTCCACAGAACGGCTGGCCCTGGGGGCAGCCTCTTCTACTCCAGCCCTCTGCTACAGGAGGATGGGCGACAGGATTCAGAGGCAAGGGCTCTGAGGAACGTTCTGTGGGCACTGGATAGCCCCTCATCGGACAGAGATTTGATCGGCATTGTGGGAGACAAAGGCAGCTGACAGTGAGGTGGACAATAGGCACAAATGAAGTGATTCCTCCATGGACAGTTAGAGATGGGTGAATATGTGAATGTGTGAAGGAGAAAAATGTCTCCTGGAAGGCCAGAACCAGAAAGGGAAAAGACTCTCCATACTAATTTCAAGATTTCATGAAGACATAAATGTGTTCTCATACACAAATACCTTCCTCCAGTTCTACAGCAAACACCACTTACCACCCTGCACATGTCAGCTCTCAACACTGATGGCATTTGAAACATTTTTCATCATGTCTCTAGAAAACTTTCTTCCAGCCTCTTTTGAGAATTTCATCTATTAAACAGAGTTGTTGGTTTTTTTCCTTTCTTAATGCTCTTGTGTAGTCATCCTCTGTCGAGAGTTTGGTGTAAATGATTTCCTGCCTAGTACAATTTCTTTAACAGACAATTCAGATTTAAATTGTGTTTTTCCAGTGCTGATAATTAATGATATCACTGTTGTTGGACTCTGAGCACGTACTTTTAGGCTACAGGGTGAGGGTTATTATTCCCTCTTTACACACGATGCTTAGATGATTCCCCTTCAGAGAGGTCATGATTACAAGGAAAATAAGCCATCCAACACCAATTATTTGCATGCATCTCTAGCGCTTCAAAATTATTATTTAGCTCTAGAAAATAAATATGACAACTTAATCTTTCCTATTCATTAAATTCAGTGTCGTATTTATTAGGTAAAATAGCTATGTATTTATTCCTAGGGGGAAAAATGGCTATCCTGCTTTAAATTGTTCCTCGCACTTAGAAATGCTAATATTTTGAAGTGTGAACATGCTCAGAAATACACTAAGTATAAAATTTGGTATTTTTCCAAATGTTTTATTGCAACATAAAATTGACCATCTGAACCATTTTTACGTGTTATGTACATTCGTCATATTGTACAGCCATCATTACATTGACGCCATCCTTATAAAGCTGAAAAACTGTACCTGCTAATAAACAACAGCTCTCCACCCCTCTCCAGTTAGAGGCACGATTCTACTTTCTGTCTGCCTCTGGGACTTTAACATCCCTAAGAATCATTTCTGGGACTGGCTTATTACAGCTGGCTTATTACACTTGGCATAATGTCCTCAAGCTTTATCCATGATATAGTGTGAGACAGGATCTTTTCCTTTTGAGGGCTGAATAATATTCCACTGTATATTATCTATAGGTACATATATATACTCCATATATATACATATATACTTCATATATACATATATATACTTCATATATACATATATATACTTCATACATATGAAATTTCGTGTTTTTGAAAGTCAAAGTAGACAAATATTGGCAATCTCAGAATTCAATCTAAGGGCCTCATTGGTGGTGCATGGGGGCTGAGCGCCACACTGTGGGGCTTCTGCAGCCACTGTAGCACAAGTTTGATCCCCAGCCAGGGAGGAAACCCACATGGCGCAGCAGACCTCTCCTGCCTCCCCGCTGCTCCCCTCAGCAGTGTGTTTCAGTTGATCTGTCTGTTCTTCTCCCCACTCTGTCACTGATGAATCCTCTTACCCGCTCCCACCCTCCCTCCCCCCGTGCCTCTGGCCTGTGCCCCAGCTCTTGTATGCATAAATAAATGAAATCTTTTTTTAAAAAAAGAATTAAATCTAATACATTATCATATTAAGATAATATCGTTCAGGATTTTCAGTGATTTAGAAGAAACTCTTTCTCTCTTTCCTGCAAGTGGCTGGCACTGTCAGGCAGAAAAAGCTGGATCCTGCCATCAGCATCTGAGCCCTGTTTCTTGGAGTGGGAGTCCGGATGCACCTTATTTTAGGGTACAGAAGAGTCAGGGTCTGCCTGAGGGCTCCCACTTTGGGCTCCTGAACTGACTGGATTTTGTATGCCTTTGTAGTCTCCAAGGGCACCATCTCCATCTTGGCCTCTGCCCCTGCTGCTGGAGACTGGCCTGCACCCACTGCCCGCCAGGCCCTTGCTGAGCAGGTCTTATTCACAGGGGGATCCCACAATGTAATTCTGCCAGTACAAGCTGGGGAGATAAGTCTTAAAAATAGATCAGAGTAATAATTCTGCAACAGAATTGTTATTTCTATGTACAAGCCTACTTTCCAGCAAGTAAGAGAAGTACTTTTAACTTCTCAGCACAATGTTCTATAAAAAAAGGGGAGGGGGAGGATATGAAAATGTTTAGTGTAAAGTAAAGCGCTCTTTAAAGACTAGTGGCTATTCTTTCTATTGTGTCCATGACAACAGAACAGAATGAGGAGGAACCTGCCTTCCCGATGATGCTGCATAGTCAGGGTCAGGAGAAAACAGCAGATATACAACCCAAGTGAGCATCGGGACAGGATACACTGTGGCAAAGGGGTCCAGCCCATGGACGTGTCATAATGTTACTAGAAAGATGAGAAGGATCTACATTCTCCAACACCTGCAGACCATGCATAAGAACATCTGTGCATACTATTATGTGTGACTGTCTCTGAGGTCTTAGAAGCTAAATAGTGAATACTTGAAAGTGGTTCCCTGTGGGGTGGGGAGAGAGAAGGAAGAGGAAGAGGAAGAAATTTGTATGTATCTCTTCAACAAACCATGCATAAAAGAGAGAAAGAGGCTAGAACCATGGATATGAAGAGGCAAGAGACAGATCAATTTGTGGCTATATGTTGACTTTACAAGACCCTAATTTGAACAAAATTTAAATGAGGCAATGGGGAATCCGCACATTGGGTATTTGCTATAAAACAACTGAATATAATTTGGGGAAATAGGATAATAGATTGGAGTTGCTTTTCAAAACCCTCATTTTTTTAGGGAGTCACTGAAATATTTGCATCTGAAATGGTATTTGCTGCCAAAATAATCCAGTGGCAGGTATTGATAAAACAAGGTGACCTGCCCCAAAGCAATAAAAATGAGAGAGATGATAAATAGATGGGACTACATCAAGATAAAAAGCTTCTGTACAGCAAAGGAAACATTAAACAGAACAAAAAGAAACCCCACTGAATGGGAAAAAATCTCTGTGCTCCACACAATGGACAGGGTCTGATCACAAAGACATACAAAGAACTCATAAGACTCAAGAAAAATAAAGTTAAAAACCCAATCAAAAATGGGCAGAAGAACTTAAAAGACACTTCGCCAAAGAGGACATACACATGGCCAACAGGCACATGAGAAAATGCTCAACATCCCTCATAATCAGGGAAATGCAAATCAAGACCACACTGAGGGACCAC
>JAGFMF010011658.1:10578010-10614990 GCA_019455555.1 Galemys pyrenaicus | reverse complement strand
TTCCTCAGTCTACTAGAAATGGAACTACCATATGATCTGGCAATCCTGCTCCTAGGAATCTACCCAAAGGACACAAAAACACTGACCCAAAAGAGCACCCGTACCCCTATGTTTACTGCAGCACTATTTGTGATTGGTTAAGACCTGGAAACAACCCAAATGCCCAAAAGTAGAGGAGTGGATCAAGAAGATGTGGTACGTATACACAATGGATTATTATTCAGCAATCAAAAATGACAAACCAGTGCCATTTATAGAAACATGGATGGAGCTAGAAGGAATTATACTCAGTGAAACAAGTCAAATGGCAAGAGAAAAATATCAGATGGTTTCACTAGGAGGAATATGAAAGAGCAACCGCTACAATAACAACAACAAAAGAATGAGCTCAAGGAAATGGGCAATTACAACCAAAAGCAATCAAAGAAATAAAAAACTCAACAAGACCAAAAGGTCAAAGATAAACCAAAGGGACCATGGGGGGAAGGGAGGAGGGAAGGAGGGCAAAGAATGGGATGAGGGCAAAAAGAGCACAAGAGACTGAGGTGATGGTGCACGGGTAGAATGGTGGTGGGAACTCCCTGGGGAATACAAATGATGTCAAATATACTTAAATTTAAAGAAAGAAAATGTAGATATTCTAGGGGAAAAAAAAAACAACAACAAAAAAAGGTTACCTGATTGTTACTGTGGCTGGGTGATGCTACACTTCAGGGTTCATGACATCATTTTCTTACTTTTGTGTATTTTGAAACTTCCTATAATATCACAAAAAGCCTGCCGACTTCCTAGTCTACGCCTGCCACCTCCATCATTGTGCGATGTGGGCACAGCTGTTTACTCATGTATGAAATGGCGATAATGTGACTCTGCCCAGCATAAATTCCCAGTAAGTTCAGCCCCCATGGTGCCACTGGACAGGTCCTACCCACACAGCAGTAGTTATTTTATAGCTATGTGTCATCTCTTCTTGGAGATGCTGGAAGAAACTCAAACCCAGCATGTCTGGAATTGAAGCCATCAGACTGTCTGAGTGAGTGGTGAATGAATGCATGCATGCAAGCATCCGGGACGCCATTCTGGTCTATATCACAAAGGTTTCCTCATTTGGGCTCTCGTGCCAGCTGTCAGGAGTGCCCCATCTCATCTCTCCAACCTCGCTCGCTTGGAGGCATCATGAACTGAACTGCCTCCAGCTTTCGCCTCCTGCCCCAGGGCGTCTACAGGGGCCTCTGAACAGAAGCTTCTCTTCACAATCATTTTCTCCATCTGAGAAGGGATCTGTTTGCCAGATCTCTGGTCCTCAGCAAGTCGTGAACTTCCAAATTCTACAGAACCCCAACAACAAAGAACTCAAACTCTCTAATGCCTTCAGCGTTACTTGATCAGGCGCACCCAAGGTCGCAGTGACTAACTACTTCATACCCATCTACAGAAGATCCACATTGGATGTCTAATGATATCAGACCCCCCCCCCCAAGAAAGCCCAGCTATTCAGGGATCATATCACAACCAAAACCAGAAAAGAGACAACGCCCAAGAGATTCTGGAGCACGCCTTTGAAATCTGAGCAACTTCACAGGAGCCTCGTAAGAGATCACGCATCAAAATATGGTCTCCTGCTCGCCCCACACTAGTAATGTAGTAATGATTCCTCCATCGCTGCTCGGTAAGAGGCGCTTTCCATGTCCTCGGGAATAAATAACATGCTTCTTGTACACACAGTTTGGAAAATATGTTGCAGATCCATTTGTTCGTTGGCCAGTGAATTTATTTATATCTAGCTAGATACAGACACGGGAATTTTGCTGCCCCATTAACCCGCTGAGGAGCATAAAGGCTCTGTCTTTCATATTGCCCTTTTGTTCCCCTCCCGTGTGTGCATCAAGCAGTTCACATCTTGCATTTATTCAGCTCGCAGCTTCTCGCAGGCAAGTGCTAAGTAAACCATTAGAATCACAAGCTCACCATGACCGAGAGCCAGAAGCACACTAGAAACCGAGTCCGCTGCTGTGGTTTTGCTTGTGCAAAGTGGGATGCAGAGAGCTCGAGGGTCTTGCCCAAACCAGAAAGGCTGCTCAGTGGTAAAACAGGTTAGTGTCAAGATTTAAAGATTCTTAGATCAGGGCTGTTCGCCCCAGGCGATGCAAGTGCAATATCCTTGGACTTCAACCTACAGAAAACAAATTCTTCACTGGCCTTTAGAAAGCACCGCGTCTTCCTGCAGACCACCCGGTGCCAAATAATGATGTATGAGCTGCATTTAGCACTCGGGCAGCTTTCAAAGCCCTTTCACACCTCCAATTACATGTAGGGCTCACCTGGGAGCTAGATCTCCCCAGAGGATCGTCTGTTCTTGCTGATCCCTGTACACCCGGACGGCTCAGAGAAGGCAGGAGCAGCGAGACAGCCCCCACGCGAGGCCGACCACACAAGGTGACGTGCCAGCGGCCACGGCTTCTGCAGCTGCCGGCACACAGAAGCTTAGATCTGAAAGCATGCACTTCATTTCTTCACTCCTTTATGACTGCCACGCCCAAGTGGCTACAAGGCACTTCAGGGAGTGGGGGAGGGGGAGCAAGAGGGCTAGTGTGTCTATTCCCTCGATTGAAATTAAGCTCTCTGATATTGGCGACCAGTAAGAGTCATCAGTTGGTGATCAAAAATCAATGCACTCATAGTTAAACGAGTAGCTTCCTCCCCACCTGCTCCCCGCAGACCTACCCTCAGTTTCTCGTGCCAGACAAGCACACTCCAACCACCAGACGCCCTCGCTTGGCACCCTCTCCTGCCTCCCATTTCTCTCTCACCACTCACACCAGTGCCGCTCTGACGGCCCACAGGGAATGTGCCCTGATTCCCTCCACAGTTGGGACGCCACCCTCCACTTCCCATCGTCCCCTTCCCGAGAGGCCCCAGAATGGCCCGGCCACGCTGTGGAAGCGAGCAGAAGAGGCTCCCACCGGCCCAGGAGCGGGCACCAGCTGGCAGAAAAGGTGAGCACAGCTTGTTCTTTCTGGCAGCAACAGTCCTGGAGGAGCTCAGCAAAAGATCCAGTTTAGGTCAATGAAGCGTGTGGAGAAGTCTGAGGAAAGCCCCAAGAAAAGGAGCAGCCTCGTCTTCCCAGGGAGCTGCCAGTGCAAACACTTTGTCTCCCGCTGGGCACGGACAGCGCCTGGGCAACCGTCTAGAGCCAATCCACTGGAGGAGAGGAGAAGCGGAAAAAGGAGTCAGGGCTCTGGTGACTGTGCAGATGGATCCAGCTTTGCCTGAAGACCGCGTCCATCTATACTCTTTGCTTAAATACACCGCAAACTTCTATTTCTTTTTATAAACCCGTTTGGGTTGGGTTTCCTGTTCCTCTTAACCAGACATAATCCTGAAACAAACCCATTCCCTTCTCAGCTACACGAATAGTTCAGACTCTCGTCCCCTGCACGGAAGGATAATAACAGCATCTCAGCTCCGCTACCTGCCCCTGGAACAGCTGCTCTTTAAATAGCTACCTGTAGAGCTCACAGGGCAATGTCAAGTCACAATGTCAAGGTAGTCAGCCAGGCATCAGGGACTGACTTGAGCATTTTATGTACATAATCACATATGATCCTCACAAAAACTCTATGAAATAGGTGCTATTTTTGTCGTTATTTTACAGATAAGGAAAATAAGGCTGTGAGAGATAAAGACATGTTGTTAGGGGGAAAGGTCGTCCTGAATGGATTATGGGTGTGTGGACTCCAACCCCCACTCCAGACCATCAGTGTTCCAGAACCACAAATCCGATAAGATGATTATCGAAGAGTGGATCCCTGGGACCTGAGGGTGGAGTTAAGCAGCCAGGCTGGCTATAAAGCCAGAGGTGAGCCTGGGGCTCTCTCTCTTACTGAGGAGCCAGACCCCTTCCTTCAGGAGACATCTCTCTTCCTTCGGAGCCATCTCATTCGACTCAGAGCCAGCTCTCAAGGCGCCATTGCTTAGATCTGGTAGGGTATTTGTGGATTTGTATCCCTCTCTTTTTCCCTTGGTGTTATTACTATTTTATTCCCCTTCTTTCATAAAACCTGTTAATAACTTTTGCCACGTGTACATGGAGTTGGGACTTTTTAAAAGTCTTCTGAGTGCGCGGGTGGAGGACCCAGTGAGGGAGGACCCAGTGAGGGGAACCCATTTTACATTAGGGTTGCCCTGTAACAATGTGTCCAACATCACATTGTCAAGCAGCAGGGAACCTGGCTTGAAATTCAAGCCCACTTAATTCCTCTGCCCTTGATCTCAACCAGGGCCGTAGTCTCCTCCTGTACAAGTTCCTAGTACCGACTAAGTACAGTGTAATACACACGCACTGTAATGCCCTGTAACACACATAATACAGTGTAAACCCCTGAAGTGGCCCTCACAACCCCTTCCAGTTCCCTCCTACCACCGCATTCCTCGGGACTGTAAGATCCATCCAAAACAGACATCTCACTGCTCCCAACAGGACCCAAAGTCAACTGCTGGACTCTGCCTGGACCGCCCCCTCCCCTCTCTTCCCCTCTCTGCAAAACCCCTTCACGCACAGAGACCCAGATCAAATATCAAGCCCAGTCCACCTCTCCTTCCAGAAGCCATGGACCCTGGCCCCGTGCAGGCACTGCAGGTTTCACGGAGCGGAAGCCTTCTCGAGCTAGCTCAGGAAAGGCCTGGAGCTCGGGAAAGGCCTGGCACCTACAGGCTCGCCAGCTTCTAAGCACAGGAAACACAGGACGGTCAGCCACTGAGGCTCCAAGGCCCCCCCTAGGGACTCAAGGCTGCACTCTCGGCTCTCCCTTCCTCCCCCCTTCATCTGCTCCCCTCCACAGACTGCAGGGGCAGTTAAGCTCGCCTGTGTGCACACATTCCCCTCCCCACCTCCAGGCTTTCCAGGCCGCCCACTCTGACTCCCTCTCTCTGCTGACCAAGGCCCAGCACCCCTTACCATGACTGTCACATTCCCAGGGAGCCCCACTTCTCCGCCCTCCAACATCGCCTCCTTTGGGGTCAAGTGCCCCCATCCACTCAGCTGTGACTGCCGGGCGTGTCCTATGATAAGGTGGTCGACCTTCCAGCAGGGGCTGTGGGCACCCGGTGTGCCTTCCCCCACCTCACCCGTGCACGCCAGCGCAGTGCCCTCCTGCTGCCAGCACCCGGGCTCTCTGGAGGGCCTCCTCTGCCTGCTCCCAGGGAAGGGCACGAGCACTGGGGAGTTGACAACAGCCCCCACCGATGGCTGATGGAAATTACTCCAGTCCTGGGGCTCTGTGGGAGTAATGACGTGGGGTGCTCTTCAGAGTTCCCAGAATGCCCCATAGAATCGAGCCCTGGCAGAGGCCTGGCTGCCCATGGCGAGAGCCTGCTAATACACACCCTCTGTTGGCCGCCTGCCAGGTCTCCTCCTGCCCTGCCAGGTTCCCTGGATGACCCCCTGTACTCACATCCTTGCCTCAAGCCTGCTTTCGGGGGGCCCTGAGGTGGTGTGGCTGTCCTCTTAGAAAAAGGCGCTGGCAGGACGGAAAATCTGAGCAGTCTAAGGCCCGCTTTCACCGCGTTCTACTTTGCACGCATCACCTGTAGTGTCACACACACGTCTCTCCCAGTAGAGCAGTCCCTGCCTGGTCTTCCTCTTCTCCACCCCAGGGCTCCCAGCACAGAGCTTCCCAGCAGGCCTTCTACTGCTGGTAGCCAGGGAAGTGTACTGAAGCTGCCGGGTGGATTACACCACACCCAGATTATTCCTCACCCAGGGGAAACCCTTCACTGCGCAGCCCACCTGAGGATTTCCCAGCAACACTCACCTTTTCAGTACCCGTGACACACGTCGCATCTGCAAGGAGCAGCCCAACGCGATCACACAGTATGAGCTACTGCGGGAAACCACGACGTGTTAAATCTTGCAAACTTTTAATAGAAAACATAATTCCACTTTAATAAAGGAGAGTGTGACTTCTGCCCAACTCTGGAAATCTCCTCGTGGTATATTCATTAAACAGATACCACTGAAATATTTGCACTCGTTCTCATAAACTCTCTTAGATAGGTAATTATCTTTTTACTTCCCAGCTCTAAATGCCAGAAGGCAAACTCGTCAAAAGGTGCAGAGGGCAGGAGAAGGCTTCCTCTCACCCACATGCTGCCTGGGATTAAATGGCCTTCATCCTGAAGGGTGTGTGCAGAGCTGGGTGCAGGCTGCAAGAACAGACTGCTGGGTGGAAAGAGAGGTCCCAGAGGGCCCCTGTCACACTTTCAATTCTCGACTTCTAAAAGTTGGCCTGTGCCACGTGAATTACGAAGCGAAAACCTACCCTGAGTTTTGGTTCACCTTTAATAGACACACTGCAGGATGTTAGGAGGATAAGATACAGGGGCCTCCCTGGCGGCGCAGCGGGTTAAGCAACGCACTATGAGGCAAAGCGCAGCCACTGCAGCACGAGTTCGATCCCTGCCGCCGGCCAGGGAGGGCACCCACATGGTGCAGCAGACCTCTCCTGCCTCGCCCACTGCTCCCCTCAGCAGTGTATTTCAGTCCATCTGCCTGTTCTGCTCCCCGCTCTGTCTCTGGTGAATCCTCTCCCCCTCCACATCACCGGTCTGTACCCCAAGTATGCATAAATACATAAATCTTTTTTTTTTTAAAAAAAAAAAAGGAGGATAATATAGAGAGGGAAACTCGGGTCACTTCCGAGGCATTCGATCCATGCTTCCTTTAAGCAGCATGCAATGAAAGGCAGTGTACACAAGCGATCGCAGCCACGTCTGAATCTTCTCTGTGCTTCGCAGCCTTAACTTTCTCTTCTGTGAAATGGAGTTTGAAACAGTACCTGAGCCACAGCGCTACTGTGAAGACGGAACAAGGTATGGCAGGTAGAACCCTGGCACAAGGAGCGTGCTCAGAAGTCGTTAGCAGAAGCGTGGAGCGCTCCGTGCCCCCGAGGAAGAGGAAAGTGCTCAGTTAGTTCTCAGGCTTGTGTTGTCTTCGTTCCCTTACATCGGGCACTGCTGCGTGGACTTATGAGTGCAGCCCTGAGCCACAGCCCCACACATCTGCTGCAGCTGACTGGGCAGACCCCACGGCAGCTAGTTCCCTCCAGGGGATGCACCCAGCGGAAAGGCACACAGACGTGCACCCAAAGGCACGTGCGCACACACTCACAGCAGCTCTTCGTGTAAGGTCCCCAAGCTGGAGAGGACCGAAGATGGAACGGACAGTCCTTAACTGAGGTTAATAAGCTCCTGCAGTTGGCGGCAGCCTTCTTTTCGAAAGCCTTTCCTAAAAATCTTGCCACTCATCTCGGCGATTCTGATCTCTGCAGCTATAAAATTCACTGTCGTACATGAGAAGCTGCACGTCGAGGACCCTGACGTGGAGCCAGACTTTCTTCTTCCCCCTCCGCGAGCGTCCTCCTCCTGGGGGAAGCGAAGGCCCCTGAAGGTGGATGCTCCGGTGCCCCCAGCTCCACGGAGACTCGAGACACCCGATCCCAGAAACAGAGGGAAGCTGTGCGCACTGTGACCGAGTCTGTTTTTTTCTGACTCTCAATGCAGTTTCCTCCGGTCGCTTGTCAGCGTCGTGGTTGGTACAAGCTACGTCAGTCACTTATCACAGAAAGGACGGAGCCTGATTTGGATTTAAAACATACTCATCCCGACCCGGACTTCTCTCCGAAAATGCAAACGCTTCGCATAAAACTTCCTTTGGCAATCACCGGCCTTACCCTGCTCATCAGGATCAGCCAGCCCACGCAGTGCGCACGCGGGCGTGATGACGAGGCAGTCCCAGCTTAGCTGACGCAGTAGTGCAGTGTCGTTCGCTTTGGTTTTGTTTATCTATGTTTTAGTGATTGCTCGTCTCTGTCAATGTTTGCACAACGTTCTCTTGTCGCAGAACCCCACCACAACCCACCTGTGCACCCACCTGTGCACAATCCCCCGTGCCCTCCCCCGTTTCACCCCTCCCCCCGCCCTCCCCTGCAGAATGTCTCTGATTTATAGCTGCCTGCTAATTTCACATTTTTCATTGTTATTATTTTTCCCCTGATCCCTTTTTTGGTTCCCCTGTATTCATTTCACTGATAATGCAATGTTATTTTAATTTAGAAAAAGCCAAAATAAGCACAACCGCACCTCCCTGCCCCTGCAGAAAGGCCACAACTTCACGATCAGAAAGACCAGGCGAGAGCCCTAGAGAGTCGGGAACTGCTCCAGGCCCTCCTCCAACAGTAAGAAGAAGTGGTCACCCGCAACAGCGCCAGGGTCCTCTCCCCCGTCCACGGAACGCTGCCCACGATGCTGACGACGGGGACTGCTTCTCGTTCACAGATGGCCGTTTCGTCCTTAAAAGCTGTGACCATCTAGATGTAAAACCCCCTTAAGTAGATTATTGGCAACAACTGTGAAGCTTCCAGATGTGACCTTCCTGATGTCTTCCTACCACCACGAGTTCCAGATCCCTTGATACATTTCACTCCCCCTTGGCCTTTTGAACATACTCTCTACAATTACTAATCCCGCATTAGTATTTTTTGTCTTGCATTTACACCAATGATTCTCAAATTTTGTCTTTTAGAGACCACATCTTCTGTGATTCAGACAAAAATCTTCCTAGTGTCAGCTAATTTTTCTAATTTGCATAGGGGAAAACAAAACATTCAATTACCCCCCATTTGTTTATTTTCTTCTAGATTTTTCTAAGACTTTCAGCAAGTGCCATTGCTTAAGGATAACAGGGGGAAAGCTACTGAATCACTAATAAACAAATGCTGAGGGAACAGACAGTCAATCAAATGGTTAAAGCCAATGCAACAGAGAGAAAACTTTAATTTGACCTTATTGGTGCAGCACACCTACAATGGGTAAGAGAGGGAAGAAGTTGATAAATGGTTCTTTTTGCCAGAACTTGGCTGAGTGTTTAGTGAAACTTGGGGAGAAGGGGGAGCCGAGGCCATCGGCAGGAAGCAGCGTCCACACTGGATGAACCTTCCACCTCTAAGGTGGTCAGGAGCAAGTCAACCAAGGTGGCTGAATATGGGAGAAGCAACAGGAGCCAAAAGATGCTGGGAAGAGCAGGTGAGGAGAAAACTTTCCAGTTATGTTGGAAAGAAACAGGACGTTACAAGAAAAAAGAAAAGACGATCTAATGCCTTTGTGGAGAAGGGGGAAGCACAACATGTGCCCGGAGTAGACTTGGGTAGAGAAGTAATTAGAGATGCAGGTTGGGGCCACGAGTAAAGGCAAGCAGAAGAACCTGGTGTCCTTGACACATCTGTGAGACAATAGAGATGGCTGAGTCAGGGAATGACACAAGTGACGAAGATTAATGTCCCCGTATTGTGCAAAACGCAGGTGCAGGAGGAGCGTGAATTCCAAGAGGGTGACCAGTCTAATTCTACTGAAATAGATCAGGCCTGAGCCAGGTTGGTAAAGGGAATAATGAGGAGGGAGACGTGTACGTGAAGCTGAAAAGAAAGAATGTTCTGGCTCGGATGCTAATTGGAAAGGAAGGACAAAGAGAGGAAGCAAACGCTATATTTCTAGACCCAGATGACTTGGATCATTAATCAAAACACAAAATCAAGATGATCCAGAGTTTAGATGGAAAAACATGCATCAATAAAAGAGTCACATCTATGGCACACTCACATTGGTCAACAGTGTTCTAACCCCTATCACCTCTGGAGACCACCACAGAAACCCCAGGAGACAGGGATATGACCCCCCTTGCACAGACAAGGCCGGCAGCTATAAGAAGTGTGAGTGGCGGAGTTGAGACCAGAGCCCAGCCATGGTTTTTATCCTGCTTCAAGTGTCCCAGAGGTGCCTGATGGTGTGGGGCTGAGGCTTCGAGAATAGCCTGAACCAGAGGCAGGAATGTGAGGGTAACAACAGCACCTGGGGGGAGAAAAGTGGAGAGAGAAGGGCAGACCCCAGGCTACCATAAAGCCAGGTCACAGTCCTTTCAAGAGAAAGAAAAGCAAACTCTTGCCCTATCACCTGGACCTAAAAGCAGCTTCTGACTCAAAGGTGCATAACATACTTAACACTGAAATACATAAAGTAAAATCCGTTAGAGAAAATTTGACGAGTTAAGCACCAATATGGGGAGTGACTTCAGATCAAAGGAGATGAGACGATTCAGGGACTGTGATTGCATAAATCAAATACCCTTTTGTGAAAAAATAAAAACAATTCTCCTTCGCACCACTCAAGCCCAAAATCCAGCTGGATTATAAATAGTAGCAAAAACAATAGACTAAAGCTTTGGTGACCTTGGCAGACTAAAACGACACAAAAAACCCAGAAGCTGCAAAGGAGAAAACTGACCTATGTGATGACTTAAAACTTCTTGACAACAGACAACCCTATAAGCAACATTAAACTATTAGGGGAAGATGAAAGAAAATAACTGCAAAGAATTAAAATGTATAACGTGACATTAAAATGGACGATATAAAAGGCATTCCCCAAAACCAAGGGAAAGACCAACTATCGAAAAATGAGCAAGTAACAGACAAACCAGAGAAATAAAAACTGTTGAGATAATGCCATGCAGTAATAGTAATAAAATAAAAGCATATCTAGATGATAAATATCTAATGTGTCATCCACATTTGGAACATTTTTGATTTTTTAACTGTGGAGGGTGTCTATTACCAAGAGTGATCAGAGAGACGTTCTCACGTCCACTTGGAAGGACAATGTGGCCGAAACGCTATACTCTTTCACCCAGTAATTTTACCTCTAAACATCTCTTATACTGAAATATTTTAAGACCTGTAGTATTTGCATGAAAATACTTATTATCAGAATTTTATATGAAATGACGAGAAACTAGACTGAAAATGGTAAAATAGTTCCTACGAAGGCAGCTATTACAAATGTAAACACATGGGAAAATGATCATGATATAAAGTGAAAAAGCAATGATATCAGATGACAGAAAACAGCCACAGTGATGACACCAGCAGCAGAGCTAACATCTGTTGAACACTTACAGAGCCCGTCCTAAGCCCTTTCTCTGTGCCAGCTGACCAAGGTGCATTATCCCAGTGTGAAATAAATGCTTAGTTAATGCCCATAAAAGTCAGAGACGCCCTAAGGCTGGGTGGATTTACACACGCCAGCGGGCCACACTCTCGTTGCCCTAGGATTGTTTAGTGAGGGTCTTCAAGGATCCCGTCTAAACGCTTCTCACCACCCACCGCCATCTACTTGGAAAATCCAGAACCCTTGCGGACGTTGGGAAGCAAGCGCAGAGTTCTCCCTGCATTCCAAGAAGCTGTTGAGGTCTCTTGCTTGGTGACCTGGGGAGTAGCAGGTAGAAACCCCAGTGTCCACTCTCAGCCCCCTCCACCCCACCCCGTTCTGCTGGGGAGAATGAGAGGCATTCCTGAGCACTTGGCACACACAGACGTCTGGGTTCTCATCTCCTAAAAAAGAGACTAGCCAGGCCTCCCTGGTGGCGCAGGGCTTAAAGTCTCAGCTCTATCAAGCTAACCCAGCCACAGCAGTGCAAGAGTTCAATCCCTGGCCAGGGAGGGGACCCACCTGGCGCAGCAGACCTCTCCTGCCTTGCCCGCTGCTCCCCTCAGCAGTGTACTTCAGTCCATCTGCCTGTTCTGCTCCCCATTCTGTCTCTGGTGAATCTCTCACCACCCACCCCTGCACCTCTGGCCTGTACCCCAGTTCTTATATGCATAATCCTTTTTTTAAAAAAATGGGGGACCAGCCCACTAGGATCCCTCAACCCAGCAGACACTAGCTGAGCCAAGCTGTCCAACCTCCTTTCTCCCTCATCTGCCAACCATAGCTGTATCCAAAGGACCCCAACACGCAGAGCTCTGCCTTCATCCACCCAAATCACTAGAAAAGGAAGCAAAGAATTTTGAAACCTTATTATCACTCAGAGAAATATTTGCAGAACTCCAAAGAATGGCCCTGAAGCTGACAGTGCAAAACGCTGGACGGTCAGTGTCGGTGGGGGCTCTAGAGAGGGAGCCCCGCCAGCGCCTACCCCCTCATGCCTTAACTGGGGTTGCTGCTGATGAAGCTGATCCCGATCCGCCAACGGCCCAGTTAGTAATTAGCTCTGTCTTTTCACCTCATGAAAAGACACCCTGATTTCCCTGCCGCTATAACATTTGATCATTCAAAAGCCCAAAAGCCCTGTGGGATAATTAAAGGCAGTGAGAATAGACAACGAGGCTGGCTGGGGGCAGCAGGAAAGGCGGGGAGTAATTGATGAGAACTTCAGACACTTTCCAGCTCCCAGAGGCATAGGTCAAAGGCTGACGCTATCTCTGGGCTTCTAAAGGGGCAATTTCAAACTCCCTCAGGGGCCACTTCGAGCTCATCTCAGAGTTTCATTAAAACCCTGTGGCTCCCACCGACTTATGACCTGCCAGTTAGACATCATGACGTGTGAGCACCCAGACAACCCAGCTCAGGCACAGGTCCTCGAGACGAACTGCCGAAGGACACCGAGCTCATTAACCACAGTCACAAAGAAGTTTTAATTTAGAAAGGGAAACTGGAGCATGATGTTAAAGCCCAAGACCCCAGCAGGAGAATAGGAAGCAGGTCGCAGATTTTGTGGGATTTTGCACAGTGGCACGGCAAGGGCTTGAGGATGATCAGGGGAAGCAAGGTGGACCCCACAAAGCGGACACCCGCCCCGGGTTTAACTGGCTTAACGCACAGCGTGCTGCCCTGGGCACCTACTTTCTCTGTGCCAGGTAGCGGGTTGAGAACCAAGGATGCGAACATGAACTAAACATGCCCCAAACCTCCTGGGCTTTTTCTGTAGAATGTCAGAAATAAATAAGTTTTCCAGGCCAACTGTCACAATTTCTCAAGTACCCTCAGTAGAAGACCTTGTGTACATGAAGACTATATAGTCCACGTATGATTTGGTCGAAAAAAGCCTGTTTTCAAGAGCAAGGGGTGCCTGGATTTGGCCTGCAGGGGGCAGTTTGACAACCCAAGATCAAGAAGGTTATTAAACTAACACACAGTTAAGAACAGTAACTGGACCCTGCTAAGTGCCAAGTACCGTTTGACAAGCCTTATAGATCCTTCCTCGTTTAAGCCACACAGCAACCCTCCGAACCGCTGTTATGGGGCCCGTTTTACAGATGAGACGGAAAGGCCAGTCATTCAGCCGCAGCCACACGAGCTCAAGTGGGCTGAGCTGGGCCTGCGCCCAGCCCCTGGAGCCCACGCGCATGAACACGCCCGCCCCAGCTCTGCCACACCAAACGCCTCTTGGAAGCTCCTCAGGCCAAGACTGACGGAAACGCAAGGAAGAAGGAGGACAGGAGCAAGGAAGGATGAGGACAGGAGGACAGGAGCTGGGTGGGCGTGCGTTGTCACAAGGCTAATCAGACAATGACTGCACCTGAGTCAAGAGACGGGGATTTGGGCAAAGAGCGACGGGAAGGAGAGAACCTTCTGGCCATCTTCATCCTCTATTGCTGCCTCCAAATGACCACAAACTTAGCTCCAAAACCACAAATTTATCAGCTCACAATGTGTAGGTCAAAATCAAGGTTGGGTGGGAGGAGGACAGCTGGTTTCTCTACTCTGGGTCTTAAGCCCAGACGCCAGCTGGCAGACTCTTATCCAAAGCCCTCGAGGGAGAATCGGCTTCCACTTCATCCAGGCAGCTGTGGCTGGAGGCCCAAGGGCCTGTCTCCTTCTGGTGGTCAGTCAGGAGGCTCTCTCAGCCCCTCGGCCACCTGAAAGCCACCCCATACTCCCTCCGTGTTTAAAGGATTAACACTTTGGGTTCTTCTCATGCTTTGAATCCTGGCTTCATCTATGCAACTCTCACTTCCTGGAGAAAGTTCTGTGCTGTTAAAAGCTCTTGTGTTTAAACTGGACCCACCTGAACAAGAGGCTACTCTCCCTGTGTTAAAGTCTGCAGTGATGGTAACAGTGGCTTTGAGGGAAGGAGGAGATTTGAAACACGCTTTAGCGGACACTTGATGAATTGGGTGCAAGTGGTGAAGAGAGAAGTTCAACAGTGTGGAGGGAAGAGCAGAAGTTTGGAGCGGAAGACGGACATGTGTGGCTGAGATGGTTATGAGGCATCTACACTTCTATAAGGTAGACATAGCACAATTTGTATAGGCAGGCACGTCTTACAGGGTTCTGTCCACCCCAAAAGATTTTTCCAGCAGTCACTAAGGCTTGCGATTCCCATCACGAGCAATGTTCCACTGGCAAGAGGTCTGGGTCTCCAGGAAGGCACGGTCTATGGCCTGCCATGCACGGTCCACTCACAGGCACCGAAGTCCAGTTGTTCCAATCAGGCCCTTCGGAGAGTCTGAGCCTGGAGGGAAGGAGACACAACAGACAAGACATTTCTGAGAATGAGAGAAGCCTGTGGCAGCCCCGGGAGATGGGAGGTGGCCTTAGCGGGAGGCATCTCTGGAGGAGACTCAACTCAGGCCCTGCAGTCAGAGAGCTGAACCTTCCTTTCAGCTGCAGTCCCTGACCACAGAGATGATGCCAATTAAAGAGAAGCACCTGAGCGTTCCATGAGGCGGCCCTCATCGGAGAGCGGCAGGTACCGGCTCGGGCAGAACCCAAGTCCACGGCCTCCCAGGGCCACACAGTGCAGGTTCCCTGCGGACACGGGGGCTGGTCGAAGCAGCCAGCGCTGTGGCACAGGGCTCAGCAGGTGGGTCCATGGGCATCAAAGCTGTTAGTGCAGCTGCTAAGGCTCACGCTCTCCTGACCTCCCCTCCACCTGCAGGCACAGATGCACACCTCCCGCAGAAACGTCTCTCCAGCCCAGTGTGGAGGAGTCAGAGCGCGGGTTTTACAGCTTTGTGATCTTTGTAACCTTAGGAAAGTCACTTATCCTCTCTGTGCCTCTGATTTCTCAAATATAAAAGAGAGCAGAGTAGTGCTGGGGAATTCTGCTTCCGAGAGAGCATGAAGGAGCTCCACGGACCCACTGCCCAGTGAAAGAAGCAGAGCTGCTGAAAACTATTTAAAACAAACTGACAGAGCCTCCCTGGTGGCGCAGTGGGTTAAGCAACGCACTATGAAGCAGCCGCAGCCACTGCAGCACGAGTTCGATTCCTGCCACTGGCCAGGGAGGGGACCCATGGCGCAGCAGACCTCTCCTGCCTCGCCCGCTGCTGCCCTCAGCAGTGTTTCAGTTGATCTGCCTGTTCTGTGCCCTGCTCTGTCTCTGGTGAATCTCCTCACCCCCCACACCTCTGGCCTGTACCCCAGCTCTTGTATGCATAAATAAATCTTTAAAAAAAAAACTTAAAATCTCTGAAAATTGTCCTACGGGCATGTGGCAAGTGAAGAAACACTTGTTCTAGAAATTCTATTAAGAGAGGATCTATGGTACTTGAGGCACAAACCCCTCCCTCCCATCGTGTCCAGCTCCCACCCCCCACACATCCACTCTGGGTAGCTGTGGCCAAGAACAGGGGATCCCCTTCCTTCGATTCCTTAACAAGGGGTATGTGTCCTAGAAGGGGCAAACTGCCAGTCTTTCTCATGGCTCTGATGCCGCGTGAAGAAGCTAAATCTCTGGGGAGTTCAGTCAAGAGATCAGACTCCTTTTCTGTACACTGCTCCACTCTTGGGATGAATGTCCGCCCTGGCTCACCAGACATCTGGCACCCTTATTGTCCTTGCCCAGCCTGCTCAGGGGCACTTCTTCCACACCCAGAGAGGCAAGCTGAGAAGACCAGTGTCTGGAGCAGTGGCTCAGAGATTCTGCCCAGAGGGAAGAAGCAGTGTCCAAAGAACTAACTGACTTTATGTGCAACAGAGTATGGAGAAAGTTCAAGCCCAAGGACACTCTTGGAAGCAATGGAGACTCAGGTCATAAGGAAATAAGAGAAAACTCGTAGTTCCTCTGAATTAAGAAAAGCAAGCTAAGCGGTAGGTCACCTAGTTCACCAGAGGGGAACAGGAAAGAGAAAGCTCAGGCCCACCTCAGAGATGGGCCTCAAAAACCATCCCCATCCTAATTAAGTTGGATCAGAATGTGGAGCAACTTCTTCCAGGGGATTGCTGAAAACAATAGCACTATCAGCCAGAGGCCAGGGTAGCTAACAGCTGGGTTTGACACCAAAGAATCCTGAGAGCTAAGAGCCGCCACTAAACCGGCATCCCCCAGGGCAGCTGCTCACACACCCTTCCCTCTGAATCACACCCATCTCATTTTCCCTCTGTAGCTAAAGGGCAGTAAGTAAAATGAGTCCTGCGGAAATTAAGTCATTCTAAACACATTCTTGGAATGAGGCTCAAATTAGATCGTATTTGACAAAGTACACCATATATGTGGGGCATCATTTTTATTTAAAAGGGCAACCAATATAAGGTGGGAATTAAGGGGATGAAGGGTAGGGTGAGAGATGTGAGTTCAACAGCCCCCCCACCACCTCCTGATGGCCTTCCCGGAGACCTCATCATCTCACGTGTGAAATGTCTTGTATCTCCCAGAGAAAATGTTTCTGCAGTTCTGACACATCGCCTGGTATCCAGTCAAGGGCCGCCAGGAAGAGTTGTGGCATAAACAAAAAGTAGCACTAACATCTACCAGCCAGCTACAGGAACTGAATTTACTGGGACCCTAAGGCCAAATCTGAACATAGAAAACTGACACTAACTGATTAACTTGGTGGAAACAAATAAGATCTAAGAAAATGTACCTGCCACTTCAAAAACTTCAGTCACTGATTCGTCATTTCTATAGTCTCAGGAAGGTTTCACTCTCCTAAGTTCGATGGTGCATCTTAAAGGTATTTGCTGGTGGTGCACAGTGGTGTATATGGTAGTGCTTCTGATTGACGTTTGAAAGACTTTCAACAGTTTCTCAAAGGCACAAAAGGATTATCCTTTTGTCCTTCAATTTCTCTTTAATAGAGATCAGGCGAACATTATTTAGCTAGCGCATGTTGCTTCTGGCAGAAAACTGGGTGCCCTTTTTGAGTTGATACCTTAGGATGGTCCCTGCCTGACCACTTTGTTCTCCAGATGAAAAGGTGACTCGATTTCCATAGCAGACATCTCTGCTATTCAAGAAGAAAGCTGCACGGCTTTGTCACACTAACGCTCATTTAAGCGAGCTGTCCTGGAGTTCTCTTTGATCACAGCCTCTAAAATGGATTAATGTCGAGATGTGACCTCAACTAGCTATCTTAGAGATACTTAGAGATAAAAAATCATCTCCAAGTGGCCCCATATTTGCTGTGATATACCACATACTGTCTATGCTTCAATTCTTCAAGCCACAAAATCCCTTAACTTTACCTACGGAAAACATTCCCAGTAAAAGAAATCATTCTTTTTGCACCTAAATGTAAAAATGTGCAAGTGAAATTTTCATTCTGCATTGCATGATCTGATTTTTGTCATGAATAATTTCTTTAGTTCTTCTTAATAATCTTTTCCCGGGTCCTCTCTGGTGCTGCAAGGGGTTAAGTCTCAGCACGATGAAGCTATCTGCAGCCACTGCAGCTTGAGTTCGATCCTTGGCCAGGGAGCTGACCCGCATGGCTCAGCAAACCTCTCCTGTCTCCCTGCTGCTCCCCTCAGCAGTGTATTTCAGTCAATCTGCCTGTTCTGTTCCCCACTCTGTCTCTGGTGAATCCTCTCCCTCCCCACACCTCTGGCCTGCACCCCAGCTCTTGTATGCATAATCTTTTTTAAAAAATAATCTCTTCCCAAGAAATGTACTGAATTGGAATTTAGAGTACATTCATACCCATATGATTTACATTCTTTTTGAGCATGTAGATCACTGCCCTGTGCTTTTAGCTAAAAGTGAGTCACTGAACCACTGCTCTGTCTCATCCTGCCCTTGGGTACCTCTCTCCCCGCCCCCACCATGAATGGGAACAGCGTCTTCCTGCTAATCCTCCTTCCTCCCGCCTCAGCTCCTCCAAGCCAGGAGCTTGGGAGGAAGGGTTATATGTGGGATCCAAGTATTATTCCTCCCCCCTAAACACAAGAAAAGATTCTGCCAACAACAAAGAAAGGATTAGTAGCTCAATATCCCTTCCTCTACTTTTAATTTTTGGAAGTGAAATCACTTGTCAACAAGCAGCTTTTCATTCTGATGGGCACCAGCAAAAGGTCAGGTGTCTTCTTTGTTCCAGCCTCGTGAAACACAGTGAGACTGACGTGAAGTAACGGTCTCTCTCTTTACTGAGGAATTGCTGTTGAACTGTACTTTATTCGCACATCTAATGACCTAGTCCCACATCTGAGCCCTGAGATGGCCTGTTCAAAAGCCAGTGGCCACAGGCCAGCGCACCTAGAAGGGCCCGAAGAGCTAAGCTACTAATAACCATCGTGCCACCTGCCGTGGCACGCAGGCGCAAATGACGCTGCCCTCCAGGGAGGGGCAGTGGGAGGGGGGATGGCCCCGAGAAGCCCGAACAGTGGTGTTCTGAACCTGCTTGTACCAGCCTGAGAGAGGCAACTGCTGAATTTTCAAGAATTCGGTGCGCTGCTCGCAGCCATTATTTCAAAAACTAAGTTATATAAGGTTAAAACTAAATTATAGAAAATAAAGGCAATAATCACTCAACTGATGGGTGCTTGAAGTCAGCCATGGCGGGAGGAGCCATCCCACGAAATCGGCAAACAGCACAAATAAGAGCCTCTCATCCCTTCCACCAGAGTGGGCTGGCAAACATTTAGGGGCACACGTTGGCTCTTGCCCACCGCCGGTGGACTTGGCTCTGCAGTATGGACAAGTGGGAGACTTCATGCTCTCGTCCGCAAGCAGAGTAGCTCCTGAGAACAGCAACTGACCCAGGAAAAATCACGCTACCAAAGCAGAGTCGATCAGAGTTCTTCAGAGAGGCGATCGGCAGGGCTGCCAGCAGAGTAAGCATTTTTTCTCTTTGAGACTACAAGTAGGAGGTGCAGACAAGCCTGGCGTTGCTGGGAACTTCATGTGGAAGGAATCTCTTACCACACAAGAAGAAACCAGAGAAGAGAGAGAAAGAGTATGCATGCACCGGTGACAGCAGCTGAAGCTGAAATTCACAAACTCATGGCGTTTTCAGATACATGAATGAAAAAAATTCCTTTGGGGACTGACAAATTTTAAATCCTTTGTTTCCATCCTTTGGAATTGCAAAAGCTCCAAGCTGCACATCATTGAAGTACACCATTGGTTTCTGACTTGAGTATTGTTTCTAGCAAAAAAAAAAAAAAATTGTTAGCCAAGTGCCAGGAGGGAACAGGAAGGAACAGAGCAGACAGCTGAGCTGCCAAGTCCGGGGCTGGGGTTTGGGTCCAGAGGCCTTAGTGCTTAGTGTGTTTTTGGCTTCTTCCATTTTGTAGTAAAACTGGATATTGAGGATGGAGTTTCCTTTAAGGCATGTCAGAGTCTTCACGTGAACAGTTTCCGACTGAGTAGATACGGGGCAGGTGAACTGTACTTCTATCAAGTTCCCCGAGGAGGCCGATCGAGTGGTCCAGGGACCATACTTCGATTATCATTATTTGTACATTTGCAAAGTAAACAGGGAGGTGGAAGACCACAGCTGAGAGGTGGGGTTGGGGGGGGGGGGTCCAGATTCTTTTGGGGAATGGTCTCAAAACAGTGGGACCCCAGGGACCATCTGTGTCACTTGACTCTGCCCCTGCTTCAGAGTTGATCAAAGTTGGGTCAGCATAAGAGTTTTTCTCAAGAACTTGGAACTTAGAAAGGAAAGAGATAGTGACTCAATGTCATCATAGCCCAGTCTCAAGGTAACAGCTTAGAAAGCTGATCTGAGACTCCTGCAATTAAGAACACTCTGTCGTCACCTGCCTGGGTTCTCACACTGAGCCCCAAGAAGCTCATGGTTGCTGTGAAAATTAAATCCTACGAAGCTTCCACGCAGAGCTGGGAGGTAGCGGGTTCCTGTAAATGTTAGTTACTGTTGCCCCAGTTGTCATCACCGTCCTGTGGGGTGCTGACCTAGCCCCGTCCCTCCTTCACTTCTGTGAGCTTTCACAGCAGCATTCCAATATATCCCTTCTCTTAAGTTATCCAAAGTGGACTCCTGTGGCTTGCAATCAAAGCAACTTAAGTAAAATACAATTACAGGGAAAAGCTTTGAGGCTGCCCTCGCTGCTTCAGCAGTCTGGGCCACCAGGTAGAAGGGATCCCAAGAAATCTCTTCCTCCTAGCCAATATAGCCCGCAGCTGGCCATCAACAAGCATTTATTGAGTGGCTCCTGGAGGGCAAGGACTGGTGCAGGCTGGGAGGTGGGGGGGTGCATAGGGGGACACAGTCCCCAAGGTTCCAGGCTGGGTAAATATCAAGGCTTGCTTACATGAAAGAGAAGCATGTAGGGGGATCCCACCGTGGGGGTGGGTGATAAAGGTGCCATAGCAAGCGCCACATAGCATGGCCAAGTCAGCCACAGAAGGTGGGAGGCAGCCCGCCCCCACAAAGGCCTTGCAGCCGGAGCCAACCTGAGTGGCCAATCAAAGATCTAACTCCCTAGCACTTTCCTCCTGCACTGGGGGTGGCAAAGCAGCCAAAGAATCTCAGGTGCTGGCAGGTAAACGTCAGGCTATGCACCTAAGTGGCATCCCCCAGGGAATGCACAGGGCACCCACAATCAAAGCGGCAGTAAAAGGAGTTCTGCATGGGGGCTCTAGTCCTTACTATAAACCCTGTTGGCCACTGGACACTAAAAGTATCTACCCCCATTTCTTTCTTTATTCACAAAGGAAATCAAGAGGGGTCTACTTCTCCCCACTCTCGCCTCCTTTACTGGGTGACGCCACATTTCCTGGAGTGTGGGCCCCAGGACGAGAGGGTCTCCAGGTGAACAGGAGGAGCCCAGATGGAGAATCATTACCAAAAGTTCAGAACGTATTAGATGTATTAATTATTAACGTTTATCAATAATTTACTTAACAACGCCAGGGAAAGGCACACACAAAATCTGATTTCACAAGTATGGCCGCTCAGGACGAAGCTAACTTTAGAGTACGCAGCACCGCGGCGGTACAGAAATACAGTGAAAATGGCTGACGGCTGCGCAGCTGCCCAGACCCCAGGAAACCGCGGGGGCCTAGCAAGTAACCAATCAGAACGACCGTTTTCAAGTCAAACGGAAACTGCACGGAATGGCCACGTTAGTCTCAAGCACAGGCGACGTAGGTGGGACTTCACTGAAGGCAGAGTCTGGCTGTCCGCGGCCATCTCTGACACCCCGTCCGCCCTCTGGACACACCTCTCTGCTCCCAAAACGCCAAACACCGACACCAGTAAGATGGCGGCCTAGGGTGGGCCTGGGAAGAGGGCGCTACACGAGGGAGGGGCCCACCCTCTGGGACCTGGTGGCCCCTCCAGCCCTTCAAGAGGACAATGTGGTGGAGGAAAAGGCCTGGACTGGGACATAAAGGAAGGTTCGATCCTGCACGAGCCCCTCCTGGAGGTGTGGGCAGCCGGCCACCCCCTCTGAGCCTCAGTTTCCTCATCAGCCGAAAGAGACAAGTAAACAGTGCGCTTAATAGGGCCTGAGGAGGCTCTCCCTGGTGGCGCAGTGGGTTAAGCAACGCACTATGAAGCAAATAGCAGCCACTGCAGCACGAGTTCAATCCCTGCTGCTGGCTGGGGAAGTGACGCACATGGCGCAGCAAGACCTCTCCTGCCTGGCCCGCTGCTCCCCTCAGCAGTGTGTGTCAGTCCATCTGTCTATTCTGCTCCCTGCTCTGTCTGGTGGATTCTCTCACCACCCCGCACTTCTAGCCTGTACCCCAGTGCTTGTAAATAAATCTTTTAAAAAAAAAAAAATAGGGCCTGAGGAGGGCACTTTGCTCTGCGGTCTTCCTGTTCCAATCCTGGTCTCCTCATGAGGAAAACATCAGACGGCCACCGCTTCTCAAAGCCGCCAAGGCCGTCCAAAACGAGGAGACTGAGACACCATCACCACAGAGAGCTGTGAATACACAATCGCGAGATGCAACTGACGTCTCCGACGTGACCCCAAGCTGAGTCAAGCACTGAGGAGACAAAGCATGGGCATCAGCAAACGCCAACGAATCCGAACCCACTCACTTGTAACAAAGGCACCACATTAGCAGCAGCTGCTGGCACAGGAGGGCCGGGCGGGGCCTTCAGGAGCCCTGAATTACCTGTGCAAGTTTTTGATAAATCTAAAAGTTTCTTTTTAAATTGAAGGCGCCCCTCCTCCCTGAGGGGCTGCTGGGAGACGTCGGCGCTGCGCCCCAGTGCGAGGCCCACACAGACGCTTAAGAAACGCTCGTTTTCCTGAGAAACCACAAAGTTCCAAGAACAAGCCTTGGGTTCTGGGGGCTCCATCCGCCTTCCACTGCCCCCCCGCCCTTATCCTCATTCAGCCCGTTCCGTTCCACGTCAGCACGCTGGCGGGGCAGCCAGTCGCAGACACCCGCACCACGAAGCTGCCCGCAACGTTAAATCACCACCAAAACGGGGGCAGGGAGGTAAACAAAGAATGTCCCCCTTTCCTGTTGAAAGCAAAACCATATCACGGGGCATGGGGATGACTCTCCCCGCAGCCTGTGTTCAAACCGTCTCTCAGTCTCCTTGGTAACTGAGGGGCGCCCCAGAACCCCGGAGCGGACCAGTGAGAGGCCACCCGAGGCCGTGTGTGACTCACTGGGGACGGGCACCGGGACCCGTCACATGGTGGGGAGCCTGACGAGGGACAAGTCTGAACCAGGAAGCAGCAACCTCACGCGGGCCTGTCTGGGCCTGTCAGGATAAGGTCATTGATAAGAAATGAAATCTCGGCCTTCACACTGACGCTCGGGCCAGGCTGGGGAGGTGAGAAGGCCCCTCACCCCCAATATCACACGATCTGACTCTGAATACCTGGGAGCCAGAAAGGTGCCCCGGGCCTGGTTCAGAGCATTGATTTGCGGCTCTGGAATTCTCTAGTGAGGGTGTGGAGGCAACTGAAGCCGGAGAGCTCAGAAGAAAGGGAGAAATCATTGGCTGATTACATAATGGATTTCTTAGGTTTGCCTTGGAAAGTCATTTTGTCAGTATAGATTCATAGCTTGCTTTTTTATAAAGGCTTTTCCCAAGGACATTTGGCTTTATCTCTGCTCTTACTGCTTTTGAAAAGTGAAGTCTGCTCTTTCTTTTCTTGGCTGAGAAATACAGGCGCCCCAGCTGGCAAGCCAGTGACTGCCCGCTGAGGTGACTGGGATTGCAGGGCTGGATCTGATCCGAATTCCAGCGCCTGCCGCATGGGGCTATGGATGCTGGAGACATGGCTGGGGCGTGCTGTGAGGTGGGGACAGTGCTGGGAGCTGCATGCAGGAAGGCCCTCATTTGGAGGCCCCCTGCTGGAGAGGACTGAGAGCCGGCCATTCCCTGTGGGGGTGTCCTGGAGCCCCAGAGCTTTGCTTTGAAGGACAAGCCCTTGCAGGAAGTCACTCTGGCATGTGGATTGTTTAAAGATAGGTCAGTCAAGGTCCTGCAGACTCAGAGAAACTTTTCCCACCCCTTCACTACCTAGAAGGATGATAATTGGGGGCATGACTCAGAATTAGGATTTTTACCAGAAATAAGCTTGTACAGAAGAAATCCATCTACACACACAGTGGACAGACATGACAGTGCATCTGGTATTAATCTGATGGCTCAACCAGCCCAAGAAGAAACTAGGATAGGAAGAAATTCTCTCCTCTCCTCTCCCCAACAGCTTCAAAACAAGGTGCTGCCTCCTGGGTGCCCCGCTGGAGAGAACAGGCTGATGCAATAAGACATATCCCCTACCAACACCCCCACACACCAGCCCACCCTGTGGCCCTTCAGCGGTCTCCCAAGCACAGAGCCCAGGCCTGGAGTCAGCTCCCTGACGTAATTAAGGGACACAGAAGGAGAGACAGGTACCAATGCATCCTTTAAAAACTTAAAGGTCCTCTTTGAGAGGCAGACTGTAAATCAGGTTTCAAAGCACCCCTGAAGATATTTACAATTGATTTCTCTACAAAGGATCAATATGCAGCCCATCACATGCTACGATAACTGATTCTCTGCCCTTAGAAATCAACTAGAAAATAAAAAAGGGAACCCAAAGAGAAGCCCAAAAAATATCTGAAATGACGTTGACCCTGCTAATAAGATCGGTGGGCAATGAGCTCCAGGAGGCCTAGGGGTTAAGAACAGGGACTGGCTGAGTCCAGGGAAATACAACAGACTGAGCAGGAGACGCTGGCTGCATGTGAGGGACCTAAGGAGAGTGGGGGTCCTGGCCTGCTCCCCTCCAGCCACCCCTCCAGGGTACAGTGAGGTTTTTTTCTCTCTTAAGAACAAACACAAAGCACCCTTGGTAAATTACAAACGAGACAGTTATGTGAGGCCACAAGCATGTTTTTGCAACTTTTCTGCATGCTTAAAATCTTTCGTCTTGTTTTAACTTTTTTTTTTTACCATTTTTAAAAAGTTCATCGACCATGAAACATGAAGAGAACATGTGAAACAAGGATGGACTCAGAAGAGGACCCCAAGATGCAAAAGCAATTCCCTAGGGACACAAGCCCGAAGGGGCAGGGCAGGGCCGGACCCCCCTCCCCACTCCAGGGCCATACACGCCACTGCACTCCCCGGGCTCACGCCCCATCTTGTGAGGGGCTTTCTCTACCCATTCAGGGCCCACCCAGCCCACCTTCCCACCCCCATAGAGACTCTGATAACAAGCCCTTAAGACTGAAATTTAAATCTTTGGTATTAAGAAACCATGTAACTTTCAAATTAACCGAGCCCTGATGTTCATGAGAATATTCATCACATCATATAAATATGGCACTGGAAAGGGCATGACCTATGTTCTTATCATCTATTACAGACTCTCTTTCAATAACAGGACTTCCAGTTAAATTTCCCAAGGTTTAGGTTTGTCTTCATTTCTGGTATGTAGAAAATTTACTGTGAAGGAAAATCAGTTCAGGTTGGGTCAAAGATAATTATATTCTTTCCAAAATGTCAAGGATTTGTACTTTTGTATTCCATGAGATAGCTGATCCCAGCTACTTGTGTTTCATTGTGATAGCAATTAAGTCCAAGTAGCAAGAACCTATAATTTTAGACTTGAAGTTGACTCAAATGGGTGAAAATATTTATTTTTCCTTTGCTCTTTCTATGGGTTCACATAATGAATTAAATGCAGCGTTCTCTTTCTTGATTATTGCTTTAGAAAGAAACTGTCATGCCTCATTACTCATTTTCAAAAAGAGATGAGAGCATACTTTATTATAGGATTTTTATGTATTGCTAATGTCTAGAGAACTCAACAGATTAATTCTCTCTATAGAAGGTGAAATTGATTGAGTAAATCGGCTATCTATAAAAGCACATCCACTGTGACCTGAAAACTTTATAGAAAAGGACAGAAGGAGCCACTGGCAAAAATATAAATCTCACACCAGAGATGTAAAACTATACCTAGAGGTTTATCTAAGATTGATCTAAGAACCTTGGTATTCAATAGGTAAATTTTTAATACTAACTAGAATAGATTACCCATAGGAGGTAGAAGACATGTGAAAAAAACATTAGAAATGTACTTAGACACTTACAGGGAATGTCCAAATTAAAGAAGTTAAATTATTTATAGGCATGTAAAAGTCAGCAACAAATAAAGTTGCAGGTGCACATTTCAATGAGTGTCTGATACCAGAGATTGTAGGAGAAGAACCTCTGGGCCTCAGAAACAGAAGAAAATTGGACTTATGTCAAGAGACGTTGGTTCCAGCGTCTGCTCAGTGGAGACACAGGTTTTGCTTGTGCCGAGTGTTTTTGCAGCCTGCTGTATGGCAAGCGCTACAGTAGGTTCTAGAATGCAACATAATAGAGTGAAGCTTTCTGCCTAAAGAACGCATTGAATCTGAAGGATTATTATTATCTTGAGCTGGACTAGACTACATTTGAGCCACTGACATTATTTTCAGAGTCACCCCAGATTTAAATGCCCAGTGCAGAAATTTCTGGCTTGTTTTCCTAAAGTCATATTTAAATAGACCAGAATAACCCAATTCCAGAGGTACACTTCATCTGGTTATTTCAACCATTATAAGGGATGGTGCATTGTCTGATTTAATCTTCGCAACAGTTGAAGGAGAAAGGTTCCATTATTGTCCTAATTTTATACAAGAGGTTTAAGGTTGCACCACCAAAGAGGGGGAGGACCCATTTCAAATCCAAGTAACTCCGACTCCTCCCTCCATCTCCTAGCCTCTTCCCTGTGCTACTGTTGTTGGTGATCATCTAATCCAATCAGTTCTAATCTTCCAATCTCTAATCAGTAAAAATCTCCAACAAAAATTAACTATACCGAGTGACTGGTAGGAAGAGGTGAGCATACAGGCCTCAGGAAACACTATCAAAATAAACAATCGCACACATTTTCAACACCCGCCCATCATCAGACAGAGATGTTATTTACACCATCCCAGGGACCGCACCTTTCCATACCATTATCATATTTACTCCATGAAGGGTTCTTAGTATGGCGTCCAAGCACAGTCTGGGGAAAAGCTAATCTATCCATGGCTGTCTCAGAGAATCACGGAGACAGCTGGAAGCTCTCCAGTGCAGTCGTGCGCTGGCGCTTAGCGTTCACTGCACCTCATTACCATTAGTTATGACTGAGCTGCAACACACTTTTTAATGAAGTGCATATAATGTTCCCTTTCTCATCTGCATTTACCATCAAACCGTGGTATTGTCAGTGCAGCGCACGCAGGTTTTACTGAGATGGTTGCATTTAGCTGTGATTAGAGCTGCCTTTTGTGCACCTGCCTCTCATCAGACTGGACAGGGATTCACTGGCTCATCTCTAGAAACCAAGGGGTGGAATTTGCTTTGTTAAAACTCCCCTCATTCAGATGTCCAGGGTTAAGAGTTAAGACGTAAGTCCAGGGAGTCAAGAAGTCACTAGGTTCAATTAGGAAGGACAGAAAGATGTTTCAAAGACTTGCCTTTCAAATAACTACTTGAAAGGAAGCTGGGGTGCTAGCCGTGTTACAATCTCACTAACTACATAGTGTCTTGCCTTTGTCTGTGCTGGAATATTGGGGTGCTTGGGAGACACAAACAGGGAAGCAGAAAACTGGTATTGTAATTTGTGCTAAATAGGTAGGTCAGCCAATAGATGATAAGTGGTCTGGGGGGGGTGGTCTTTCACGCTGCCCCCACCATGCGTGCGCACATTTGAGGCTCAACACTCTCCCTGGAGAATTGAGTCCAATGCAAACAGGTGAAATGAAGTTGGGCACCTGCCCAGGGCAATGGATCTGAAATAGTAAAGGTGCACGAGATCAGCATAAGTAGGAGCAAGAGAATTATAATTCTCCACAGGCTACAGGACCGAGACGAGGTGTCCAGAGAAAAATGTGAGGTACCGGCATAGAGACCAGACTGCTTGAAGGAAATTCATTCTGGTCCAAAATGCTTCTCTGACTTTCCAGGTCTTTGCTGACCTAGATCTGCAGGCGATTAAACCTGCTGCAGGGAGGAGTTTGCAAGGCTTCATGTGGCCTTACACTGACTCACTTTGCAGTTGCTACCTCTTCCCTGGGTTACTGCCATCCCAGAGACCCTTCAGCTCTTGCCACTCTGTCCCCCAGCATCGTATTAGATTATTCACAGTGGGAGCTCCAGTGCCCTAATTAACTAGATGAGCATTCAGTGTTCTCCTTTTCTAGATGCCAGGTACACACAGCCTAGAACCAATTTTTAACCTGAGATGAAGGATGTTTTCATTACAGTCGGCTTGAAATAAGGAACAAGGGTTTGTCAATTACCATCCCCTGGGAGCTCAACACTACCAGAGGCCAACCTTGGCTTACAAAAGAAGACTTCCTGTACAAAATAAATAAATGGACTCAAAACACTACTTCATTCCATCATGAAGAGTTGTGATGCGTCATTGTTCATTGGCTGGGCCCTGGGTGCCCAGCTGAGACGTTATTTCTAGGCAGGTCTGCAAGGGTGTTCCGAAGTGAGGTAATACTCACATGGGTGGACTTAGCAAAAGAGACCTTCTTCCCCAGGGTGCTGCGGGCACCCCATCTGTCAAGAGCCTGAATGGCACAAATGGTGGAGGAAGAAGCGACTGAAGCCCCATTTTTCTGTCTGCCATGTTCATCTCTCCATGTTCATCTGCCATGTTCATCTCTCCTGTTCATCTCTCAGACCAGGATTCACATCACCTGCTTTCCTGGCCCTCCAGCTTGCAGAAGTTCAACCACACGTGCACTTCTCAGCCTCCATGGTCTTGGGAGTCCAATTCTTGTTAAACACTTATACATACATCTGTGGGACGTATAGACACACACATACATATGGCAAGTTGATGAGATGCGTGTTACATAATTTTTATTGTTTCTGAGTCACTTAAGAACTATGATTAACACAGAAACCACAGAAAAATTTGCCTGAGTATTCCCATTTGTCACTCCATTTATTGCCAAAGCTATGTCTATCTTATCATATTGTAGCTTTTATATGGGGCCATCTTCACTTTTAAGAAAGATAAACAACTTCTACCTCTGGGATGTAGTATAAACATAAATAAAAATAAAGTAGATCCTGCCTATGACAGTATCCAGAACTTTCCACAAACCTTCACTATTGTGGCTGCCAAGGTCACAGTTCCTTGTGAACCTGAAACCAGACACCAAGCCTGAAAACCTTCGTGAAATGCACATGGAGCTGGACTGTCAGCAGCTAGATGAACTGAATAAATGATGAAAATGGCTGATTTTTTAGATGCAAATAGTGGGAAACTTCAAAAAAGCATTTATACCTAATGTGGGGAAGAGGATTTTAAACAATTGAATTTAGGTTACTGTAAAATGTAAAGTAAATAAGATCAGTGTGTAGTGAAATCAACAGATAATTCCAATACACGGTCAGTGTATTGGAAATACACTGGAAATAAGATTTCCATTGCTCGAGTGCCTACTAAGAGATGCACTGGGGGAATCTACTTGGGGGGGAAAAAAAAGATTCAACTGCAAGGTGATAATAATTCTCTGAGCTAATGTAAAGTCACAGATGTAATTCCAAGCTTAACACGGTAATGAAATCTTGAACACCATGAAGCCAAACGACTATTTCCATGCACTTTTTAAACTCTGGCTCCTTGGCCATCTACCCTCGACATCCTTGGAAATCATTGAGAAAACACAGAGCTAGGAAAATTCGTAACCATTGCTAACTTCCTATTGCAGCAAGTCCTACCTGAAGAATGACAATTCTCAGCATCTTTCCTGGGAGTGCAGAAAATAAGGATGGATAAAGACCGAGAAAGTCCTTTGAAAAGTTTAGCTCTGAGATCCAAACTTAAACCTACCCCAGGCTTAGTTATAGACCTCTTTTCCTTTTACTATAAAAACTGAACTATCTTCAGGCATCTCAGGGATCTGGAGACCTCATAAAATGAGAGCTCTTCAGAGGTCAAGTGTGGCATAAATCTCCTTAAGCTGGCAGCACTCGTTCCGAAATTTAAGTTATTACAAATAATCCATGGAAAGCCTGCCCTGCATGCTCAAATAACAACTTGTTCAGGATTTTAATAGCTTTGACATTGCAATGCAAGAAGGTCCTCAGTGCAGTCACACAGTGCGCACAGCAGAAGCAGGAAGGTGGAGTGTGGTGGTTCTAGAAGGAAGACTAACCGGGGCACAGAGAAGAGGTCGACCAGCAAGTTCCCAGAGAACGTAAAGTCCCATCAGAAAGGACCCCTCCCAATTCCAGACCATGTTTTGCACTAAGGACCTTGTAAAGGATCCCTGTTGACTTGTGACATTTGAAGAAAACACCTAGGGCCCTCTGCATATATGTAGCTGCTGCTTCTCTGGAACATTCGGTTTATGTGGACACCCAAGAGTTCTTTGCCTATTCCCCTTAGACCCATCACTGCCGACCATATTGAGTTCCAATTACTTTTTTACATATTCATTAGCTGCCCAATGAAGAGATCCCATTAAGGGTGTTCTTTGTGGAAAGAAAGGTAGGTTCTGGTATTTTAAGATTGACAATGTTCTTTCAAATCTGGGTGGCATGAGTCTTGTTTTTGACTGACGCAGCATCAAGTTTCTGTCAGTCACTTGCCTGGTCTGACAGTTTAATTGTCAGCTCTTCTTCCAAAAGCAACTGATTAGAGTTTCTCACTTAGAGTTTTGTAATTGGTTAGGGTATACTTCAGTAATTTTAAGCACCTGCCTTACCTCCTGGTGTAGAAAAACTCATAAACCATTCAAGAGCTCTAAACAGTCCTGCATTCACCGTGCCGCCTACTTCATTGTGAGGATAAACAGCATCTCTCCACTCCATTTACCTCAAATCAGTGACACATCTCAAGATTTACAGCTCCAGCTATTCTTATCTTCCACTTCACAAACCTGGCCTACTTAATGGCAAGCTGAGCTATCCATTTAAAGTTTTTAAGCGACTTGTTTACCTTCACCCTTTTGGGAAAATAATTCAGTATTTTGTTTAAGAGTTCATCACATCCTAAGAAACTGATTATTTTCCCCCTTTGTATGGAGTAAATGTTTTCCTTGGGTTTTGATTGAATTCCAACTATTATCAGTGGGATAACAACAAAGTTTGGGGCATAATGTTTGAGACATGTGGAAAGCATCCTGAAGAAAGTAATGAAAAGAAATAAAAGGATGTAAAAACAAGACTGATAAAAGAATAAATGAACTGAGACAAATGGCTGAGAAGAAATCCCTTGTGCTACCCATCTCACTAATGCAAAAGTGTCAAGTGCTTATATATTAAAATATTCATTTGCATATGTCATTTAGTGTCTATTCAGAAGCCTTTCTGTCGCAGGTCCATAACACCACTGTCATCAATCTTAAAGATATACTGAATTCCTCTGAGTCTGTAAGAGTGCAGGAATGGGATTAGAGGAGTTAGGGTAATGTAACTCTCAAGAACTTCAAATTTTAGAAGTTATCTCAAAATGTGATCAAGTGAAAATCGATTCTTAACATCAAACCATATACATTAACAACAAGTCTAGGGACTATAGGCCATCTCGTTGAGTTGCTATTCCATGTATAAAGATTATCCAAACATTCCTCATCTTGATGCTTCCCTTTTGAAGCAGTAGTTAGTCTGGTATAGAGCACTCAATAACTATCTTTCCAATAAATAAGACAGAGCATAAGTGACACACATGTTATTGGGAGTAGATTCTAGATGGATGGACAGACAGGTGTAGACACAAACATTAACTAGATAGGATTATGGCTAATTATCATGTTTCCACACTTCAAGTTGTAGAGTGAGAAACAGATAATTCTGATTTAATAACAAAATGCTTACAGTTAAATACTTTGTTCAGAATCTCCTACAGCATTTGCCTTTATTCTTCAAAGCCATTTTCATCAGCTAATTAGAGCAAAGCTATTTGAAACTCAATGTGTGCACTCCCAATTAGATAGAAGGCATTTTGTGATTTACATTGTATCTTTAAGCCTACCAAAAGATTATGCTTCAAAAAAAAGAACAAAGAAGAAAACTTCATCCTCACTGAAACAAGGTAATGGCCATAATCCCGAAGCACAAAATAGGAAGAATGGCTACCGACACTGGAAAATATAGTCTAAGATGAAGCAGAATTCTGAGAGTTAATACATAACATCTCAAATCTGGAGAAGGACACAGATCTCCTGCAAAGTATTATCAAAGGATTTGTTTTTTGAGCACCAGAGTAGGGTAATATAATAGGGGGAGGGCCTAGTAAGGAACAAGCAATGATTTTTCTACAGATTCTCTGCAGGCTAGGAAAGGATGGCAGAGAAGAGGAGCTGAAGAAGGAGCCATGTGAGGTGCCATTTGGACCCTCCATGACCCAGCCTTCTGGCCTAGAGGAGGGCTAGGGAAGGAGAAAGGGAAGACAGGGCCCTCTAGCTGCATCGTGACTAAGAAGGTCTCTGGGCGAAGGGGCTCTACCATGAGGCCACTGCTCCCTTGGTGCCAAAAATAGAAGGTACACACATCCCAAGACAGGAAACCCAGTAGAACATGGTGGCTATAAGAGAAGAGTCCTTCAATAATAAGTCTTGAATAGTCCTAGTTCATTGTCCTGCCCATACCCTGCTCTTATTCACCACAGACATGACAAAGAGACATTCATGTTTACAGATGAGTAGTAAAAAGGAAGAAAACGCAGAACAACAAAGTCAGAAAGGTAAAGAGAGGCCTCCCTGGTGGCGCAAGGGGTTAAGCACCACACTATGAAGCATCCACAACCATTGCAGCCTGAGTCAATCCCCAGCCAGGGAGGTGACCCACATGGTGCAGCAGACCTTGTCTGTCTCACCCGCTGCTCCCCTCAGCAGTGTACTTCAGTCCATCTGCCTGTTCCGTTCCCCACTGTCTCTGGTGAAGCCCCTCACCCCCTACACCTCTGGCCTGTATCCCAGTTCTTATATGCATAAATAAATAAATATTTTTTAAAAATACATAGCATTACCATAATACATACACTGGACTACTAACAATGGAGTAATGGAATAAATCCCAGTGTCCAGAAATGGACTTACACACATAACTGATTGCTGTAAAACTACCAAGGTAATTTAATGGGTAATAATGAGGAAGCAATTGTTCTGCAAATGGTGCCAGAACAATTGCAGACAATGCGGGAGAAAAATGAATTTTCATGCATACCCCATATCAAACATTCATTAATTTGAAATGGATCATAGGCTTAAAAGTAAAATCAAAACCATAAAGCGTCTAGGAGAAAATCTTCTCAATTTTGGTATTGTCTACTAATTCTTAAGAGAAAAAAGCATGAACTACATAAAAAGACAATGATAAACTGAACTTCATCAAATTAAAGTGCATGCTCTTAGAAAGATGCTGCTGAAAAATAAAAAAACGAGTCACATCAGGAGAAAATATCTGCAAAGAGATGATACCATCACATCTTTTAATTCTAAAATGTGATTACCATTGATCATTTATTTTATATATTTAATATCTATATAATACACTGACTATATATATAATATACTGACTATAAAGTATTTAAAGGATGTAGCATGCTTGATATTATCTATTATGTATTGTTTGTCATTCATATTTTATATAATTATGAAAATAAAGTGACATTTTGCTTTCACAAAACACAAAATTATTATTTTGTTCAAATTCATGTTTCACATTAACCATGTTGAATAATTAAGATAAATTATTGGGTATAAGATGTAAAGTGAAAATTAGAATGCCAACGTACATAATAACACGAGCCTCTACAAATCCACGATCACTTTACATAGCTTTAGGTGCTAATAACTATGTCACCTTGTCAAAGAATAATGCTCACAGAATTTAAATGCTTAGCCTCATTAAAAGTACACACACTGATATTTAAGGAGATAATAAGGGAAATTTTCCCAAGCTTAAGAAATGAAGCTAGAAATACAAGAAGCAAGATATACCCCAAACTTCTATGATAGATCTAGAAATTAAGCTAGATACGTAATAGTAAAATTACCAAGAATACAAGACAAGGAAAAAATAATGAAGCTGGCAAGATCAAAGAAACAGATAACATACAAAGGATAACCTATCAGATTAACTTCAGACCTCTCTGAGGACACACTACGGTCCAGAAGAGAATGGAAGGATATATTCAAAACACTGCAAGACAACAAATGCCAAACATGAATTCTTTATCCTGCAAAGTTATCTTTTCTATATGAAGAAAAAGTGTGGATATTCTCAGAGAAACAGAAACTCCAGAAATTCAGCACAACCAAACCTCTCCAAAAAATTCTGCAATAAGTACTAAAGCCAAAACCATCAGGAAAATGAAAAAGAGGAACAGTATAAGGCAGGAGAAAATAAAACAAAAAGAGACAAAATGGCGAGCACAGATGCCAGCATGACAATTTTAACTCTAAATGTAAATGGACCAAACAGCAATAAAATGACACAGTGTAGCAGGCTGGATTAAAAAACACAATCCAACTTTCTGCTGTCTTCAGGAGACACACTTAAACACAAAAGATAGGCATAGACTAAAAGTAAAAGGTTGGAAAATAGTCCTACAAGCTCATGGACCAAAAAAGAAAGCAGGAACAGCAATACTTATATCAGACAAGATAGACTTCAAAATAAAAAAAGTTAAAAAAGACAAAGATGAATACTATATAATGGTCAAGGGCACAATACATCAAGAAGACACAACAATCATCAACATATATGCTCCAAATGAAGGAGCACCAAAATATATCAGACAATTACTATCAGCCCTGAAAGAAAACACTTATATAATAGGAGACTTCAACACTCCACTCCCACCAATGGACAGATCAACAAGACAAAAAATAAACAAAGAGACCAGAGCCCTCAATAAAGATCTAGAAGCCATGAATTTAAAGGACATCTACAGAACTCTCCACCCAAAAAAGTCAGAGTACATGTTTTTCTCAAATGCACATGGATCATACTCCAGAACTGATCACATACTGGGACACAAGACCAACATAAACAGACACAGCAAGATCACAATCATCCCAACTATATTCACTGATCACAAAGGTATCAAATTAGAAGTAAATCACAAAAAGAAAACAAGAAACCCACCCACATCATGGATATTGAAACCTGCACTACTAGAAAAACAATGGATTATAGAGGAGATCACAGAGGAAATTAAAAAATACTTTGAACTGAATGACAATGAGGACATCTCATTCCAAAATGTATGGGATGCAGCAAATGCAGTTCTAAGAGGGAAGTTCATAGCAATCCAGGCTTATATTAATAAACAAGAAAAAACTCAAAGAAACAATCTAATCTTGCATCTCAATGACCTAGAAAAAGAGCAGCAAAAGGATCCAAAAAGCAGAAGAAAAGAAATTATAAAAATTAAAGTAGAAATAAATAAAATAGAAATCAAAAAAACAATCCAAAAGATCAATGAAACCAAAAGTTGGTTCTTTGAAAAAATAAACAAAATAGATCCTTTAGCTAGACTAACAAAGAATAAATGAGAGAAAACACAAATAAATAGGATCACAAATGAAAGAGGAGAAATTACAACAGATGCAAAAGAGATTAAAAGAATAATCAGACAATACTATGAACATCTATATGCAAACAAGCTTAACAACTTAGAAGAAATGGACCAGTTCCTAGAATGATATAACCATCTGAAGTTAAACAAAGAAGAAATAGAATACTTAGACCAATCACAAGTAGTGAAATTGAAGCAGTGATCAAAACACTCCCTAAAAACAAAAGCCCAGGGCCAGATGGCTTCACAAATGAATTCTACCAAGCATTCAGAAATGAGCTAGTACCTATTTTATACAAACTCTTTCAAAAAATTGAGAAAGAAGGAACACTGCCAAATACATTCTATGAAGCCAACATTACACTAATACCAAAACCAAACAAAGACAACAAAACAAAAAAAGTGAACTACAGACCAATCTCCCTAATGAACATGGACACAAAAATCCTCAACAAAATTCTTGCCAACAGAATCCAACAATGCATTAAAAGGACACCACGATCAAGTGGGATTTATCCCAGAAGCCCAAGGATGGTTCAATATATGGAAATCAATCAATGTAATCCACAATATCAACAAAAAGAACAAAAACCATATAATCATATCAATCAATGCAGAAAAGGCATTTGACAAAGTCCAACACCTATTCATGATGAAGGCCCTCGAAACCCTCGGAATAGAAGGATATACTACAAACCCACAGCCAATATCATCCTCAACAGTGAAAAACTAAAAGCATTCCCCCTAAGATCAGGAACAAGACAAGGATGCCCACTTTCCCCACTGCTATTCAACATAGTACTGGAAGTCCTAGCCAGAGCAATAAGAAGGGAAAAGGACATACAGGGAATACAAATCGGGAAAGAAGAAGTAAAACTATCATTATTTGCAGATGATATGATAATATCATCTTGGAAATCACTTGGAAAATCCTAAAAGCTCCACAGAAAAGCTAATTAAAATAATCAAATAGTTTAGTAAAGTAGCAGGATACAAAATCAATGCACAAAAGTCAGTAGCCTTCCTATACACAAACAACCAATCCGAAGAAGACGAAATCAAGAAAAATATACCTTTTACAATTGAGGCCAAAAAAAATCAAATATCTAGGAATCAACCTAACAAAAGAAACAAAAGATCTATATAGAGAAAATTATAAAACACTGTTAAAAGAAATAGAAGAGGACACAAAGAAATGAAATGGACAGATAGCCCCTGTTCATAGATAGGAAGAATCAACACTAGCAAAATGGCCATCCTACCAAAAGCAATTTAGAGATTCAATGCAATACCAATAAAAATCTCAATGGAATTCTTTAAGGAAATAGACCAAATATTGATGAAATCCATATGGAGACACAAAAAACCCCAATTAGCCAAAGCTGTACTAAAAAAAAAAAGGGGGGGGGGAGAATGGAGGTATCACACACCCAGACTTCAAACTCTACTACAAAACAATAATAATTAAAACAGCATGGTACTGGAACAAAGACATACGGACCAATGGAACCATATAGAAAGCACAGAAGTAAAACCACACAACTATGGACAACTGATCTTTGACAAAGGAGCAAAGAATCTGCAATGAGACAAAGACAGCTTATTCAATAAATGGTGCTGGCAAAACTGGTCCACCATATGCAAAAAAATGAAACTGGACCACTACCTCACACCATGCACAAAAATCAAATCAAAATGGATGAGACCTAAATGTAAGACCCGAAACTATAAAATATATAGGGTAAAACACTGCAAGACTTACATCTCAAGAGCACGTTTGAGGTGGCAGTCCCCAAAGCAATAAAAATGAAAGAGAAGATAAATAGATAGGACTACATCAAGATAAAAAGCTTCTGTACAGCAAAGGAAACATTAAACAGAACAAAAAGAAACCCCACTGAATGGGAAAAAATCTTTGCACTCCACAC
>JAGFMF010011658.1:10557031-10572167 GCA_019455555.1 Galemys pyrenaicus | reverse complement strand
CCCCGCTCTCTGTGGTGAATCCTCTCACCCCCCACACCTCTGGCCTGTACCCCAGTGCTTGTATGCATAAATAAATAAATCTTTTAAAAAAAAAAAAGATTTATTTCTGCATAAAAAAAATGGAGGTGTAGGCCAGAGGTGCAGGAGTGAATAGATTCACCAGAGACAGCATGGGGAGCAGAACAGGCGAATCTACTGAAATCCACTGCTGAGGGGAGCAGCGGGTGAGACAGGAGAAGTCTGCTGCGCCATGTGGGTCAGCTCCCTGGCCGGGAATGGAACTCAGGCCGCAGTGGTGACAGCACTGATCCCTAACCCCAAGGCCCCCAAGGAGGCCCCCAGGGAGACCCCAAGGCCCCCAGGAAGGTCCCAAGTCCTCCAGGAAGGCCCCAAGGCCTGACGTCTTCGTTACCAGCCCATGCCTCCAGCTTCATCAGCCCTGAGACACCCAGGCGAAGCAGACTGGAGCTGTTTCTGCTCCGAGCTATGACAGTTGTCCAAGCGTGTGATGTTATTTTTTGAGCCTCAGTTTCCACAACTGTAAAATAAGGGAATTAAACCCAGATGCACACTAGGATTTTCCTATCTCCTAAGATCCCTCCTAGAAATTCTGGGTTAGTCCAAAGCTATGCCTAAGACTTATGTCAAATCTCCAGCATGGTAGAAATTGAGGGGGCCACATCCTTGAGGTCACTGCTAGCTCAAAGCTTCTGAACCAGATGGGCCAAGATGAGGATTTCTGGAAGTACCCCAGCGGTTGTGCCAATTGGGCCAGGCTGAAACTCTGCCTGAGAGACTCCCAGCGCCACCCAGCTCTGGCAGCTTGAGCTCAACTTATGCTTCATACAATGAATTTACAGCCCAAAAAGAACTGCCAAAAAATTGCCACCAACTAGGTTCAAGACAAACCTCTTAAGGAGAGAGCAGAAAGGAAGACCTTCCAGGCAGCATCAGGCCTGGAGGCCAAGGTGTCCCGCATCCAGAACACGCCACCGAGACCGGGGCCCTGGCCTCCCCACGTGCTTTCAGGGGGTGACGAAGAGACTCGCGCTGTAGATGCCCCGGCGGCTGCCATGACCAAGCCCTCGTTCCGTCACCATAGTGGAACTTTCTCTCCTGGATGGCTCCATTTGCGGCCAATCAGCAGGACTCTGCTCGACCCTTCTGCGCATTCCCAGACCTTTGGGCCACACCGTCTCGCCCTCCGCGACGCCAGGGTTGAAAGCTGGTATCTCACTTGCCGCTCGGGGAGAAGCAACAAATATCCATCTTCCTGATTTTGTCTACAGATTTCAGGATCAATAACACGGAGCCCACCCCCATGCAGAGTGAGCAGCATATATCCATGCTAAGTCTTACCAAACAGTTTTCTGACTTCCTGTTTTTCCCTATCAGTGTAAGATGAACCAAGACATGGAGACTTACTTGAAAGCTGCAACATGACATAAACAGTGAGCTCCTTTGATGAAGGTGAGTCAAGAGCCCCTTGATGTAATGTTAAAAGCAGAACAACAGCAACTACCCGCCTTACACTGTGAGTGTGCCGTTGAGAGGTTGCAAGATTCACTGCCGAGAAAGCCATATTTATAGCTGTCTTACTCCTAACATAAAGAATTTTGAGTTTTCAGGGTGATGCTGTTGAATCCCTGGTTTTAAAAGATACCAATTGAAACATCTCACTCTTCCATGTCATTCCCTATTTACATTTATATTGCCTAGCAAAGTGCGAAAAATCTCATTTCCAGACCTAACCCCTCTCTTGACCTTCAGCTCCAAATATTTAACTGCCTGCGAGAAATTTCCACCTGACCATCCCTCAGTTACATCCAACTCACAAAGTCTGAAACCAAATTCCCCGGCTCTATCCCTCTTCTTCCCACTCACCCCCACCTGCTCCTGTGTCCCCTATCTCAGAAAGACACCAGCTGGGCCACTAAACTAGTCAGAGGGACAGATATTCAATAGATTCTGCAAATACAGTGTTTCTAAAATTCTGTCGTGTTCTCCTCTTCTGCTCCTCTAACTCAGCTTCTTACAAACTCACCCAGAAATTCCTTGGTATTCTGTGCTCCCCCTCATTTAACAACTACAAACATCTTATGAGGCAAGTATGTTAACCCCTATTCTACAGATGAGAAAACTGAGATGTAGGAAGACCACATCACCACAGAGATAGACAGGCGGCAAATAAATATATGAAAAGATGCTCCACATCCTACGTCATCAGGGAACGTCAGTGAAAACGACAAGATACCCTTACACACCCATCAAGATGAGTGAAACCCAGAGCCCTGACAGCGTTGACAGCAATGTAGAATTGAGACTACCAGAGGGGGTGGGGAGGGGTGGGGACCTCAGAGTAGAGCAGACCCAGTGGGCTAGGGCGGAGAATTATAGGGACTTCTGTGGTGGCCTCGTGTTGTGACATACATCTGGAGAGATATGAACCAGTACCTCTGGGTCACATGCTGTGTTGTACACCAATGTCACCTCAATTTTTTAAACAATGCAATAAAAAAGTCCCCTTGGGGCCTCCCTGGTGGCGCAGCGGGTTGAGCACCACACTGTGAAGCATCCGTGGCACAGCAGTGAGAGTTTGCTCCCTGGCCAGGGAGGGGTCCCACATGGTGCAGCAGACCTCTCCTGCCTCCCCACTGCTCCCCTCAGCAGTGTGTTTCAGTCCATCTGCCTGTTCTGCTCCCTGCTCTGTGTCTGGTGAATCCTCTCACCTCCCACGACTCTGGCCTATGCCCCAGCTCTTGTATGCATAAATAAATAAATCTTTTTTAAAAAGTCCCTATACGAGTGGATATCCCCAGAAAGCCCAGTGTCTTAAACATTTCTCAATGACCACACCACCAGGGCATCCAGCTTGCATCGAGCTCTAGTGGGTGGAGGTGAAGGTGGCATGGCCCCGAAAGAGAAAAGTTGAGAACAAGCTGACCCCAGTCTATTTTACCCTCCTTATAACACTTGGTGAGGTTCCTACAGTGTCTTTTATTACTACACTTTCTGTAGTACACGAATTCATTGATGTTATGCAAATGGACTAAGCTGGTTGCTACTACATAGAAGAGGAAAGAGAAATTTAAGGTAGATATAGCGGGTGGTTGTTTGAAAAGGTAGATTTTGAGCAGTACAGTTGGAGCCCCTTAGACGTGCGGGCTGGAAGGCGGACACAGTACAAGATTGCTTTGCTCCTGGTAGGAGTGGCAGCTTCGGCGAGCACAACGTCTTTGTTTTTCAGCGTTAATCATCCCCATCTGTCAGCTGCAGGAAGCTTCGTGGCATTGTGGGATAAATATGGGCTTTGCAATAATAAATATAATAGCTACCACATATTATACCATTGCTTCTAAACTGTTGCTATTCTCAGTTCTCCTTGCACAGGATTTCATTTCTTCCCTCTGATGCAGTCCATCTTACAGTCCAGGTAGATGAGTCAAGTCCATGGTCACACAGCAAGGAAAGGCAGGGACTAGACTCAGTTACATGGACGGAGGTTGCTTTGTTTCTAAGAGTCCACACTCCCAACCAATATATGCTATTTCAAGGGATCCAGAAAGTTCTTTCTCTGGGTAATAGGAACGGAAATGGTTATATTCTAAGCCATAAAAGGAAGTCTTGTGCAGATTAGGAAAACCAAAAAGTGCTGAGGAATCAAAGACTTGAATTTGTTGTTGCTACAACTAACAGATCTTCCAAATTTCCTCCCTGGACTTCCTGATGCTTCTTGCCCCAATATCAATAATCAGATAACTTTCCCATCCAGCTAACCCATGGAATTCAGTCCAACCTGGTCGCAGGGAGTTGCCTCCTTGGTGGATTTAGTTACTGAAACCAGGCAAGGACAACCTAGCATAATGCTCTCCACCTGGTCTTCTAATAATTTCCTGCAGCGCCATAATCTAGTTACATGAGGTGTGTGTCCTGGGGGTTGCTGGCACCAGGAAGTGTCTATTTCCATGGGTAGTGAGCTTTGAAAACAAAATTGCTCTCATCTCACTTGTTTAAACAAATTTATTTTTAAGAGCAGTTTAGGTTTACAGAAAAATTGAGCAAGAAGTATAAAAAGCTCCCACATTAACTTCTCTTAAACTCATTTGGATCACTCTGCTTAGCTTTGTAAGAACCAGCCCCCCCGCTCCCCAAACTACCTTTGAAGTATCTGAACCATTTTTGCATTCTCCCCAGCACTGACGGAGCTCCTATTGCTTCATCATCACAATTGTATTAGGGTGTCCTTGACAGGTTTCAATAACTCAACCCCCTAGGAAGGCACCTCTCTGTGGCCAGGTCAGACTGGGTTAGCAGCAGGATACAAAGTTATTTGGTTATTGATACTGGGGCAAGAAGCACCAGAAAGCCCAGGCACAAGAGTTGGAAGATCATATTTCTAGAGCTTGTTTTAGTTTGGTTTTGTCTGTTCCCTTGTTTTGTCTTTTCCTTCGTTTTCTTTCTCCTTCTGCCTTACCTCCCTTAGCATCAGCCTCTTCAGTTAATGTTACTTTGTTAGGAAGCAAAGGAGCCCTTGGAGCTACAAGGATGAATCTAGACTCTAGTTGAGGGAATCTGGGGCAGGAAACCTTTACGGGAACCTTTCTATCTGCCAACTAGATTGTCTACCTAGTTCGATCTGCAAAATTTCATCAAAGTGCCTTCAAAGCAGGGCCAACATTACTACATTTGTGGAGATTTCATTCCAAAGTCGTAACATTCAAAATCTTCCCAAGATATCATCTAATTAGCTCTTTGGCCAAGATATCACCTATGCTTTCTGTCCAAGTGGCCATCAAGCTGATTCCAGAAGGTCTGTGGATATTTGATTAAACCTACAGGTGTTTCAGGCATATCTGGGGACCACAGAAGCAATTAGAACAGCAGGGAGAGCACGTTTAACTTCATTATGGCCCCTGCTCAGTCAAAAAGAGACTCACCATACAAAATATTAATGAAAATATTAATGAAAAGTAGTCCCAGATTGGGAAAATGCAAATAATGTTTCAGCTGTTGATTTTTTTGTCACCAACCCAGCAAAGCTGAGTGAAATAGCAAACCCTTCTCTGCCAGCCCCTTCCAACTGGCTCAGTGGCCAACCTAACCAATTGGAACTTAGAGCCCTGTTTTATTTTCCCCTGCCTTGCCCATTAATAATAGCAGGGGGACAATAATTCAAAATAATTACAGAAGTGAAAGGTAGTAATTAGCAGGACAAATTGGCTATTAAATGATTCAGAAATTTCAAAGTGAGATGATGACCTTTTCACTTCTTATCTGGCAGTGACAAATTGGGTTCTGTTTTGAGAGGAGAAATAATGCTCTACTGCATTATGGATTTTCTTCACCTCCCAAGGGGAAGGGAGTCAAGTTAATTAAAAATATGCTAGAAGGGCCCTCCCTGGTGACGCAGTGGGTTAAGCAACGCACTATGAAGCAAACCGCAGCCACTGCAGCACGAGTTCAATCCCTGCCGCTGGCCAGGGAGGGGACCCACAGGGTGCAGCAGACCTCTCCTGCCTCCCCGCTGCTCCCCTCAGCAGTGGGTTTTGGTCAATCTGCCTGTTCTGCTCCCCACTCTGTCTCAGGTGAATGCTCTCACTCCCCGCACCTCTGGCCTGCACCCCAGTTCTTGTATGCATAAATAAATAAATCTTTTTTAAAAATATGCTAGAAAATGTGACTTTGGGGGTGTTCCTGGTGCCTCACTCCCCTGCCTACCTGGAAGAGTCTCCTTCTTCTCCAGCACAACCCTGGGCCATCTCTCACAGTTCTGAGGAGGAAAACAGGAGATTCCTACTGCCTCATGTTTTATGAGCTGACGATCTGAATAAAAAACCCATGTTATGACATTTCCCACTCTAATAAAAAATTACCGACTGAGTACCCACGTGCTGGGTGTTCATTAAATCTCTGAGAAACCAGTTCACTTCACAATGAGCTTGGGCATGTCATCCTGCTCTTGGATCTTCCCCTCTGCAAATGTTGCCAGTTATTCTCGCTCTCTCACCCGCTGAGCCAAATGACAGCGGTTCCACTATGAAGAGTTAACCGTATCACTCACCTCTGTTGCTCTATTAACCTGGAGTCAGGCAAAAAAAAAAAAAAAAAGCCTCCAATTGCAATTGCCCTTTCTCTTGGGAAAGGCACCGGGAGCTCTAGGACTGCGAGCTCCTTCTAGACGAGAAAGTTTCACTCGTCACCTTGCTCTTAATGCAGTTACAACTGGTCTATTTCTTTACAAGTCAAGGTCTGAAAACTTTCGGGCACTTTATTTGAGGCTCAAGATCTCAACCTGAGAGAGCACAGTCCCATGGGCTTGGGATGGCGAGGAGGGTGTTCTCTCCAGCACAAAGCCTCAGGGAGCAAGGCCACTCACATCTTACCCATTTGATGCTAACACAGCCATTTACATCTTACCCGGTCTACTGAGACTCAAACTCAGAATGACCCTAGAGGTAAAAAGATCTGAGATGTCACTTAAGTCAAATACCCTTGTTTCTTTTTATTTATTTATTTATGCATACAAGAGCTGGGGTACAGGCCAGAGGTGGGGGGGGGGTGAGAAGATTCACCAGAGACAGAATGGGGAGCAGAACAGGCAGATGGACTGAAGTATACACTGCTGAGGGGAGAAGCAGGGAGACAGGAGAGGTCTGCTGCACCATGTGGTTCCCCTCCCTGACCAGGGATTGAAATTGTGCTGCAGTAGCTGCCGATAGCTTCATAGTGCTGAGTCTTAACCCCTTGCAACACCAGCAAGGCCCCAAACACCCCTGTTTCTAGTTAAGGAGACGCAGACTCAAGCGTGTGTGTTGAGAGAGTGGAAAAGGGGTCCATCATCACAGCTAAGTGCGGCCAGAGCCCAGGACATCACCGGCTCCACATCCAGTGCAGCACTTGCCATCTGCAGACCCCATATTGGGGGTTCACCTACTTATCACTTCATCATAGCCCCAAAGCAATACTAGCAACACTTCCAGCGTCATGCACAGACATGCAGCCAGTCTCCAGAAGCTGGACATGCCTACCCAGAAGACCATACTAGGCACCCACTGCCCTCCTGCCGGGCACTCAGCTGCCAGCAGGCGTCTCCCTTGTGGCTTAGTGCCACGTTGTTACATTTTTGTGCATTTTTGGTGATTTCACTGTTGAAAATGGCGTAGTACTGAAGCCCTCCAGCATTCACAAACGCTGGAAGGTTGTAAAGTGACTTAAAAAGGGTTGTAAAGTGACTTAAAAAGAAAGTATATGATCACAGATAAACTTCCTTGTGGCCTCCTGAGTTAGCGTGAGTTTGCTGTGAGTGCAATGTTAATCAACAGCTTGTGATGAATAAGGTGTCTTCACCAGGGAGAATGGTGCACATTGAAAAGACAGGCAACGACGAACGCTGGCGAGGACGTGAAGAAAAACCCTCCTACACTGCCGGTGGGAACGCAAGCTGGTCCAACCACTATGGAAGCTGTGCGGAGGCTCCTCAGACTACTGAAAATGGGGCTACCATATGACCCAGCAATTCCCTTCCTATGGGATCTACCCAAAGGACACAAAAACTTTAATTCAAAAGGAAGCCTGCACGCCTGTGTTTATTGTAGCACTATTTATGATCGCTAAGGTATGGAAACAACTCAAATGCCCAAAAACAGATGACTAGATCAAAATGATGTGGTGTATATATACACCATGGGATACTATTCAGTAATCAAAAAATATAAACTCGTGCTGTTCACAGCAACATGGATGGCGCTGGAAGGGAGCACACTCAGTGAAATAAGCCAGAAAGAAAAAGAAAAATACCACGTGGTTTCACTTATAAGAGGAATGAAGGGGAACCAAATAAGGGATCAGGAAAAAAATCAATAATAATAATACAAAATTAGCAGGCAACCACGAATCAGAGACATTCTGCAAGGGAGGAGGAGGAAAAGGGATGAAAACGGGAAGGAGCACAAGGGACTACGGTGAGGGTTCACGGGTTAGCTGGTGGTGGGAATTTTACTGGGACTACACAATGATGTAAAAGATATAAATTGAAAACAAATAAGTGAGGTGCCTTCAAACATAAACACACATAAAACAGGATGATAAGTTCATCGGTTGACAAAAACTTTATGAGAAGAGGCTCACAGGAACCTAACCTTGAATTCCCTCTAAGAGCAGCAGTTCAGGATTTGCTAACTCAGGATTTGCGGTACTTTATAGACCATCACTACCGTGAAAAATGAGAATCACCAGGACATCTGAATAGGCCATCGGCACAGACCCACAACTGAACAAAACATTAAAACAACACAGGGAAGATGGGATGGCAAGTGCAGGTCCCAGGCAGGCCACTGCAGGACAGAGCCAGCGGCAAGGATGCCTGCCCTGACCTGTGGGCCTTCGTTTGCAGCAGTTTATCAGACGGCAGCAGGTGGCTCAGGCACTGTGTTTGGGTATCCTCTGTCTGTTACTGGGCATGTGTGGGGCCAGTACTAGAAAATGCATCCTCAATCAGATCAGTGACAGTGATTTCTGAAAGCAGAGAAGCCAACCTACAAATTTCAAGGAGCAGGACCACAGCGGATGTGCTCAGCACTCGTCTTTGATCCCTCCTCCCTGGGAAGCTGGTAAAAAGCACAGTTGATACAAACTACACGGAAGCTCAGCGGTTCAGTGCATGTTTCCAGACCTTGCTGCTGCAGACCATGCTATTTGGAGCACATACACAACTCTCGCTGGGTCTCATGTGGAGGATGGAATCAAGCAGGGCTTTCACTTTCTACATTATTTCTGCACTGTCTTTATGAAAAGCCTTTATTACTTCTTTCTGTGGACTAAACTGTGTCCCCCAGTCCCCAAATTCCTATGTCAAACTGTATCTGGAGACAGGGCCTATGAGAATGGCATAAAGGTAATGGGGGATATGGATGGGGCCCTAACCCAATAGGGCTGGTGCCCTTCCAAGAGAAAAAGACCAGGGTCCACTGCCTGCACCACGTGAGCAGGCACACAGCGAGAAGCTGGCCATCTGCAAACCTGGGAAAGCCCCCATCAGCATCAGCTAGCTGGTTCCTTGATCTTGGACTTTGAAGTCTCCAGAGCAGTGAGAAAATACATGTTTACTATTTCAACCATCCAGTCTAGGGTGTCGTGTTATGGACACCTGAGTAATGAATAGATTTCTGTAAGCAGGATGGGGGAAGAGATACATTTAACACGTAAATACACCCTGTTTTCAGGTAGACGTGTTCAGAACAAATCAGTCTGTAGTTCTCTCTTCATACGTAGCAAAGGTGGGATCCCCAGTGAGCAATGTGAACACATCATGCTACCTGGAAATGCACATCTGCACAGAAGTCAACAACCTCCAGGCTTGGTGATTTTTGTTTCTGTTTGACAATGTTCCCCTGTAGCGGGTTTTATAAAGTTCAAGCTCAAACCACACAATCAAGTGAATCCCAAACAACCCCATAGTTTGTGCACACAATCACCCTTCAAGTATCCCACAGTCCGTAGGCCACGTACAGCTCTGCCCTTGCCCACGCCAGGGGTCGCTCTGCAGAAGCTATGGGCATCCCTCTTCTTCCACTCAACATGGGTGGTGCCCAAGTAAGTCTTGGGAGCCTGGGGACCAGGACGCAAATGCATTCTTTTCAAGGGAAACCGATTCATCACACCCATTGGGATGTCTACTAACCAAAACCAGAAAATAACAAATGTTAGTGAGGATGTGGAGAAATTGCAACTCTCGGGCCCTGTTAGTGGGAATGCCAAGTGGTGCACCTGCTAGAGAAAACAGCACAGATCAACAAATTTTAAACGGCACTAGGAGGACCAGCAATCCCACTTCTGAATACACGCCCAGAAGAAGAGAGAACAGGAATACTGGTACCTCACCCCATGTCCACAGCAGTATTATTCACAATAGTTAAAAAGTAGAAGCAACTCTCCACAGATGATGGATAAACAAAGTATGGTACATCCATTCAATGGAATATTACTCAGTCTTTAAAAAGAAGGAAATTCTGACACACGCTATAATGTAGATAAACCTTGGAGACATTATATTAAGTGAAACAAACTCATCACACACAAAAACTGCACTGTATAATTTCACTTAAATGAGGTGTCCAAAATAGTTAAATTCCTATACATTTAGCAGCATGCTGGGTGCTAGGAATTGGGGGGGGTGGGGATAGCCACTGTTAGTTAATAAATAGAGTTTTAAGTTTTACAAGACCAAAGAATGCTGGAGATTAGTTTCATAACAAGATGAAAAGTTTAACACTACTGAAATGTACACTTGAAATGGTCAAGATGGTAAATTCTATGCTTAGTTTTCCAAATTTTTTTCAAAGAAACCAGTGCTAATTCTATTAGGGTTTAAGGTAATGCAATAGAGGGAAGGAAGAAGACAGTCTGATTGTATATTTCACCAATTAGACCACAAATTCTGTGGGAATTTTGCAAATATTTGTATCAACATAAAAGCTCACGTTATTCAGCGTTCACCGCATGACGGGGCTGGACTAGACCTTCACATGCAGTTTTTCATGTTATCCTGACCCTGAGCATCACGTGGGAAACCAAACACCCTGGTGTCCCATTTTATAGGTGGTAACAGTGAGGCCTGGGAGGTGACTCCACTAATCAGTCTCCTAGCTTAGAAGTAGAAGGACGTTTGTCTGACTCCAGAACCCAGTACACATCTCCTCTTCCCTTCCTCAGCTAGCGGGGTTCTTGGTCCCCTCCCAAAAGTGCTTCCCTGGATCTGTCAGCACCATCAGCCCCTTCAGTGGCAGGTTGGGCATGGCCCTTGCTGGTTCCCATCTCACAAAGGGAGACATCTTTTCATTCATTCCTGGAAGACGGGGTCAACTGGGATTTGAGTCCCTGTGTAGTTCCATTGGTAATGACATCTGAGGCAGGATGGAGGAAGGGACCGCCAGGAGCAGGGAGGGCTTCTGGGGGTCAACCATACTCTGACTCTTGACGTGGGCACTGTCACACGTGCGTTCACTTGGGACAATTCTTCAAGCTGTGTTCTCGGGATATGTACGTATGCTACACTTCATTAGAGAGTGTTTTCAGAAATTCTCAATGTGATCACTGAACTTCAAACCAGAGCCACAGTGACTCAACCAACCAAAAGCCAAGAGGGACAGAGAGACAAAGCAGAATGTAGGCTTTTGGGAAATTCAGTCATTTCCATACTTTCTAGTAATAAATGTAGATGCTTCTGAGCTTGGAGCTGGGTGTCATGCACTTACCCGGATGTTCTCAACCCTGACTCTATGTTGGAAACTTGGAAATATCAGCGGTGGGAAGAGCGGGGACAGGGAGGGGCCTTCAAAACCCTTGGCACTTAGGCCCTACCCAAAAGGAGCCTGGCGTGACTGACGAGGACAGAAACAGCCTTCGCATCAGGATTTCTGAGGCTTCCTGGATCCCCCTAATGGGCACCCACGGCTGAGAGTCCCAGTTCCAGAGGCTGGGCTAAGGACGTTACCTCATGACCTCCACTCCCTTCATACCCTCTCAGGACTACAAATTGAGGTTCTAGGAGATTTTCATTTTCCAAGATCACATAGCAAATAAATGGCCAAGATGGATTAGAAGCTCAGGTCTGTCTGTTTCCAGGGGCTGCCACAGGCAGAATTATCTAGACTTGTTCAAATGTATGACTTTTCCTTACAATCGCTCTGCAAACTTTCCACATATTTTTCATGTGCTGCCTTTCTATTAAGTCTCCTTTCTATTACCTCTGCTTAAATGTCTCCTGAGAGATTTTCCCTGATATTCTTCTCTGAGACCCCTCCCACACACACTCCTTTCCTTTAGCTGTCACTTCTGTCATGGTTGCAAATGGCCCAGTAATTTTCTTTTTTTTAACCTTGTTTCCCTATTAAAAAACAACTCCAGCAGAGCATCTGTTCTACTCCCTAGTGAATTCCCAACATTTAGTACTGCACCTGACATTTCCTAAGGATTCAATAACTCACCATTAAATAAATGAACCACTCAATTAAAATACAGAGTCATCATTATTATGATGTTTACTCTTCACAGTACCACCAAGGTTAAATGTTAAAATTGCTCTCAGACACTTGAGCACAAAAGACAAAAACTTCTCTAACTTTCCCTTTTAGGCTTGTTTTTACAGTCTCAACTCACCTACCAAGGAGACAACTTGAGTACGGGGGGAAGCAACCAACCTTGAGCCGAGGACCCAAGACAGCCAAGGCCAAGGGCCTGCCTATGCAGAACTGGGAGGAGGGGAAGATAGCGAGGGGATCCAGACTGCACTGGGCAGGTGGGTCTATCAATATTTGTAAGATCTGGTGTTTTGAAATAAAACCTCTCCCTACATGGACCGCTTTGTAACTATTCAATAAACTTCAGCCAAGTCCATATTCCTTTGCCTCATTCCACTGCTTAGCCGATAAAACTTAACTCCTTTGTTCTCAACCCCGCTCCCTAAAAATCATATAAACCTCTCCTCTTTCTTAGGCAGGGATGTGAGTTTTCCTCCTGCCTTCAAACTAGTTGACGTGCAATAAAACTCTTTCTGTCCTCAAAATCTAATGCTATAGTAATTGGCTTCTTGGTACATGAGGCAGTGACCCCACTGTTTGGTAAGGAGCCCTGGGTGTTACCCAAAATCTATGGATATTAGGCCTCCCTCTCATCTCTCATGGGCCCTACCCCATCCACCGTGGAACTTCACCATCTAAACACAAGGAACCACAATCCCAAATCCTGCTCATTTCTGACACTTCTGCTCCAGAAATGGCGACCCTGATCATACATTTAGAGATGGATCATGCTCTCCAGCCAAAGCATAGAGCTGATTTCTCTAGGCCAAGATGCTGTATTGGCACTCTTGACTATACAAAACAAATGGCCTTGGCTTTCACCTTCCTGGCACCCTAGACCTATTATTAAGCTGACTAATTCAAAATCGGTTGTTTCAGTCAAATTAAGAACTGCTCAATCATGGAAGCTTAGATAATCCTTGAATTAACCCAACCCTGATGCTTTCGCTCATTGTTCTGAGAAGGAAAAATAGGGGATTCCTACTGCCTAATGTTCTATGAGCTGACGATCTGAATAAAAAACCTGTGTTATGACATTTCCCACTCTAATAAAAAATTACCGACTGAGTACCCACGTGCTGGGTGTTCATTAAATCTCTGAGAAACCAGTTCACTTCACAATGAGCTTGGGCATGTCATCCTGCTCTTGGATCTTCCCCTCTGCAAATGTTGCCAGTTATTCTCGCTCTCTCACCCGCTGAGCCAAATGACAGCGGTTCCACTATGAAGAGTTAACCGTATCACTCACCTCTGTTGCTCTATTAACCTGGAGTCAGGCAAAAAAAAAGCTATTTCCTTGTGGAAAAGGCACCGGGGCCCTATACTCACGTGTTCTTCCAGCCCCACCTTCCAGGGAGACTGGGGAAAGCTGCGCAGATATGTCCAGGAGGAGAAAAGGAGCATCCCTGTGCTGTAGTGTGTTCATTGTGTATAAATCTACTCCTCCCTGGAGTCTGGGTGTTTTGAAGACAAGGAGAGTAGCTTGTTTGTCTTTGTAACCTCTCAGGTGCCTGGCAGGAAGGTTAAGTGAGTATTCATTGGATGGTTGACGGAATAGTCCCGGGAATAAGTGCCCTTTCGGGACACTCACATTCCAGTAAATGGGAGGGAAGATGTTCCATCCACCTGTCTTCTGCTATTACAGAGCCAATTTACCCGGAAACAGGAGGAACCATTAGCAGCCAGTGAGCTCCAAGTAAGATCAGATTCTGTCTCCTGGAGAGCTTTGTCTTCCTTAAACCAAAGCAAAATTAAGAAACATTGTCACAGAAGCTTCCCCAAAATACACAGAGGCTGATGCTAGTAGTTTTCGGCTGTGCTTCAGGGAAGAAAGGTCAAGTAAACTTCCAGAAGGGGAGAAAAACGTCTCGTTTGGCAACAGGAAGGCGCAGAGACAAATGGGTTTTGAGTATAAAAGCCAACTTCTAGAACCAACCAACTCCATTTTACACAATTAAAACTCAGTGAAAAGGGAAATAGAAAAGATAAAAACAATTTTCTTATAAATCACTGGGTCTGGGAGGTTATAAAGTGTGACACAATACCGTTTCAAATAATGTCCTGGGAAGAAGCTAGTAAAAATACGAAAGTAATTTGTGAAATGGAAACTTGAAACAAGAAATGAATGTCTGAAGCATGTGTCTGCAGCACTTAGAGAAGTCAATAATTATTTACAGTTCAGCAACTGCATGATGATAAATAGCTGAAGATAAATTTATAAGCACATCAGTGTTTACAATGGGAACACATGTTGTCAAATCATTTCCTAGCACAGACAAGAGACAGGAATAAGTATATCCATTGAATACAAGTTAGTGTGTTCTCTCCAAGCACATGGGGATTGTATTCATTATCTGTTCCTGCCATAAAAAAATTCCCACACACGTAGTACCCTAGAACACCACAAATTTATTGCCTTACAGTTCAACACAGGCTGAACTGTAAAAGTCAAAACACATCAAAAACCCAACACAGGTCTCCCGAAGGTTAGGTCAAATCTAAGGTGCATGCCTGTTTGGGAGCTCTGGAATAGAATCTATTTCCTTGCCTTTTCCATCTTCTAGAAGGTGCTGGATTCTTTTCTCCAACTGCAAAACCAGCAAAGTCAACCTATGACCACCTCATGCCACCTCCCTCACCATCCCCTCTGTTGCCTCCTTCCTCCTGTAGGATCCTTCTGAATACGTTGGGTCCACATGGATTATCTGACATTCCCCTGCTTTTTCTTAAGATTTTATTTATTTATGCACACAAAAGCTGGGGGTACAGGCCAGAGGCACAGGAGGTGAGAGGATTCACCAGAGACAGAGCTGGGAGCAGAACAGTCAGATGAACGGAAATACACTGCTGAGCAGCGGGCGAGACAGGAGAGGTCTGCTATGCCATGTGGGTCCCCTCCCAAAGCCCCACAGCATGGTGCTCAACCCCCTGTGCCACCAGGGAGGCCCACATTGCCCCGATTTTTTTTTTATTAAAATATTTTAAAATTTACATATACTTGCCATTAATTGTAATCCCCATGTATTCCCCATCACCATCTCACCAATGCACCATCACCT
>JAGFMF010011658.1:10471227-10556936 GCA_019455555.1 Galemys pyrenaicus | reverse complement strand
TGTTTTTGGGCATTTAGGTTGTTTCCAGGTCTTCCCTATTGTAAAGAGTGCTGCTATAAACATAGGGGTGCAGGTATTCTTTTGAATCAGTGTATTTAAGAGCAGTTGATAACTTTCCATCTGTAACCTTAATTCCTTCTGCATGTGTTACTACTGAATGTGTCCCTTCTTCCAAAATTCCTTTGAGAAATCCTAACCTCCTATGAGATGGTATTTAGAAGTGGAACGCTTGAAAGGTAATTAGGTCATAAAGCCGGGGACCTCGTGAATGGGACTGTACTGCTAGAAGAAGGGGCTCACTTGCCCCTTCTGCCCTGAGGACACGAGAAGTCTAGAGGCTGTAACCCAGAAGGGTCCTCACCAGAACCAACCATGCAGCACCCTGATCTTGAACTGAGAGAAGTATCTGCTGTTGTCTCAGTTCCCCAGCCCACGGCATTTTTGTTACAGCAGCCCGTACTCAGCGAGACGTTACTCACCAACACGTCACTCACCAAGCCGTCATGTGTCCTAACATAACCACAGGTTCTAGAGATTAGGATAGGGGAATTTCTTTTTCCCGGAGGAGGCAGTGTGCGCTGTCAACCACAGGAATCATGTTACAGAACCATGTTACATCACATGCCTGACGACCCTTATAATAAAGAAAAAGCAGTGCATTCCACAGTCATTGCAGCCACAACTGACGACTGAGTACCAAGCTCCACTCTGAGCAAAGTATGTAGTGAATAAGGGGTCAAACAAAGCACACCCCATCACCTCTTTTTGTAAATAAGTTTTACTGGCACCTGGCCATAACCACTCATTATGTATTGCCTATGGCTACTTTCTCTATACAGCACAACACCGAGTAGTTTTAATAGAAATCCCAAGAACTACAAGCCTAAAATATTCACTATTTGGCTATTTACAGGGAAGAAAGCTTGCAAAACCCATCTATTAGCCCATCAACCCTGTGAAGTCAGGACTCTTACGATGATTCCCACTTTATAGATCAAAAACCTAAAGGACAGAGAGGCAGGAAAACTAGCCTCAAATCACACAGCTCATAAGCAAACAGAGCCAGAAGTTGGAGGCCTCTTAATAGTGTTTCTTCAAAACAATCATAAGCTAATGCCTCGTGGATACACGCCACTGCAGACGCCACAAAGGAAGCAGAATACAGAATGTGGAGCGGATGAATGAGGAGCTTAATTACCAGACTCTGTCCAAGCCAGACATCATTCTGTAACTTCTGTGATCATCAGCTCCTAAGTGCTATCCTTAGTGTAGACATGTAGAAAGTGAGTTTTTATGTCCCATGGTGGTCACAGCAAAGGTTGGGACTCAGGGTCAGCTCTGTCTAGCCCAGGCAGTGTGGCCCCTTGTGCCCTACAAAGGAGACCATGGCTCAGTGTGAGTTATTGGAGCATTCCAGAAACACTGATAGCATGAAACGAATCTTGTAGGTAAAAAAAAAAATCACTGTGTTTGTTTAATGACAAGAAGCCTGGTTTGGCTGGATAAAGTCAAAAACTTAAATAAGGGACCAAAGACAGGTGGGGAAAATATATGAGCTTTGTTTTGTAGGCGATGGAATGCTGAGCTAGGAGTGTGATTTACTGAGAAAAGATATTCAAGTTGGAGTTTATTTGTCAAAGTTTGGGGGAAAAGATCCAGGGCAATGGTAGAAGATCCAGAAAGAGAAGAAAATGGGCACTTTGTTACAGAAGACTCACTGGAGGAGCACACCAGAGAAACAAGCAATAGCCAGACCGGGCCTCTGAGCTGGCTTCCTGCGCAGAGCTGCCAGGCACGGAAACCAGGAGAGGAGCTGGCGGTCGGAGGGCAACAGGCGAATGCTGTCTGGGGTTTGGTTGTGCCGTGGGGGGACCCCAGCTTCGCCTAAAGGTGCTTACACTCAGCACCGAGCTGGAAATGTGCAAACAGCCGCAGGGACACGCTGCGTCAGAAAGAGGTGTGTGTGGAAGGATTGCTGAAACTACGAAAGCAGGTGCTATTTCTGGCTCGAGACTCACTCTGAAGATAAACTCGAGTCATTTGTAGAAACCCGGATGGAGCTAGAAGGGATGATGCTCAGCGAAATAAGGCAAAAGGCAGAAGAAAAATCCCGGATGGTTTCTCTCCTAGGAGGAATATGAGGGAGCCAAATAAGGGACCAAGGAAAAGAATAGTAACAGTGAACAAAACAAAAACAAAAACACAGCAAACTAAAAACAAAAAGACAAGGACAAATCAGAGAGACTTTGGAGGGGAGGCGGGGAGGGAATGGGATGAGGGAAGAGCACGAGGAAGGGACTGAGGTGACCCCACACTGGTGAAATGGTGGTGGGAACTCCATGGGGACCACAATTGACGTCAAAAATATATAAACAACGGGAAAGAAAAGCCTCCCTCTGTGATCTCTGCAGAGACGCAACATCCTGTGTGTCCTCGCCAGCACCACTGTCGGTGTCGGAAGCAGAGCTCACCGACTCGCAGGTTTCTAACTGCATCCAGAGAGGCCCCACTACCCAGAGTTCCCGGGAACGTGCAGGTGGATTTGTGAGAGTCAAATCAAAGGCTCCTCCTCCCCTGCTCGCTTCTCTGTATTCCACTGTGACGCTCTTCCCTGACGGGCCTCCCTGGAAGCAAAGTTGAGTCCACAGTGGCCGACAGAAGCAAGCACCCTGCAGATCACGTGGTGACGTCGCGTCTCTGCACCGGCTGCTTCATCTTCTGTATGTTATCAAACGATTGTCCCGCCAGACAAGACGACTCACAGGCGATCTGATGGGTGGAGCACAAGCTCTTGGTCAAGTTATAACGAAGTGTTTGGCATATTTCGGTGTGTGTTTAAAAACACTCATTTGAAGGAAAGGATGCGCTTCTATATTCACTGTAGCACTGTTTACAACAGCCGAGCCTCAGAAGCAGTCTCAGTACCCAACGACAGATGACTGCATCGGGAAGGTCCGTATAACCACGGGACACCACCAGTCAGCTATTTTAGAAGGTAAAATTGCCATCTGCAACATTCTTGGAACTGGTGGAAATTATGTTTTGTTTTGTTTTGCTTCCTCGTCTTTTTTTCCCCTTACACTGTTGCTTATTTTTGTACACTATTGAATTTCTCTGCTCATGTGTGGTCCTGTAAATTTCCCACCACCACATTGCTGGAGTGGATTATGTTAAGCAAAATAAATCAGAAGGAGAAAGATAAATAAAGCATGGAATATGGAGCAACCAAAGAGAGTCAGATAAAGCCAAACCAGTAACAAACCCTGGAGAGCTGATGGTAGAACTGAGGCTACCAGAAGGCATTGGGGGTGGGGGGCCGGAAAAAAATGGGGAGCACTAACGGTGTTTCGGTTGTGGGTGTGGTGTGGTAACAACACCTGAAGGGTAAAGCAATGTGTGTGACCATTGTTAACGTGTGTGTGTATAAAACACTCACTTTGTATGGAGTGGACTGGCAGGGGGTGATTCCAATTAAATTAATCAATTAAAATAAACTGAGGCCAAGAGCATCCATGCTGCCCCCACCTCTCTTCTTTCCCCTGTATTGTAATTTCCAAATCAGTTCCTCGGTGTCAGGGGGTTGATCGTCGCAGTGTGATGGAATGCTCGAGGCCATGACAGTGCTGATGATAAAAGGTGCTGTAGACCATGCTCTTGTCTTCCAATAAAGGTTTTCCTAGAAGAACAAGACCATAAAATTCTGAAGGGGAGATCACCCTGCACTGACTGCCTTGCAAGCTGTTCTCTTCTGCCTTGAATTGCCTTGAATTCTTCTAACAAGAATTGGAGTTTTGCTCCTAATGCAAGATTTTGTATTTGCATCCCCTTGGGTTCTTTTAAAAAATGTCTTTCATTTATACTAGTGATGCGAACATATGTTCTAAATAATTCCCATGTGGACAACTGATCAGAAACAGCTAACCGGCATTAGAGCATGACAGTGCCATCAACACACTGACTTAAGGGAAAGATTTCAAGGGAAAAGAAATTTCAAAGGAAAATCTGTTATATTCAAGCAATCTGAAAGATTCATGAATCCAAGAGGTGTACATCCAACATATTACTTGTACCTTCAAAGAGCCCCAGATCATCTCTGCCTTGTTTTGGACACAATTAAGTGAAAGAAACTATAAAGTTCGAGTGAAATATTTTGGGGTTTTTGTTTTTAATGATGCCACACTGGCTTACATATCATTAAAGGGGACAGGTTCACACCTCTTCAGCTGTTTATTAACATGCCACACCCCCCCAAAGCACCCTTAATCCCCCACCACTGATCCTTTCAAATGAAATGTTTTGATCTGGGGCCTCCCTGGTGGTGAAGCAGGTTGAACCCACGCAAGCATCTGCAGCACAGCAGTGCGAGTTCGATCCCTGGCCAGAGAAGGGACCCACAAGGCACAGCAGACCTCTCCTGCCTCGCCTGCTGCTCCCCTCAGCAATGTGTTTCAGTTCATCTGCCTGTTCTGCTCCCCGCTCTGTCACCGGTGACTCCTCTCACCCCCCGCGCCTCTGGCCTGTACCCCAGCTCTTGTATGTGTGAATAGATAAATCTTTTAAAAAAATGCTTTGATCATCAAAGTGTGCGGGATGGAGAAGCACAAACACCTGCACCCGCAGGCCTGTGATTGCTTGGCCTCATCGCTCAAGTGACAAGAGAACAAAGGGCTGCAGGATGAGGTCAGTCTTCAAACTGGGGGTCCTGCTCGCGGAGATGTTCCTTCACACTGGCTCTAAGGTTAAATCCAAACTTGGAGGGAATCTGAGCCCAGTGACTTTGGCAATACCAGCATCACAAGTCATCTCCGGCGCTACGGAGAGGGGGCCCTAGAAGGCGACTCTCAAATTGACCTTGGTATGGCCCCTTTGTTAGGGAATCGCTGACCCTCTAGGCAGCAAGGCCAAACATCAGAACTAGACGTGGCCGTTCATCCAGCAACATGCAGTGAGACCTCCTCCCTTCAGGTGTCGTATTCATTGAAATAACGAACCACTTCTCGAGGGTTTGCTCTATGCCAGGCGCTGTGCTGGGCTCCACAACACGGTGTTGCACTCACGGGAATGAAATGACTACAGGGGAAGGATACATTTAGATACTGGGAAGTATTACAAATAAACAGGGTGCTGAGGTAGGGGGTGACACCTCTGGCTTGAGAGCACACCTCTCTGAGGCGCTTTCCTGGGGGGTAAGAAGTAAACATCTAGGAGGCAAAAGCCAAGAAAGACAGCAAGTTCCAGAGGGGAATCTGATAGGGCTCAGCAGAGAATCAGGGTGTCCAGAGAGCAAGGGCCAGCAGACGAGTCTGAAGAAGCTGACAGCCAGGTCAGGTGCGCTGCAGACCAGGCAAGGAGCTCGGACTTCATCTGAGTTGACGCACAGCTAGCGCAAGATGCTAAGCAGAGAACTCCTCCAAGCCCTGTACTTGGGATTTCATGGGAAGCTGTACAGAGAGGCCTTGACCTTGAAAGCAGGTAAGATGAGTATATCTGGAAACAGGGTAGCGAGATGAGGGCCCTCAATCCTGAGCTGAGGGGAAAGGAAAGGCCTTGAGAAGGGGCGCCAGGAAGACAGGAGCGCCACTGCCTCTCTGGGCGGTAAAAACATACCCAGAAAGGATGTGAGGGCCTGGCCAGTCAGAAGAACCCTGGGCCCGGGGCGGGCCGAATTGTGGAGAGAGGCACCACAGCTGCCCGCCCAGCCGCTCTGGAGGCATTTCCCCCTTTCTGCTGACCATCTGGTTGGGACAGGCCCCACCCAAAGCTCCTAAGTTCTAGCCCCACCCGTTCTAAACGTCTAGAATCTCCTTGGCAGGCCTTCTGACACAGAAGTCAAAGCCTTCTTGAATAGGAAGCAGACTGTTTCCACACTTTAGAGGAAAACTGATTTACGTGGTCTCAACTGGAAGTATATAGAGAATGGAGCGGTCACCTGATTACAATAAACCAACTTTGAGCACCATGGTGAGCCCCAGGGGTGCACAAATGGTCACTGGAAGGCAAGTTATTAAAATACCTCGGAATCATGACCCAGATATCTGTCCTCTGTCTGCATTTATCATCACTGAGGAAAACTGGGGTCAGTTTCCATTGGTGAATGTGATGTTGTTCATACTTTCAGATAGCCTTTGCTTGGGAGAGTGGATCAGCATCTCCCTGCACGATTCTGGAAGATGTTAAACTAAGAAGTTATAGATGGACACTTGAGTCAGTTACAGACAAGTAATACCAAGACCTTCAGGTTCTTAGCCAGGAAAAGAGGATTGCAGCGCATAGAAGCAATGGAATTGTCCTTCCTTCTACCTCGGCTGCACTTTCTAGTTTTAGTGATATAAATTCAAAACCATATATTTGCAAAGGTTAAGTTCATGGAACTTAATTCCGTTTCATGAAATGTCCAGGCTCTCTGTGCTGTCTTCCATCCTGTTTTCAAAATTAATTGCAACAAAATTCTATCTATCCAAAGTATTAAATAATAGTAAATAAATACAGTTCTTAACATCTCAACTGATTTTCTCACTTTTCCTCTCATTATACAATAAAAATTCATGATCCTTAAATTCTAATGAGATTATATTGAATGCTCTAAATACTATCAAATCTTAAACAAAGATGACTGTCCTTTATAAGTATATACTTCCTACTTACATAATGATATACTGAGAAGGCAGATCTGGGGACCAAAAATTATGGCTTCTTTTAGTATAAAGAACCTATTCATTGATTTTTCTTTTATAAAGATTGACTCACTGATTCACTTTTTTTAAAAACATCCTGAGATTATATTCAATTGACCATGAGCAACTTCGTAATTAATGTCTTATTTGTACAGATAAAAATTATATTGCTTTTGGCCAAGACAATGACAAGAGTTACAAAGCAAAGTTGGTAAATGAAATCCATAAAATGAGAAATATAAAAGAAGACTTACAAAAAGAGGCTGAATTCCAAAGTTAAATTTAAGCAAGAAACATTCATGCAAGCAAAAGATGAAAAATGTGCAAGGGAAAAAAATAGATGATATATTCCCAATGTGATAAGACTTATTACACTTCTTACACCTAATTATATTCTTAAGCTTCAATTGCTTTTTCTTCTCTGTAAAATGGGGATGTCAATCTCCCTCTGAGGCTGAAAAACTAAACCTAGCCCCAGTCTAATCATCAGAAAGTCATCATTAAGTCCCACTTGAGGCTCATTCTATAAAATACCTAACCAGTACTCTTCAAAATAGTCTGGGTCATCAAAAACAAGCAAAGTCTGAGACACTGCCACGGTCCAGAGACACAGCGAGATAATACAACATGGAAGCCCACATGGGACCCTAGGAGCCAAAAGGACACTCGGAAAAAAAGTAAGAGAATCTGAATAAAGTATGGAGTTTGGTTAATAATAATGTATCAATACATATCAATACAATACAATATATTCAATACAATACATACAATGTCATCAATTGTAAGGAATGCACCATACTAACATAAAATATTAATAATTAAAAAAATGCAAATGTGGGGTATATAGGAACTCTATGTACTACTGTCTTTATAGTCTTTTTGTAAATTTAAGATATGCAAAATAAAAATACCTTTTAAAAATGAAAGCAATAAAGTCAGTCACTGTGATCATCCTGTGGAGGTTCCTTATAACTGCAGAGTTTGATGCACAAAACAGCCAGCCTCTACTTATATATTCATTTCATAGATGCCGATGATTATGCTCAGATTTCTCTCATAGATCAATCCTACTCTTTTCTCAACCTGCACTTGTTTTAATTACTTTTCTGATTCTACATAAACCCTGTGTTCTTCTCCTTAGCAAATTTCAAGCTATATTTGTCCCATATCTCACCTTTACAATTTTCTAGAATTGTTAGGAACAGGTAGAACATAAATTAGCCACATCATCTACGGTCCTAGAAAAAAATTCCCCATCAGTATCTGTTTATTGCTGTGGCCTGTTGGTCTGTACCATTACCTCTTGATTCATGGAGGATGTGGGGCATGTGGCCATTCAAGGTCATCTGGTACCACCACCTGGTTTTGCCAGATAATATGTTCTCATAGATCTTAGAACCTAATCACTCCCCTTGTTTCTGTTCAGAAATGAGGGCAAACTTTTGTCCTTCTGTAATTGCATTATCTTTCTCGTTCTATAAGAGGACTTTCTGTAAGTACTTTTCCTATTTGGCAGAACGGTCTGCCAGTACATTCCTCCAACTCTTTTATCTCTTCCTGTGAATCTCCACTTATGACAGCAACTTCTTTGCATAGAAAACTTTTTTGTTTCCACAGCATTCCAGAAAGACACTATTCCAGTAGGGTCCACACTTACACTTTTCTTTTCAGTAAATTAACATATTTAGAATCACAAAGAGGCTGGGACAGTTAGTGCTTATCCAGATTTGTATTATCCCCTTTGTGATTTTGTGATTTAAGATAAGATCCATTAATAAATAACTTTAGGTCAGCTGAAACTGGAAAGTCCAAAAGACCTATTCTGGTCAGACACTTTTCAACCTACAGGCACATCATCTTAACAACTTTCCCTCACTGGTCAAGTAATTAGCGTTTCTGTATGACATGAAATGGGGAACATAATGAGACTCTGTAGTCACCTAGCAGAAAACTGTTTCAGAGTTAGGGGTGGGGAGCACACCACCCAACTTAAAGGAGATCTTAGTCCTAGATCCAAAGATGCTTGGATTAAATTAGCCAAGGTTGCAACTGTTTTGATGCAAGAAGGCTAAGTCGTGGCTATAATGTGACAGTATGTGAATATTCTTTTCTTGAGAAAGTCCTGAAGAAAGAAGAACTCATTTAGGAAGTCAGAGGAAGGGACATAAAGAGGGGAAAGACTGTAATATGAAGATAACACAGAGATAGAGGGTGGTGGGTTCCACAAGATTTGAACAGGTATGAACGGGGGCTTTTTTGAGAAAGAACAATGCTGGAATCAATCTTTTCTTTCGCAGGCTCCTTGACTTAGCGAGGTTAAAGAAGCTAACCATTGAACATTTGAAGGTTAATACTAGCTCCTCATTTTTCTACAATTCTTCTTAAATGTACAATTTTGACATGTCGAATGTTTTCCCAAATAGGTATTGCCATTCTAAATCAAAAATCTGTTTGACATTTACCACGGGCAAATGTAGAGATTATAGAGCAACTTCAGGTAGGAAACTTCTCGAGGAGAGGGAAACTCTGACTCACAGGAAAAGGGCCTTACAAAAGGATCGTGTAGTTAACTGCCGGAAAATCATCGACTCAGATATAAGAGCTAAATAAAACAATCCATCTGACTTGACAGATAGTATCTTTACGTAAACTCTACAGAGGATCCAAGACAACGTTTGACAAATGACCTTTGCACACTTTGCATCAATCTAGCAGACCTCCAACAATTAATCTTAAGGATTGGTTTGGAATGGATGGGAAATTTATTGGGTTTGTATTTATGCCCATTCTCTGTGGAGCACCTCTCTATGTACTCAACAGACGCACGGCAATCCAGAAAGTTACAGGAGCATTTTAGACACTACTGCGTGAACAGTCAAACCATTGAAAAAGCAATCAGTGGAAGATAAAGCACACTAATGGCAAAAATATTTACCCAATGGTAACGACAAACCAAAACCTCTGATGACGTTAAACATACACTGAAGTCTGACTTTTTAAAATTAACTATGTGCCTATAAATCAAGAGACCTAATTTTCTTAGCTAAATCCTGAGCTACCTTCTTTCTGAAATGATATTCTTCATTAGTTCTCTTACACAAATCCTAAGATAAAAATCATAACATCAGAAAAATTCAACAACCAAAACTTGCTGAAATAAGTCAACTAAAGTAAATGTTTAGTCACATCCTCTACAATAACAAAATAAAGCCAGCAAACAACACTATGACCTGAGACAGCCCGAATCATTGCAGGGACAGGTTTACCTGGCGGTCATACAGTAAACACAAAGGACAGATAAAATTTGGGCACAAACGGCCGATGGACTCATCACTGAACCAAAGAACCCAGGAAGTGGGGCCAAGTGGGGTGTCTTCAAAATTCAGTTGGTGGCAGCTGTCGAAGGAGGTCAGAGGAGGAGACCTTTCGTTGACAACTTGAATTTCAAATGCTGTACGTTACCTATTTCAGTAAAGGAGGGTAACGCTGTTCACGTGAGGCTTCGCTGAGCAAGACCAGCTGCTAATCTTCTACAGGGTTCTGGGGGAAAGGCAGGAATGGGAAGGTGTCAGCCTCAGAAACGTGTTCTGCGCTGGCCGCAGATGCTGGAGTGGATTGACATCAGTCTTGGAAGTGTGCACACTCGGTGAGTCCACTGCCAACTGACGGGCTTGCCCACGGAAGGCTGTCACTGATTGGTTGGCTTTCAGAGATATGCTCACTGAAGCAAGTCGTTGTTGATTGATTTAAAGCCAGTTCTGGTGTTTGCTGGGTACCCTAGCATTAAATCTGTCAGTCTTTTTCTTGAGAGTGTGGGACTTTTCATTCTCATTCTCTGCCACAACTTCCAGGAGATTCACAAAGATTTAAAGGGAAATAATAGTACTAACTCCAAATAAATGGTGCCATCTCTCTCCTTGACTTTAGGACCGGCTGTTTTCAAAGGAGATGAAATAGACCTGGCTGAGCTTGCTTCCCATGCAACTATGCCACGTGTTTTATTGCTTCCCACGATCTCCAGGAGATGGCAGGCTGATTGACACTTCTGTCTGGTCATTACCACGGTCCAAGGCACAACCGATGATAAAGTAAGTATTGTTTTCCAAGTTCACCCTTTTGCTTTCCTTTTTCAAAGAAGAAAATTTTAAGTTAGTCCTCCCTTTTAGATTCTTGCTGCTCTTCTGGCTTCTTCAAAGTAGTGGCTACTGCCTGGTCCCTCTGCATTTTAGTGCCAAATCAATAAATATACTAGTCAACCAGTTCTGCTAGTTTAAATATGACCAAGCTTTCGGAAAGGGGATTTGCTGGATGGGCGATACCCAGGCAAGAAAACTAAAAATGCACAGCTACATGTTTTCAATGCCAACATAGAGACATTAAGAACTAAAAGAGCACAGAGGTGAGAGCAACACTGTAGCTCACATGATTAGATAAGGCTTCACCAAAAAAATGGCACTTGATCAGATTCCAAACAATCCATTAGTTATTTAATAGGCAGAGAGGAGGAAGCATTAAACATAGACAAAAGAACATCCGATGAAGTCAAGGTGGAAATTTATTTGATATATTCAGAGATAATAAGGAGTTCTATTTGTAGTGATTATGTAGAAAGTTGCAAGTGATCATTACCCTTTGTCTGATAACACAAGTTGGATAAATTATACAGAGTGAACAAAACTAACTCCAGATCATAAGGAGCTTTTCAAAGGAGAAAAGAAGCCCATGGCTGCTCACTTTCTGGGCTGAGCAGCAAAAGGAAACTAAATCTGTCAAAGGCATGAGTAAAGAGGATACTGTCAAACCTAGAATGAACTTTCAGTGGGGATCTGTGACCTGGAATGAGAGACTACTCTTCCAGGAGCTCAGCCCAGAGCAGGTGTGCAGCCACCTGCCCTCTCTGAACTCAGTGCCCAAGAGTACGCTAAAAGCAGGGGGCAGACTGAGAAAAAAATTCCCCAACACACACAAGGCCATTTCCTGCAAGAGAAGCAACCTCTACGTAAGAACAGTGTAGATGAGGAAAAACTATCCAAGACACAAAGAAGAACCAGGGGCATCCAAGAAGAGAAGACAGACACCTCCCTAAAATAGTCCAGCAAGCAGAGATACATCTCCCCCAGAAACTGAATGTCCAGGGTAGGAATGGTGACCAAAGTCAACTGTTTAGTATCTAAAAATCTGTAAGTGGACTATAAAGCAAAGAGAGCACTCCAACCAACAGGACAGCAGCTAAGCTCTAGTAGAGGCCTCAATCTCAGCTGTGGCTGAGTCCCAACCCCACAGAAGAGAATGCCCCAAACTGCTCCCAAAATATTCGAAGTCCGGGGTCTCCCTGGTGGCGCAAGAGGTTGAAGCACTGCACTAAGCTACCTGCAGCCACTGCAGCACGAGTTCAATCCCCAGCCAGGGAGGGGATCCACATGGCACAGCAACCTCTCCTGTCTCCCCACTGCTCCCCTTGTCAGTGTACTTCAGTAGACCCACCTGTTCTGCGCCCCACTCTGTCTCTGGTGACACCTCTCACGCCCCACACCCCGGCCTATACTCCATTTCTTGTATGCATAAATAAATCTTTAAAATATGTATTTGAAGTCTGGATTAAAGCTGCAGGGAAGCTCAGACTTGGTCCAAGTGCAGGTAAGATGAACTCAACTCCAGCAGCCTGAACCAAGAAAGTGTTACCAGCCTAACCAGACTGTGAAAAGAGGAACCCCTTTATTAAGGTGTGGCCCCACTGTGGGAGAACAGCAATCAGTACTCTAAAGAAATGATCTCCTCAAGTGGCAAAGGATGATCATATAGGAAAGAAAGGAATTGGAGGTGCCTCCCTGGTGGCGCAGCGGGTTAAGCAACACACTATGAAGCAGACCGCAGCCAGTGCAGCACGAGTTCAATCCCTGCCTCTGGCCAGGGAGGGGATCCACATGGCGCAGCAGACCTCTCCTGCCTCGCCTGCTGCTGCCCTCGGCAGTGTGTTTCAGTCTGCCTGTTCTGCTCCCCGCTCTGTCTGGTGAATCCTCTCACCTCCCGCGACTCTGGCCTGTACCCCAGCTCTTGTGTGCATAAATAAATAAATCTTAAAAAAAAAAAAAAAAAAAAAGAAAGGAATTGGAGAAGGTGGTGTGGGGAGGGTTTCTTCATTCTCAGCCCGGAGGGCACCAGGCATTTTGAGGACAGTCAGCTAGAGGGTTATCAACGACCTTTCTAAATGGTTCTCTCTATGCCTTAAACTGCATGACCAGTTTAAAACGGTCCAGAGGTGTTTCTTCAAGCACTGATGCTAAGCATCCTCAGAAGGAACATAAATATTCCAGGGAGCATGAAACAGACCATCACCGTGTCCCTGGGGAATGTGCTACAGTACATTCAACCACTGCTAGATTGCAAGACTAAGGAAGGGTCAAGACATGGTCCTTGGCTCAGGCCCAACCACAAAGGCACTCTCCTGGAGGCAAATTCCGTTAACTTCATTCTCTACTGTTCTATACAAATAGCTGGTATACTTCCAAAGGACCAAGACAAAATGTTCCACAAACAAGAAAAGCCACAGATGCATTCAGAGATGGCCTAGCATTCAAATTGTCAAGTATGAACCAAAATGACTGTGATATACATGTCAAAGCATCCTGGTAGACAACACACAGTTTTATCATCTTTTGTGAATAGTTTTTCTGTGCTTAAACTTAGTTCTTGATTTTAGATATTTGACAATTAATTTTAAAAAGCAAGAAGCAAGCATTTCTCTCTTTTTTTGAGGATTTAATTTATTTATGCATACAAGAACTAGGGGATACAGGCCAGAGGTGGAGGGGGTGAGAGGATTTACCAGAGACAGACCGAGATGCAGAACAGTCAGATGAACGGAAATACACTGCTGAGGGGAGCAGCGGGCAAGACAGGAGCGGTCTGCTGCACCATGTGGGTCTCCTCCCTGGCCGGGGATCCAACTTGTGCTGCAGTAGCTGCAGAAACCCCATAGTGCGGTGCTCAACCCCTTGCGCTACCAGGGAGGCCTCAAAACAAACATTTCTAACAAGCCAAGGAAAGCCATGTATGTTAGACTTAAATTAACTCAGGATATTGGGGTCTCCCTGGTGGCACAGTGGGTTAAGCAATGCACTATGAAGCAAACCGCAGTCACTGCAGCACGAGTTCGATCCCTGCCGCTGGCCACGGAGGGGACCCACATGGCATAGCAGACCTCTCCTGCTTCATCTGCTGCTCCCCTCAGCAGTATGTTTCAGTCAGTCTGCCTGTTCTGCTCCTCACTCTGTCTGGTGAATCCTCTCACCTCCTGTGACTCTGGCCTGTACCCCAGTTCTTGTATGCATAAATAAATAAATCTTTTTTTAAAATTATCTTAGGATATTAATTTTAGCTTTTTACAAATTTCAAAGTAAAAACATTTGGACAACAGTGCATCTTTATCTGAGTTACTGTGATGAAACAAGAGGACTCTATCACTGCAGACTTTTATTCCTTGTGCCTTGCCTACACTTACAAGAACTTGATGGCTCATGTCTTACCACTTAGTAGTTCATAATTCTTATTAATGACTTGTTAATTCTTTAAATTATACACTGACAGTCATATAACCAGTAGTTATCATTCAATCCAACTCTTAAGCAGATAAGTTTAATATATGCAAATGCTTTCTCTGCTTCATTAATAACTAATATGCAAAAAATTCTTTCCACTTGATTTTACTTTTAAATCAAGGGTAAATTAAAGAGCAAGATGTTCAACCTTTGTCCTGATTCTTACAGAAGAAAATCATAACTTTGCAATAATTAAATTCACTGAGTATACCAAAGATTAATTAATTGACACCATTAAGTGGAGACCATGTTTCAGTTCATTAAACTTCAGACTCACAAATGGTTGTCTTCCATGCCTGTGATTTGTATGTCCTCCTTGCCTGAAGGCCTTTGGAAGTTTTATAACATATCAACCTCATGCTGATCAGTCAGATTTTCCTTCCAGAATTCATAAATTCAGATTAGATTTCACTGTGCTCATTATCATTATATCAGCTATCCCTAAAAGGAAATATTTTGCTCATCCCAAAATAAGTCTGATGTAAAGTGTGAAGTACACACACACTAGAACACTCAAAACCTTTTTAAGAGACCAAGATAACACTAGTACTTTATTAGTTGCTACGTGGAAACCATTTCTCCAATAAGTTTATCATTATAGTTAGGACATTAAACCTAAAATATCAAAAAAGTAAATTCTCAAAGTAACTGAAAAAAATCCAAGTGATTTTTTCAACCATTCTCATATTTATTCGTGTCAGGAAATGTCTTTTATTTACTGTCCTAAATCACACCTTTCTCTCATTCCCCACCATCCACGGAACCCCAGCAAACCAAGGCCGTCCCTTGCTTAGAAAGCACTCCCCCTAGTGGCAGAAACACCCGTTCCGATGCCTCCAGTGGCTGACGGTGGACTCACTCAGCGTGAGGAAGGAACAGAGAAAACAGCAGTCTCCAAAACTCTTCTCCCCTTCCTGTCTGGTATCCTTGTCTGCACTGCGTCAAAATATCTCACATGCAATGCTATGACATGAATTTCTCTCGGGTTGTAGGAAACCTGAAGTTCATGGAATTCCCAGAGCTGCTCAAGAAATGGCTTTGGGTGGGTAGGAACGAAGGATGGAGCCGCCAGGGGCGAGGGATGGAGCGGCTCGCAGAAAGGGACACGGGGACTGAGAGCAAGAGAGCCACACCGCATAAGGGAGAGAATGATCTTCTTGATAAAGGCAGGCCTCGGAAGTATTTCTAAAGCTGAATTATAGGGCCACATATTCCCGGGGAAAGGGAGGTTTACTGGCATTTTTTCCATTTCAAAGTATTTACCTAGTGTCCATATTATTCACGAAAACCATAATCACAACATAGTTGTGAGAGGACTAAGCTGAAGTATCAGTTGTCAAATGTCAGACGTTTCTCCCTTCTCAGTATGCAGCATACAGCATTCACTAATGTTTATCTCTCTGAGGAAGAGGAGATGCCACTCAGGCGGGTCCACACATTAACTGAGTTCCAGATACACCGTGAAACTGATCATCATGTGTCCGGACATTTGTCATAGTCACTGGGTGACTGTTCTACCTTCTTCCTCTCATCTCCACCCCATTCGTCTTAAGACCCGTTCATCTGCCACACTTTCTCTGTGTCCTAACTCAAAGGGTAGGGTTTAGTGTACGGTTGCCAAACCTAACAAATAAAAATACAGAATACCCAGTTACATTAGACTCACAGATAAATGATCATTATTTTTAGTATAAGTATATCCCCTCTAGTATTTAGGATATAGTCACACTTAAGAAAACATTCTGTGTTTCTCTGAAAATTTAACTGGGAGGACTTTATCTGGCAATCTGAATTTAGTGCATAAATCATAAATGGTCTTGAATATAGCCATTACTTACCGACTATAAGCAGAAACCAAGATTCATAAAATAAGAGACTTGTTTACTGCTAACAGCCTTGAAGGGAGGAAAGACAGGCGTGAGGAGTGAGTGATGAGGACTGACAGCTGGACTGCAGAGGTGGAGTGCAAAGCCCAGGCCCAGCCGACTACCAGATAGTCACAGACCGTCATCATCGAAAATTATCACAATGCTGAAAATGCATTAGATAACAGCCTCCCTTGGTGGTGCAGGAGTTAAGTCTCAGCACTATCAAGCGATCACCAGCCACTGCAGCACGAGTTCGATCCCTGGCCAGGGAGCTGACCCACATGGCACAGCAGACCTCTCCTATCTTGTCTGTTCTGCTCTCCACTCTCTCTCTGGTGAATCCTCTCACCGCTGCCCCCCCTCACCTCTGGCCTACACCATACATCTTGTATGCACAAATAAATAAAAATAAACCTCAAAAAATGCATTACCTATCTTTGGAACAACATGCACAGAATTGTTTCGGGAGCAGAGTTGGAGTCACGGGTGAAAGGAACAATTACTTCCACAGCTTATCTTTCATCGGAACTGTTCTGATTTTTTTTAATACACATGTATAACCTATGTAATTTTTTCACTTAATTAAGTGCAAAATAAAGATTGTTGCAATATACAATTTTGGTAAATAGATGTTTTTCAGCCTCAGTGTCTTACCATCTATAGTGCCAACCCTATTATTACACAGATGTTGGTTTTCTTTCCTTTTGTTGGGGTATATTCCCTCCTGACACCATGGCCCTTAGTTTCTCCCAAGGTATTTAATAAACACAAAGACCCTAACCAGTTAAAAAAGGAGAAATCACCTAAGAAGCTTCAGAAGCTTGATTTTCCATGAGACCCACTGCCTGTGTCTCACTCAGGCAATGACCAGATTTTCTTGGGCCAATAACTTACCCCCAGGGGTGCTCAGTCCCCCGAGGACTTTGAGGCAAAGCGGGAAGCCTGTGCTCAGCGCCCCTGACCCGGGGGGCGCAGTCTTCGATCTGCTTCTGCTGGCTCCGGGGATCTGACTAGATCCAAATGTCAGATGTTCTAAAATTGATTGCAGCGGGGTTCGCCCACCTCGGCAAACAGACAAAAAGCCGCTGCATCATCGCACAGTGTGGACGGGTGGATTGTGCGATACGTGAATAATTATAGCTCAAGAGAGCTGCTGTGAAAACAGTGACAGTCTTAACCTGCTCGCGACAGCAAAGCCATACTTGCCTTTCTTTGTACTTCATTTCTCATCGAAGTGCTCTTCTAGGAAAAACATCCTGATGGAAAGCTAACAGCAGTGTATTTCTTCCATCACTCTCCCGTTTCTCTAGCAAGCTTTGTGAGAGTGAGGTCCGGATGGAGCACCTTTGCTCCAGGGGCCCCCAGCCCCGCCTGGCCCCCGTCCACAGAATGGGAGCTGGACTACCCCACCCCCGCCAGGTGACTAATGCAGAATGCAGACCTTAAGAGTCCTAGAAATCTAGAACTTCCTGCCTAGCAAAGTTGTAATTTTAACAAAGTTTCACTGGATTTCTAACCCACTTGGAGTCCAAGTAATGAAATGTCACCAACCGTCACAGTGCCAGCTAAGTTTCCAAAAGCAGTAAACAAACCACCACATTTATTATTCTTTCAGTGCAGTAATGATCAGCCCCGCTGCTCGACTTCCCCATTCTCTGAACTCTTGGATTCCCCTATGGTTTTTTAAAATATCTGCCTGGTTTCCAAAGAATCCAGAAAAACAGCATTGCCTCCGTCCTCCTCGCTTACGCCCCCAGCACGAACTACAGGGCAGCAGGCCACCTCATACCTCCCTTTAAGACCACGAGAAAAGTGCCCTCCAAGACCCAAGCGCTCTGCGCTCCCCGAGGGTGTCTTTGGATCAAAACACAAGCACGTTGGTACCTTATGGAACTATAGGTTCTAGCAGTCTCAGAACTGCAGAGAGAGACCGCACCATGGAAATACAGACTCCTATCACAACACTATTCAGCTTTACGGATTTGCAGAAGTCATGTCTTCAGTACAAAAGCTTTTTAGGGGCCTCTCTGGTGGTGCGAGGGGTTAAGTCTCAGGACTACCAAGCTGTGGGCAGCGCTGCAGCACAAGTTCGATCCCCGGCCAGGGCGCTGACCCACATGTCGCGGCAGACCTCTCCTGCTGTGCCAGCTGCACCCCTCAGCAGTGTGTTTCAGTCGATCTGCCTGTTCTGCTCCCCGCTCTGTCTCTGGTGAGTCCTCTCACCCCCATGCCGCTGGCCTACTTCCCAGTTTTTGTGTGCATAAATAAATAAATCTTAAAAAAAAAAATTTTAAACTGTTTTAAGTGGCTCATTTCCTTTTTCGGCGGGCATCGAAAGAAACAAACAGTGAGACAGCGGGAACCCTGAGCTCTGAGATCCCCCTGCTGGCTTGGCACCAAAACAACAGGCCGAGTCGCGCACGTGGCGTGACTGACCCGAACGCGCCCGCGAGGACAGCCGCGCCTGGCACGGAGGGGCGCTGGACACACGGACGCCCAGACTCCGTCCTGCCCGTCGGTGCTGGCGCCAGCGCCAAGCTGCAGCGCGATGCGTCCTGCGCACGGCACCCCGCGCACCCCGCGGGATGCCCCTGCCTCGTGCTACTGACACCGGCCGGGGTCACTCTGTGGGGGCAGCACCTTCTCTGTTGTGACAAGCAAAGTGCCCCGATACCGGAAGTGTCTCCTGGAGCCAGCCCCTGAGGCAGCAGAGCTACCAGCTAACACAGGAGCGGGAGGTCCCGGCAGGATCAAACCAGCAGGCCCCAAAGGAAGGCAGCAACCAGCTCCCCCAGGACCTCATTCCAAAGCCCGCAGAGGGCTCCACAGAAGTTGCCGCTGGTTGTTCTCTCTGAGGAGAGACCAGCAAAGAAAAGAGGAATGTTGTTCCGAAAAGCCCTGAACAGAAGGGAATGTTATTAAGCTCATTATTAAAACCACCACTTTAAATACAATTAAACGATTGAAATTTTAATTCTTGTATTAACTCATATTAATAGGACAGGGAATCCTGTATTTCAGAGCAGGGGTGGCGGGAAGCCCACCACGGGGTCAGCTGCTCTGGCGCTAGGAGGGAGGGAGGGAGGCAGCGCCTCTCCCCCTGGCCCGAGTGGGGGGTAGGCGTTCCTTTGCTCCGAGTCTCAGCTTGTACACAGGACACGTTCCACCGACGTTACCCCAGACCCCAGTCACCCCACTACGGCCAGCGGGGAGGAGCCAGGTCCAAGAAGCAGCAGCACAGTGCCTGTGTGGGGCTGGAGTGCTCAGAGCGGGGTACAGAGAGGGTGGAGGGGGCAGGCAGAACTTCATCTGGGGCCACCCTCTCCCTGGCGGCGCCCACACCTCATTGCGAGGAAGCCCAGCCCAGCTCCCAGATCCAGGAACACTGGGATGTTGGGTCCAATTCACATTCAGTCTCGTCTTCCCCTCACAACTCGAGTGAAATGAGTCGGAGAAGAAGAGGAACCCACACATTCGTCTGCAACTCGCAAAGGGAGCCCCAAGAGCGAGGGCAGGGCCCGGCTTGCGCTCCCAGGCCCCGGAGCCACTGAGCGACTGTCCCTGCACACAGGCCTTGCACAAGCGCAGGTCAGGTCACTCTTCGGACACACGAGACACCTCCCTCTCCAGTCTCCAGGGTAGTAAAAGAGGTGGTGAATGATAAGGGTGTCTCGGAACCAGCGCAGCGAATGAGTAATCGCAGCCAATGAGGCAGGCACACCAGGTGATTAAATTAATTTGTCTTACAGACAAGAGACACCAACTCTCCACTGTCAAAGCTGCCTTCCTAGATTTGATTTTTACTCTCGGATCTTTCTTAGATGTTCAAGTTGCTTCTTAGTGTTTTATACTCAACTAGCCAAACTGGACGTCCCTCCATCCTCCAGCAAAATCAGAGCCCCAAAAATGTGTCAGGCTTGGGAAAATGATAAAGACAGACTCAGATCCTTGTCCTCATACAGCCGCAAATCTAGTGAGAAAGGCATTATAATTATTATTATTATTTAATAACTGCAAATATGTTGGGCGTGGCTATGGGAAGACACGGCAGAGACCTCACTTAGTCTGGGGATGGACAAAGGTGTCCCTGATGAGGAAAGACCTGAGGGCTGCTGGCTGAGCAAAGGCAAGGAGAGCCAGCCCCAGGCAGAGTGGCAACGGGGACCAAGGCCCTGGACAGAGCCGGCGCGTAGAGGGACATGAGAAAAGTCCAGAAGGCCCAAGTGATGAGAGTAGAAGACCAGGACGTGTAATGAGGCTAGAGGAGTGGACAAAGCCCGGATCATGCTGAGCCTTACTAGCCGGTCACTGAGGACACAACCTCTGATGGTGAGAAGCTCACAGGTCAGCGGGACAGACAAGAGAAAAGCCGCTATGGCGCAGTAAAGCGAGCCTGTCAATGGGGCTACTGAGGAGAAAGGGTTAAGTCAGCTCTGCCCCCTGTGGGCTTCATCCTACTCTAGCCCAGGTGATAAAGCAGACTTGCCTCTAAAACACACACAGGGCCTCCCCGTGGCGCAAGGGGCTAAGCACCGCACTATGACGCAAACCGCAGCCACTGCAGCACGAGTTCAATCCCTGCCTCTGGCCAGGGAGGGGACCCACATGGTGCAGCAGACCTCTCCTGCCTCGCCCGCTGCTCCCCTCAGCAGTGTGTTTCAGTTCTGCTCCCCACTGTGTCTCTGGTGAATCCGTTCACCCCCACACCTCTGGCCTGTAGCCCAGTTCTTGAGTGCATAAATAAATAAAATCTTTTTAAAAAAATAATAAAACACACACACCTCTTCGCTCTTCCAACATCCAGTGCAGGAAAGTGCTGAGGACTAGAAATGTTGGAGTTGACATTCTCATTAAATAAAAATCTTCTATTCCCCCCAAAACAGGGACTTCTGTACAGCCTGAAATTCACCTATTTGAGCTTAGTCTTTAGAGGATCACACCCTCTTATTTTCAAAACCAAAAATAGAAACAAAATGACAAACCCTGAAACAGGACTGAGGGCTGAGGCCACTAGCGGGGGGACAGCGCCGGAGGGGCCCAATGAAGCGTGCACACGTCCTGGGGTGTGTGTGGGGTGATAACACACATCTGAAGAAGTTTGAGCCGGTTCCCCTAAGTCATACACAGTGCTGTAAACCAATGTTACCTCAACTTAAAGATTAAAAAGTTACAGAAAAAAGGATTTAAAAATAGAGCGCAAATACAGGCGCTTTCAGTGCGTCTGTGGCTGGGCTCTGCTGGGAGGGTGTTCAGCAATTCTTGCTTGGTTATCCACTGCAGGGGAGGAGGAAGGTGGAACCCCTAGATGGTGGGAGTAAGGCTGTTGGCTTGGGGAAAGTGTGGAGAGCCACGGGCCAGCACCCTTCCCCCGCCCCACCGGCAGGCCTGCATGTGCAGCAGGTGGGACAGGTGGGATGTGGAGGCCACTCGACCCTCCTCTGCCCCTCCCACTGCCAAGCTCATGTCTCCATTTCAAGTTGCAACTGTAATTGCTTTAAAATTGAGGGGGAGGGCCTCCCTGGTGGCGCACCGCACTGTGAAGCACCCACTGCACAGCAACGCGAGTTCAATACCAGGCCAGGGAGGGGACCACATGGCACAGCAGACCTCTCCTGCCTCGCCTGCTGCTCCCCTCAGCAGTGTGTTTCAGTAGATCTGCCTGTTCTGCTCCCCACTCTGTCTCTGGTGAATCCTCTCACCACCCTGGACTCTGACCTGTACCCCAGCTCTTGTATGTATAAATAAATAAATCTTTTTTAAAAAAATTAGAGGGAGGGGGAGGAGAACCAGATCAGGAGCGCAGACTGCTTTTCTAAATCATGATTTTAATATTATTCTAATACAGATTAAGTTCATAGAATCTCCAAAACCTAACTTAGGTGGAGATTGAAACAAAGGGAGAAAAAGGTCCCTAAATACTAATCCTTTTTTAAGATCAAAGGTTCAAGAATACCACAGTTAGACTTTCCCTGACCTGGAAAGTAGGTCCGACGGCAGTCACAAACACGCCTCGCAGGTCCTTGCTGCGAGTCCCAGACTCACAAGCACAGACCCAACTGTGGAGCGGGTGTCGCCGGCCTGGCTCTGCTCTCACATCGGAGACCCTCTCACAAGTCCTGGCCTCACCATCAAACCGACCACTTGCCCATTATGATAAATTTGTGCAGCTGGGAAGAGCTACTTGGCCTGAAAATCAGGCCTTCTCAATTGCTGGTCCAATAAACAGGCATGAGGAACAACTGTCTGCTGCAGACTATCTTCAGTCAGGAGTCCTAAGTTTTGGGCAGTTGGTCCAACCTTACCACCCAACCAGGAGGAACCGGTTCACTTTCCAGAGGTACACCAACCACCCCGGCTGGACACCATGCGTGCCTGAAAAACAGTTCCCCGCATATGAAACAGCCCCCGGCTGTACTAACATGCACTTAGCCACACTGAGAATCTTACATAACCTGCTTTGCTACTGCAATATGCCAGCCAGATTTTTTTATGACATTGTGAAAAAGGAGGATATTTTTAAAGGGAGAGATCAAAATGACCTCTTTGCAGGGGACTTAGAACTCGGCTTCATCACTTTCAACCAACCACGCTGATGCCAGCTTGGAAACCGGAATCCCTTGGGTCATAAACGGTCTCTTGTGTGGTGCGACCTGGGCAGCGGGCACCTGTCCAGAGGCCACCAGAAGCCAAGCACGGGGAGGGGGGTACCACCCACGGTTTGGGGGTCGCAGGGCAGCGTGAGCCAGGGCAGGAGCCAATCAGAAGCCGTCTTGCGTCCGTTCCGAGATCTGAGCTTCTCCGCACATTCACTTTTCAGATTTACAGTCTACACCTAAGCGCCCCTTAATGAAAGTGTTCATCACGGACTTGAGGCGGGGGCGCGTCTCCGCGCAGAGCGCTGGGCGCTGGTTTTCCTCCGAGCTGCGCATCTGGCCCCAGCCCCAGCCCTGGGAAGTGCCGCTGAGCCCCAGCGATAGAGCGTGGCTCCCTGGGCCTCTGCCTGCCTGACCCTCCACGCGGGCTTCGAGCTGGGGTCTCAAAGGCTACTCGGAAAATAAACCCCGTTTCTTTCTCTCAGGGTCACATTCCAATGCCAAGAGCCAATGGACCCAGCACAGAACTGCAAGTCGCTTTGACTTTTTTAGCTTTGAACTCAGTTTCTGAGATTTTATCTATTATGTAGAAACCCAGGATCAGGCCGGCAACGATGTGACTGCGGCCCCTGGCCCAGTTAAAGGGACTCAGGAACGCCTGTCTCGACACAATAAACCTCTGCCTGAAGATACACACCCCGCGCGCTCACACAGGTTTGCTTCCTGGCTGCAGAACAGAATCCAGGCTGCAGGAAGTCAGTCAGCTTTCATGTCGGGACACCGGGCACACACTTCGGTGTCACGAGCTCCACGTGAGCTGGCTTGCTATTTTCTACTTACCTCAATGCTTTTGCCTTGGAATGTAAAGGCGACTTAATCGCATTCATTAGCCCTCACAGCAGAACACGAACAGCTTCTTAAGTTACAACAAAAGAAAGTTCTAGCCCAGGACTATCCCTCAGGCCCCCTAAGCAAAATGACTGCATCTAAAATGTAAACCAAGTCAGAAAATAGTTCAAAAGGACTGCACTCCCCCCCCACCCCGAAATGACAGAAAAAGGATGGACACAAAGGAAAAGGGCAAAAATAAAATTTGCCCGTAGAAGTCATTTCTCCAAATAGGAGGCATTTTTATTTGTTATGACTGCGTTCTTCTTGGGACTTCCTTTAAAACAGTCATCTGAATTCTAAGATGATAAGCGGGTCCTTGGAGGCTGACAGCGGAGCTCTGCTTATGAACCCAAGACACAAGCAGAGCCACGTCGGCCTTCGTGCTGTAAGCATGAAAGTGTATTAACACCCAGTCTGAATGCAGTATCAGCTCAGCACCGGAGAGCAATCCTTCCAGATTCCAAGATGTCCGAAGTGAGTACCCTCCCGTCACACTGGCTTGGACATCACAAAGGCTCTGTCTCATCATTTCTGTTCTTTGAGCCTTACACCTTGGCTCTCAGGTGTGGGCAATAGCCACAGCAAGAATAAATGCTTGGAAAGTTAATTCAGGTTCGTTTCTATTTTCTTCTCCTAATACATGACACACTAACTCCTGGGTTCAAGCAAATTTACTGCCACATTTTAATCACACGGTATGTAACTTTGCTGTCCAGAACACAACTGTAAGTTTGAAAGGGGCCCCCCAAAATCCCAGTGGTTGCAACGGAGTTGAGAACCATTTCAACTCAGCCAGCGGAGGCCTGCCTGCCTTCCCAGCTGGACTGGCTCCAGCTGCTAGTCCTTGCTTACATCCAAGTTGGGTTGGTTGGTTTCTTTTATCTCTGCACATCCATGGGGTGCTTGCCAGGAAAATGCAAGGGAAAATAACTTTCTTGCTCTCATCTCCCTTTCTGAAATTTGGCCCACGTAAAATATTGCTTCCTGATCCTTCCAATAAGCTAAAACCCCAGAGGCACTTAACAATTAAAAGGGACCAGAGGCATTCGACTGGAACATGTACATCGTGTATAAAATCTAATGGTTCTTTTTCACGGTCTCCATACTGCTAGCATTGCCCAACTAGAAATAAAACCACCACATAATTTAATCTGTGCAGGATTCTTACCTCTATGCAACTAGAAGAGAATGAAGGAAGCAGTTTTTCTTTTTCTTCCTCCCTTAAAAGAAGTTAAAACTTTAAAGCCACCAAGAAACTTCAGGTACACCTGGAATTCCTCTGGGCTAGGAGATACAGGACCTGATGCGTGGGCGCGCTCAGATCCTTAGCTGAGATACTCAGGCAGCATCAAATTAGGTTGTTTGGTTTTCATGGCCCCCACAGGGCTTAGTTCTGTTTTCATCAGGCAAAGAACTTATTACTATAACTCAGCAAGTTCAGTCTCTTTCCAAAATAGCATTCCCCGAGGTCTAAATACCACTCAGTTCCAAGGACATGGCGCACACAAGTGAAACTCTCACTCACGCCAAATGCGCCATGAGCCCAGACAACTCCCAAGGAAACTGCCCACCCTGTGTTGACGCGGCACTGACCTCACATGAACCCGTCCTCCCCCAGATGCCACGAAGGGGAGAACAGGTGTTCTCCAGGTGGAGAGCGAACATCAGCAACTGTACGTTTCCACCCAGCAAAGACACAGCCTATGCACACAGCCTGTGGTCACGGCATGTCCCCTGGCCAGCCCCGCCTTCAAGAGGCGGAGCAATATGGTCTGTCTACAGGACACCTGAAAGGTAACAAGGTCACACAGCCAAAAGGTGGAGCCAGGCCCCAAACCCAGGTCCGTCCGTCCATGAAGTCTGAGTCCTTAACTACCACATGGGTCTGAAGCGAGCTGCACTTGAAACAGGGGGCGGAGGAGGCTCTGACTGAGACAGGGGTCAGAGGAGGGCCCAAGGCCAGAGAGCCCCCCAAAAAACCCCTAAAGGCCAAAAGGCCACAAACCAGAATCAAGGGCTATAGCAACAGAGGCAACAGCCTAACAGAGGACAGTGACTGATACAGGTCACTGTGTATGGGTTCTCACCCGCGTGCACAATTGCAAGGGACCTCAGGCTACAGGAACAACAGTCATGGGGTTTGTTTACAAACAGGGGAAATAAGAACGCTTACGTATCCACAGGAGACTGGCAGCTTCATCCGGACAGCATCAGTGTTGGCAGTCACCGGTCACCAGTTCTAGGCAGCACTGTCCAGTAGCAATGACCACTACGGGCCTGCAGAGGCGGTGTTCCAGTGTTACAGCTCTTGTGAGTTGTTGGTTTATGCCGCCAACAAACAGCTTTTTGAGACACCAGGCCCAGGGCCTTTGGTGCTCCTTCCAGTCAGTGTCACAGACAGGACTGAATCCCAGTCCCTACAAAGTCCTTCAGTCTCTCTCCCCTCCTCATAGGGCAGCTTATGAAGGCTTCCCTCCTTTCTTCGAAGGCTGGAACCGTCTTCTCCTCTTCCTCTATAGGAGCTCTTCTTCCTCTGCTGCTTCTTCGGATCCCTTCTTCCGCTGGGCTGCTGCTTCTCTGTCTGCTCCTCCAGGTCACTCCGAATCCCAATATGAATCCCAACTCCAATTACCAATGCTCCCTTCGACCCTGCCTTATATTCACTTTCAAGGTGCCCCCCCACACACAGTCTGACTGGTCCATTTTCCAATCCTGCACCTGACTGGTCCATTTTGACCTGTTCCATAATTCAGGAAGTGTAACTTACAAGAGGGGCTCTGCTACCACTGACTTGTGGTGAGAGGCAGAGTCCTGGTGTCAATCAACCCATAGCTCACACCCGATTGGTCCATCGCACGATCCAGGCAGCACACTGCTACATAAAAGGTTTCTGAGGAAGGACTGCCATACTAATTTGCAGGGGAGCCAGAGACCACTCCTCCTGCAGGCTGCAGCCCGGTAACACACCCATCTGCATGCCACTCCCATCAGCATGAGCAGTAGGCACTTGCTTTACTGGCCAGCAGTTCTGCTGATCTTGGCTGACTTTGCCCACTTTTCTGGGGGTGGCCTGCTAAAGGCTGATCTAGGCTGGACTTAGCAGAAGCACTTGGAGGACTCAGTTCTGCTCTCCATGTCTCTCATCCCTCAACGGCCAGCTCAGGCATTTCTCATTGCAACAGCAAAGACTCAGAACAAGCAGGCCCAAAGCGATCAACTGGCTGAGCAGAGTTCAAGGGGGGAGGGGTAGCAGAACACAGCAGGGGATGAAGAAATAGACCAGGTATACACAAACTTTTCCTATGCAGGGCCAAATAGGAACTGTTTTTGGCTTTGAGGGCCATACTGCTGGTTTCTGCCACCACCACTCCACTTTGCTACCATAACATGAGAGGTCAGGGGTAAGGAGTAAACTGATGAGTGGGCAGTGATGTAGTAAAACTTCATTTAGAAAATCAGGCAGCAGGCCACATACTTCCCAAGGGCTGTATCTGGCCAAGCCCTGGGTTAGAATCATCCATGCAATTCTCCACAGAAGGTTCTAGCACTCGTTGGTCTTGATAACATCACTATATTTCTCACCTGACCTCCATTTTTGCATTTACAGAGGAGACTTTTGCTCTCAGCTTTTTACATTCCCAGTCCAAATTATATTACCAAGTAAAACAAAAGTTATTTTTGAGACCTGGTTAAAAAGACTCTTCTCAGTCTGTTTATAGAATATTGTGTTTGTTCTTTGTTACTTTTCACCCGCATGGGCTAAAATTTTATGATTTTACTTGAACAATATATCCCAGGCAAAAGACACTGATCAATAGCAATATAATCTTAACTCCATCAAAGTCAAATTGACTTTCCATCCATGCAAACAAGTCAGCCAGATGTATGGAATGAGAAACAAACTAACACTTCAATGACAAATGGGAAGCAAAGCTTAATGGATCACAAGAGTAAAAATGAAACATTAAGAAGTAAGCACTGGGTGATAGGTTGAAAAGAAATACACAGATAATCCATCCAGAAGGATAAGCTCCAGTGAGGGACCTAAAACAGGAAGCCAGGGTCCTCCCGGAGCAGAGCGTTTAAGAGCATTTAACTGAAGGTTATTCTGTTTATCATCGTCAACCTTATTGGCACTGCAATAGCATGTAATTCAGTGCACTGCAATATCACAGGAGGATATTTTTGCTTTTTCCCTCCATTAATCTTCCCTGCCAGGCTATTGCCAGAATTACAAATAAGAACATTGATGTTAATAGCTGCTGCAAAGAGAAAGCAGGACTGAAAGATTTGCAATTGTCCATAGAATCAGGGCAACGTGGAGAGGTTAGCAGATACTGGAATTTCTGAAATTTTATATCCGGTTCTCAATGGGGGAGGGGGGACAGATTCCTCACCCCCCCCACCACCACCCCCCTACCCCGGGGCATTTGGCAACATTTGGAGATATTTTGATTGTCCCAATGTGGGAGAGCTACTGGCATCTGGTGGGTGGGGACCAGGAATGCTGCCAAACATCTAACAAGGCACAGGACAGACACACAGAGCAAAAACTGCCTGGGTCTAATCCAGCAATGGAGTTGGGGCTTAAAAATCTGCATTTCGTTGATAAAAAAAAAGCATCCACCGTGAAGGACAGTAACTTTCAATCACTGAAAGCTCTAAATCATGATCATACATCACACAAAGTGGCATGTGTTTCAGACCACCCCAAGTGACTATTTGGTAGCCTAGCAACCTTTCAAGCCAGGTATTTGGTGTCAAAAGACCCTACTGAAGTGCTACAGAAAAGCACCACTCCAAAAAGCGGATCACAAATTTTAAAACCTGTCCCAGAAATGATGAATGGCTCAAAATACTAACTCGCCCTTTGGGATTAATGTATCACTTTCAATATAGTAAATGCCTTTATTACTGTGTTATATATAGTTTTTTAAAAAATAGCATCAAAAGCATCGTGACATTTGCTAACTGAAGAACACTGTGTGGCAGAAGAGTCTTCATCTCGTTTGAATTATGTCTTGACAACTACATGCGACACCATCTTTTACTGTAACTTGTGATGTATGTCCAGTGGGATAGAATTTATCAGCTGGTCAAGGAGCTGGAAAATTAATGTCTGTTTAGCTAAACAGAGCACATCTGTTAGCAAACTAGTCCAAATAATTTGGCATTGTTGATTACAACATATAGAGACAGAGACCACTTAGCGTGCACATTATTTCTACCACCTGCAGACCTGTTTTCCATGCGTGACATAAAACATGTATGCGTTTTCACACATGAATATGCTTTACGTGTGTCCTCTGGACTGTGTCCCCAACTTGTTTTAATTTATAAACCGAGGCGAGCACACCCAGAATCATGCCTGCATCTTTCTTTTAGTTCTGCTTCTCCACTGCTTCTCCTTCCACCTCACCTGCTAGCATTAGCAATTGGTGTCATCTCTGCTTCAGTTCACTACTAAACTCCCCCTGGGAGCGAGTTTCAGCAAAAGCCGAAGAGAATACTTAGGATGCCATTCTAGGACCTAATAAAAAAGCTCCTGTCCATACACCTTAGCTCTTCATTAATTGCAAGAGAGCTCTCTGTTCCTTCTTTCAGAGGCTTCCCTGAGCAAAAAAGTGCTCTCCCTAGTGTTGAAGAGCAGAAACTGGGGAGTCAGGTCACCCAGGTCCAAAACCTATGGGAACATTTCATTTTCTGTCTGTGACCTGAGGCAAATAGCATAGCCTCTTTGACTCCTAACCACTACATGGAAAGCAGAAGCAGAGCTGCTCACCGCCTAGGGCTGTCATGAGGGTGGGAAAAGCCTGTGCTTAGAGATTTCCAATCCAGCACAGGGCCCTTCTTCAGTGCCAGGCATCGTGAGACTGATGGCGTCTGCAAGTCGTTCCAGCAAGTCCAGTTTGAGCATGCGTTTTAGCCTGTGCTGGGTGCCAAGGATGTACACAAGAAAAAGACGCATTCTCCCCTCAGGTTGGTCAGTCTCCAAGCAAACATCCCTGGCACAGGTGCAACAGCCAGAGAACAAGACAAAGCAGGGGTTTCTACACTGCCTGGCACAGGGCAGTGATTCTGAAGATCAGAGAGCGGGGTAGGTCGGAAATTGCAGGGAAGTTAATACATCAGATGATCTTGACCCACTATCTGGTCCAGTACAAGTGTCCGGGCAACGTCGCCAATGCTACTGTCATCGCACCCACTGCAAAGGGGATGAGACACGTGCCTCTCCCACTGTGTTTAAGGAAACAGGCTCCCACAGGAAGTTTCACTTTGCCTTTGCATGCTTGCTTGGAGTGTTCTTCTCCGTCCTTGTTGGCCACCTCTGTTGGTAACTCGCTCTCTCTCTTATTTGCTCAGTGGGCCAACCCCCTCCTTCCCTTGCTAAACTTCAGACTATTACAAGTCCTGGCAACAATGACCGCAAATACCATTAGGCCTCTCCATGAAGTTGTCTAAATCCACTCAGACTGTTTCTGAATTATGTATCAGCTAGCAGCAACACATATTGGCTTTGTGGTATTCTATCCTTTTATTTAAACTCTACTTGATTTTTGTTTGGTTTGTTTGTTTTTTAATAAAAACCCTTCCAGGAAAGAAATGAAGCTGCCAGTGCAGAATTCCCTAGGCGCTCAGCTCCCTTATTAAAGTCACAAAATGGCAACATTCATCCAAGTGATTACAGTCGCGCTGAAAATACTCCAGTTATTTGCCCATCGTGGACAATGCCAGTTCCGCAGAAGTTGAGGCTGGGTCAGCCTGGGTCCCCTCTTCAGCCTGGGCAGTCTGGAAGCAAAGTACCTAAGAGCTGGGAATGCAGACGGAGATGACCTGGACAAGCCCCATTTAACACAGAAGAAACCGAGGCAGTGAAGAAACAACCTGTCGTAGTGGGTGAGTGGATAAACAGGTAGCACAGCCAGACGTGGATGGATGGATGACCCATGAATGTGTCAGCCATTCTCTTAGCTGTACAGCCCCAGCCACTGCCACCGCCCTGTTGCCATCAATCAGGAGCCCCGCACATGGCCTCTATGACCAGCACACTGACCAGACCAGGTCGACAGATGCTCTGACGCCCCCAGCACCACCCTCCAAAGAGTCATCATCCTTAGATGGATTTTTAAAATAATAACAATAGGGCCTCCCTGGTGGCTCAAGGGGTTGAGCACTGCACTATGAAGCATCTGCAGCCACTGCAGCGCGAGCTCAATTCCCAGCCAGGGAGGGGACCCACCTGGTGCAGCAGACCTCCCCTGCCTCGCCCGCTGCTCCCCTCAGCAGTGGATTTCAGCACATCTGCCTGTTCTGCTCCCCACTCGGTCTCTGGTGATGCCTCTCAACCCCCCCCCACACACACACACACACCTCTGGTCTGTACCCCAGCTCTTATATGCATAAATAAATCAATCTTTAAAAAAGTAAAATAATAAATACACTGACCTGGGAGCCTGAGTTACTGGACATGCAGGTCCATCAAGAAAGCAAATTGCCTGCCTCCTACCTGCCTCCTTCCTGCACGGGACTGTCCTCCACAGCTCCGTTAGTCAAATGCCAATGCCAATTACTGCAACTCTTCCTTAATGTAATTTTCTTATCCCCCTTTAAGATGAAGGAAGGAGCATCAGCTAAATTCATATACTCTGCTGCTCCCTCTACACAATAAATAAACACGGTGTTTACTGTTCAATAAACATGTGTTGTTTCTTTATCAACAAAGGAGCAAGAAGGCAGGTTTTATAATGGAGTTGAATTCCTTTATCAGAGTTGCCTAGGTGAGAGTCGATAGCCTTTGGAACAAGTGTGGTTCTCATGTGTCAGGTATTCAAGACAAGTCTATAAAAACACCCAGCAAGGATGCTAAGGATCCAAGAACTTATACTTAAGGTAGAGAGTAGGAGTATGTTCTAGCTCCAAGAATCTGTGAGTCCCCCCATTAGAAATAAGTAATTTGTGTAGCCTCCCCGGTGGTGCAAGGGGTTAGGGCTCAGCACTATGAAGCATCCCCAGCCAGGGAGCTGACCCACATGGCGCAGACCTCTCCTGTCTGGCCCACTGCTCCCCTCAACAGTGAATTTTGGTCTATCTGCCTGTTCTGTTCTCCCACCCATTCTGTCTCTGGTGAATCTTCTCACCCCCTCCCCTGCATCTCTGGCCTGTGCCCCAGTTCTTGTATGCATAATTTTTTTAAAAAAGAAACAAATAATATGTGCTGAGTACTTCCTAAGTTAATACTAACAACCTATGTACGTTCACCTTATAAAGCCGATTGACTACTAACTTTTTACTATTTATTAGTCTAAGGTCACAAAGCTAGAAAACAAGAATCCAGCCCTAGTCCACTGGTCCCCAAAAACCAAGAGTTACCCCATCAATCCATCTCCTTGAGTGGGAGTTTGAGAACATGAAGTCCTTACAGGCCTCGGTGGGAGCAAACCACCTTACCGCTGAAAAACGTGATGTGAACGATCATATCGTTCCCTGACTAAATCTATTATGATGTCTCTGCTCTTAAGGAAGAAGATCACAGTGACGAAATGACTCCTCAACTTAAAAAACAGAAGTGTAGAGAATCGTGAGCACTGTGGAACAAGGACTCGGCCCGGGGAACCGGGGTGGCTCATCACCAGCCGCATCACAGCACACCACTAATTAAGAATGCTTAAATGGCAGCTTGTGCTCAGGGGGCCGCTGCGGGCAAGCACCATGGCACTCCACAGAGTCTGGAAACAAGTCCTTTGTCATCAACCTGATGTGTAATTTACGTGGGTCAAGTGTGTCTCCTCTATTTCCAAAACAGACAAGCGCCAGCATGGAGCCCCAACTGTGCCCCCACATCCACAGAGAAATGGTATTCCCGTAACGGTCTAATTTCTGTTTCGACCCGAAGCCCATTTTACAACACTGCTCCTCAGCTGGAAGCGCTCTCCAGACCTCCTGCCAACAGCAGACTGACGTGCGGCTTGGGGGATCCCGCGAGAAGGGCTATTATTTCTGCAGTCACTCAGGCTGATGCGTTTTAACCAGCTGCGTTAGTCCAACGGGCACGAGCAAAAGACTCTGCTGTTTGGTTCGCCAACAGAGAGAAACAGCCAGACGCAGGAGCATAGGAACAGACAAAGTCTACGCCCAAGGGCTTCCTGAGGCCACAGACCCTTTGGGTACTCACAGGCTCAGAGGCTAACCCTTACATGAGCTATCACTTGTGGTGGCGTTGTCTTGGAGTAACCTAGAATGTAAGTCCTCGGGGCCTCTCAAGGCAATTTCCTCCACCTTAGCTCAAGTCACTGTAGAGCCCCAAGAACAGCTCTGGAAGCTCATCCATCTCCTCACCCCTGCAGAAGCAGATCCTGCCCCAAGGATCCACGCCCAGCTGTCCCTCCACGAATGCCCATTCGTGCCACTCTCCAAGTGTCACATCAAAAACTTACCTGGAGAATGGATTCAGCCTGCCAGTCCGTCATCCTCCACTTGGGTGTGCTGCTGGCCAAAGCTCTTGAGTCGTGTCCCTTGAAAGGCCACCTCCAGCCTGTCCAGTGGTTGTTTCTTCTTTTACCTTCAAGCCACGCTCCCACCTCCTGCTCTCTGCCCCGCCACAGACAACCACCTTAAAGTACAGACGCGCTCACCAGAAAACACACAAAGGGAAGCAGAACATCTGCACACAGTTTTAGGGTGTCCACAGAGGCCGACACCATAGGCAGGTCCTGGGGGATGAGAAGTGCAGGTCAGACGCTCACTGGCGACACTGGCTCAAAGGTTTGGTCTCGTAGTCACCAGGGAGTGGGATCGGTGGCACAAGGCAAACACCTGCATAGACCACCCTGTGGCCGGTTGTCTTGAAGAGGCTGTGGCTATGGTGCCCACTTGAGTCTGATGGGCTTCCCCCGTGGCTGTCCCCTAAATGAAGGAACGCTATGCAGTAACAAGCCGCGTGTGTCCTTCCTGTGAAATGCCGTCCCAGCCCCTGCTGTTCAAACCCATCACCTCCTGCAAACCTCAAGAGCCCTCCCAGAGGTCTTTCCTGATCTTACCGTGAGCCCTCGCCATACAAATCTTGCATTTAATTCTTAATTTGTTATCAGTTTGCTTCGAAAGAGTTCTAAACGGTGTCCCTACATAAACAGTGTCATTGCTGGAAAAAGGGGCCAATCTTTTGTATTTATAGAGAGATAGATATCTTTATCGTGATACATCTATCTCTATACTACCTCTAGCTACTGCTAGCCATTCTCCACTATCTCTCTATTATCTTTGTATCTACATATATGTATGTATCTGGCTCTCTACAGATGTGTATGTCTATATAGGCATAGATATATAGAGATACATAGGTTGACAGATAGCCAGACAGACATATATAATGTGGGGAGAACAGAGACTCTTTCAAGGTTGCAGGTAGGTGGGAGATGATTCTCATAAAACTGGGAGAATGGAACCTCATTTTCAAGAACTTGGCTACCTAACAAACCACCACAGAACTGTTCACATGGCTGATGTATGACAGTTGTCAAAACCAATTTCCACAAAAGACATTTATTCATGCACAGGCCAGGAAGCCAACAGTTCAAAATCAAGGTGTTGGCAGAGCTGGATTCTTTGGAGGCTCTGAGAGCGAAGACTTCCTTACCATTTCTCAGCTGTGGGGGCAGCTGCTAGCAATCCCAGCATTCCTTGGCTTGTGGCTACATCACACCAAACCTACCTCTACCCACCAGGTCTTCTCCTGCGATTCGCTCCCTGTGTCCCCGCCTCTTATAAGGACACCAGTGAACTGAGGACCCATTCTAAATCCAAGATGATGTCACCTAGATAGCCTTAATTACTTGCATCAGCAAAGCCCCTATTTCCAAGTGAGTTTACTTTCTTAAGTTCTGGATGGATGTTTATTTAAGGGACATTATTTACCCACTGCAACTGGCTTTCCTCAGAACAAGATTTCCAAGAAACAGACATTTCAGGGCTTTGTCTGACCCAGCCTCACTTGCACTCAGCAACTTTTCTATTGTTTGTAAGCGAATAACAGGGCCAGCAGGGCCAACAAAGGCACGGTACCACAAGTACCGCCCCTTCGATCAGGTAAAGGGGGACGTGAACAGGAGAGACAGAACCCTGAGGGGGAGAAATTCTTCAGCATTCCTAAGGCCCACCACGGTGGAGAATGTAGGGACAAGGCAGAAATGCAGGCACTGGGATTTCATGAGAGGTGTGAGACACAGGGAGGAGAATCACAGAGAGGTTTTTCAGGAATCACCATCTGTGTAAGAGGAGACTGTAGTGAAAGACGTATCTAATCAGATTTTTAAGCAGCTTTGTCACACAGCAAGACCATCCTCTCTCCTTTGACATTTCAAAGAGACTGGGTCAAGATTTAAACCACTTTCACTTATATTGTTCTGCCTGATTTTTATTTTTAGCATTGAATTTTTTGCAGGCCAAGACCACAAGGCTATGTTGTTTCTATAGAAGCAGCATCTCTAACCTTCTTAGTAAAACTAAGGCTTTGTCTGTGGAATATAAGCAACCAGCAATGACAAGTTTAAAAACCACAGTAAATTTAATGTGGGGAATTGTACCTCTTTGATTGCTGAAATAAGGATTCTTTTTAAATAAGTGTGCGAGCTTTCAAAAAATACCAACAAAATGTTTTAGTTTGTCCTCACTATAATAAGTTACAACATGGATACAGTTTGAGTATCATTAGAAGTAATCCCTGGTTAGTGGCCTTTGCAGGAAAATCTAGTTGGAAGCATTAGTGATAGAGCTGTAAGACTGGCAGCTGGTCTCAGAAAGCAAAAGACTGCCCCCCCACCCCCACCCCGCAGGCGCAAGCTGTTAAGTCTCAGCACTATGAAGCTATCTGCAGCCACTGCAGCACAAGTTTGATCTCCAGTCAGGGTTCTCACCCACATGGTGCAGCAGACCTCTCCTGTTGCACCTTCTGCTCCCTTCAGCAGTGTATTTCAGTCAGTCCACCTGTTCTGCTCCCCACTCTGTCTCTGGTGAATCTTCTCACCCTCCCCACACCTCTGGGCTACACCCCAGCTCTTGTGTGCATAAATAAATAAAAATAAATTTAAAAAAGACTGATTGGGCCTCCCTGGTGGCGCAGTGGGTTGAGCAACACACTATGAAGCAAACCGCAGCCACTGCAGCATGAGTTCGATCCCTGCTGCTGGCCAGGGAGGGGACCCACATGGTGCAGCAGACCTCTCCTGCCTCACCCGTTGCTCCCCTCAGCAGTGTGTTTCAGTCCATCTGCCTGTTCTGCTCCCCACTCTGTCTCTGGTGAATCCTCTCACCACCCCCCCACACACACACCTCTGTCCTGTACTCCAGTTCTTGTATGCATAAATAAATCTTTAAAAAAAGACTGATCATCACTTAAGAAAAAAGAAGAAAGCAAAAGACTAAGAAGACACAGGCAATGTTCCCTGCCATAGGCTGCAAGATACACTTCCCAAGATAAGTCATAAATTCTTTTATCTCAAAAATTTGGAGAAGGTGACTAGAGCCCAGGTGGCAAGTGGGGATTTATGGCTCTAGATTTTCCAGTAGTTCTGGGGGCCTAATTGGTGAGATTTTTTTTAAAGATTTATTTATTTATGCATACAAGAACTGGGGTACAGACTAGAGATGCAGTGGGTGAGAGGATTCACCAGAGACAGGGTGGGAAGCAGAACAGGCAGATCTACTGAAGCATACTGCTGAGGGGAGCAGCGGGGAGACAGGAGAGGTCTGCTGCGCCATGTGGGTCCCCTCCCTGGCCGGGGATCGAACTTGTGCTGCAGTAGCTGTGAATGTTTCATAGTGCTGCATCCTAGCCCCTTGCGCCACCAGGGAGGCCCCTCAGATGAGAGGCAAACCAGAAACAGGAGGGAGTCTGCAGAAATAAACACCTGCTGCTTCAACGGGGCAGATGACGTTTGAGGACAGGAGATGGAACTCCCCTGAAATCAGGCCACTCTTCTAGGGCAGCACATCCAATCTGTTTGTTTGGTTTTAAGTATTATTTATTAAAGACTTATTATGTTATGCATTTGACTTGCAAAACCTCATTTATCCTCACCGCCATTCTCTGAAATCGGTACTATTGAAAATAAAATTCACTGGGCTGGAAATGTGGGGCGGTTACGAGGAGGGAAGGAACAGCCTTTCTCAAAAGACTGCCCTGCGGTGAAATCTACACGGGTCGACCTGTCACTGGGGAATTGAAAATTATATAATAAAACAAACATAGTTTGCATTTTAACAAACAGAGCCACGGGCTCAAAGAGGCTTTCAACACAAGTTTACATTTATTTACATGTTAAATTTGTATTACATGTTCTCAGAACAACTCGAGAACACGTTCTGGCCCCTACGGTGAGGGTCGGGGGCGGCCTGCCCCTCCGTGTTAGCATCAGGACCATGAAAGAGCAAGTGTGTGAATGAAACACCAGCGCATGTGGAGCAAGATCCCTCTCCTACCTGGCGAGATGGCAAAGTTCAGAAAGACACATACAGGTATTAGCCGGCTCGGGCAAGATTGTAGAATGGCACGGACACCAGGGAAATTCATCTGCAGCCCCAAAATTTAAGGCATGAAGGACCATCAAGCCAGCAGTTCCACTCACGATCCCTATCCAGAGAAATGGACACACGTCCGCACAAAGCTCTGCACGCGAACGTTCAGAGCCATATTCTCTGTGACATGGGCCCGCCCTGGTGGCGCAGTGGGTTAAGCAACACACTATGAAGCAGACCACAGCCACTGCAGCACGAGTTCGATCCCTGCCGCCGGCCAGGGAGGGAACCCACATGGCGCAGCAGACCTCTCCTGTCTCCCCGCTGCTCCCCTCAGCAGTGTACTTCAGTTGATCTGCCTGTTCTGCTCCCTGCTCTCTGTGGTGAATCCTCTCAACCCCCCCCCACACACACACACCTCTAGCCTGTACCCCAGCTCTTGTGTGCATAAATAAATAAATCTTTAAAAAAAAAATTTTCTGTGACAGCCCAAAGGCTCGGCGGCGGGTTACGGGATGAACAGGACACAGAGTCCTCTTGCAGGGCAGCCCATGGTCACTTTGTAAGGAAGCCATGATGCCCGTGACATGGCGCCCTGAAGCCTTGCTAACTGAAAGAAGCCAGACGCCAGGGCCACGTGTTGGGGGCCCCACTGGAGGACGTGCCCCAGACGCAAGTCCACCGAGGCAGGAAGCACAGGTGTTACGGGGCTTGAACTCTACAAGTGCACTGAATGGGCTCTACAAACGGACCCCACCCCCACTCCACCCAAAAGAGACCCAAGACACCGAGAACTACAAATCCCATAATGTCACCATCACCCAAGGGAGGATCACGGGGCCCGAGTGTGGAGTTAAGCGGCCAGGTCTGGTACAAAACCAGACATGTGGGCCTTGGGGGTCTCTTGGTTCTCCCGGCTCTCGGCCTGATACTGGGGTTCCAGCTCAGTGGAACTGGTAGGATGCGTTCGCCAACAGATCTCCCTCTCTTCCCCCCGAGTTATTCACGTCTTCATTCCTCCTCCTCTTGTAAGAAGCCCTTTGTTAGCTTCGCTGTGCACCTGCAGTTGAGTCTCACCTAAGTGCCTCTGAAGCTCAAGGGTGAGGACCCGCACTCAGGCCACCCATTTTATATCGGGGTGCTCTGTAACAGAGGCAGGAAGTAGACTCGTGGCCCCCAGGGACTGAGGGGCAGGGAAGTAGGAAGCAACCTTGAATGGGCAGAGAGCTTCTTTCTGGTGGCTCGTGAAAGTTCTGCAGTTACGTCAGGGGATGCTTGCCCATTCTACAGACACCACAGCCAAGAGTGAGCCTGACCACTGGTGAATCCTACCTCAGTAAAACTTACTGAAAATTGAAGAGAATAAGAAAGGAGAAAGTCTAGATGACTGTGTTTTGGAAAGTGTCACAAGCGGAAGTTCTGAAGGGGGAGAGAGTGAAGACTGCAGCTTGTGGATCTTCTGCAAGAAAAATAATGCCCAGACTGCCAGGGCACAGCTGCGTCCCGCGTTAACAACTGAGCACTGGCTGCAAACGCCTGCCTTTGTGAAGAGGGCAGTTTTCACACTCTATACTATTACCACAAATTTATAAATGCAAGTCCCAAATCAGGTGTGAAGGGACATTCAGATGGAGAAAAGAAATGACTACATGTTTTTTTAAGCGGCAAAGCACCCAGAGCACTTGCCAGAAGCCGCATTCTTCAGCGAGGAACTGCCTGCCGCATGCCGTGTCCTGTTCTCCCTGTGCTGGCTGCCTCATCTTTGTTCTCCGCTCCAGAGGCCACAGCCAGACTTCGCTTCCACAGAGAGAGTAGAAAGAGGCAGCGTTCCTCCAGCACAGCTGCCACAGGCGCTTTTTGATTATCCACACCTCCCTTCTCCCCCCTCCTCCAGATGACTTTCCTGCCTCCCCAGGAAGGTGGGGCGGGCGACCTACCCAGAGGCGGACATTAAGTTTCCTCTTCTCTTCGAGTCTGGCTTGACCCCTGCACTTCAACTCTCCAACTCCAGCCAGGGAAGACACGGCTCTGGGAATTTCTCCTTAGGAAACTCCTGAATATGACGAAATCTGAAATCTCGTGCCCCTACCCACCTGCCTCCCTCCCTCAGGGGGCTTGGGTACTTTGGTGGAGGGAAATAAATGGATCAATAAATAAATGCAAATAAATGACTATTTTATAAATATGTAATCAAATATTGGCACTATTTGAAATGGTCATAAAAACAATATAACATGGGGAGAACTTAACAGATACAATGTTATATCATTATAATGAGGAATGGGATGGTATAAAATTGTATGCAGGATCTGCCTAGAACACAATTTGTTTTTAATCATGTGCACACAGTTTTTTAAAAGGACTAGAAGGAAATGCCCAAAATGCTCGCATAAGATAGGATTCTGTAAGTTTTCCTCATCTCGTGTCAATTTCATCATGGAAGCAAGGTTGCCTGGTCGCCCTTCTGCTCCCTGCTGCAGCGCAGACATCATTCATCATTGGTCCTAATGGTTAGCAAAGCAGCTGGCTCCTTAGAGGGCACTGTGATATGTCAGCAAAGCATCATTATGAATTTCTTTTTGAAGCTCTATTAGCAAAATCATCTGTTCAGACATGGCAGTATTCCGGGAGAAAAATCAATCCAGTTCAATATTTCCACCTCTGAAACCACACCACACAGTCAAGCTTTGCTCCAGTGCCCGTCACCCAGCAACTCCTGAAACACCATTGCAGAGCCAGGCTGCCCATGCCATCTGCTGCCACTGTCCCAGGGCTGGAATCACAATGACTGAACGAGGAACACAAAGCCACAAGAACTGTCAGAGGAGCGTCCTAGTAGAACAACAATCTGCTGCCGGCAGCGGAGCAGACCAAACAAGAGCTCTGTTTCTATAGTCAGAGCACAGCGCTGCTGGGCCAGAACGAATGGAGAAAAGGAAGAAAGGAGAAGATGAGCTTGCAATTAACATTCAGTCATGAGCCACACGCAATGGGGTGTTCACATGGAGAGTGTGTCCACCTGACCTGTGGGTCCAGTGACATTTCACCTCCAACCATTGCTGGAGAACTAGAGGTTGAGAGAAACCTAAGCAACGCACCAACCAGGATGTCTGCCTACTTGATGCAAATGAAGTGCTAGGAGGGAGAGAGAACGGCATGGGTCATGGTGCTCATGCTGTGTGACAAAAGTCCAGTGTGAAGGACATTCCTGAAAAACCAGGAGGCCCCAAAGCTGGCCCCTGCCAGATTCCTTTTGTTTTGGCTGATTTTATAATTGCAGTTCTGCGAGTCTCATGATATGTGCTTACTGGAAGATAACCCATTTGGGTGGTTGTGAAATTGGCGGTTTTGCTAAACAAAATAATTGGTTGCTATACATTTTGATGACGAATTGCTGATTGGCAAATACTGTAACACAAACTCAAGAAAACCGATACCATAAAACCAGGTAGTATAAAATGTAATTGGAATGTGGTTGTTTTACAAACTCAAAAGTTAGTTACTAGACAGTTTCCCAGACCTAAATATTTATTATGGGAAACTAGCCTTGGGAACCAAAAAGACCTCTAACTTGGCCCATCATGAAAGGCTCTGTGTCTCCCAGGTGATAAATGAGTCACATGAACCCTTTCTACCCTCCTCCCCTCTTCTCTGCCTTTGTTCTACTTAAATCGCAATCATATATAGGAAAACTCCCTAACAACAAAAAACATTACAAATTAATTTCAGGCTCTGGATAAATTGAGGTTAGTGGCTCCTTTTAAAGATTAAATATTAGGGTCCAGATATGATTTAGGTTTTACTTTTAGTATTTCCCTTTTATTGGAGGCCTGTAATTTTTTGGGTATTGACACTAGTTTGACCCCAGACCTTGTGACTAGTAGTCTGTCGTAGACTCAGAGTAAAAACAAAGTTGCTATGCCTGCTTTAACATTGATAAATAAATTGGATAACCACAGAAATTAGGGTACTGATAGGAACATGCTCTTTCACACATAGGCTTTACTTTGAAATAGTTTATAAGTCTTAGCTGGAGGTTATAAAGACCCCAAGCTGTTATGAAAAATGCAATGATTGTTATCTTTCTGCTCTATGCACATGCTGATGTAATCCCACCACTTAAGGAGTAAATAAAGACCCGCTAAGACTATTGGCGGGGCATGCTTGCACCCTGATCCAGCATCTGTGTCTCCTCACTCATCCTCGCCAACACCGTCTCTTCCTGTGGGGACCCTGACCTTGGCAGGAGCTGGACTCCAGCAAGAGAACAGGGGAATCTGAACACTGACAGACACCTGGTGATATTTAGGAATTACTATTAACTTTATATGGTGTGCTTATGCTTTTTAAAAGAACAGCAGCTTCTCATTTAGGGTTACATACGCACATATATAGGGCAGGGTTTGGCTTCAAAATCACCTAATGGAGGAGGGGAAGGAAGAAGTGGGTAGGGCGATACAGACAAGAAGGGTCCTAACTCAGTCACTGTGGAGTCTAAATGATGAGTATTTGGGAAGAACTCGGCTATAACTCGTCTCTTACCTATGTCTGAAATATTCCTCAGTAAAAAAAAGTTAAGTGTAAGGACAAAAAAACATCCTCTCCTCCCTCCGGGTGCACATCTGAAGGCAGAGGTTCCAGATCCTGGCGCATGGAGGGAGCCACGGTCTTCAGAGAAAGTCATCAGCCAACACCAAATGTCCCCCTCTCAAATGCTTCTATGTAAACAAGAAATAAACTTTTGTGTCTGAGCCATTATAACGTTTTAGGTCAATTTGTTTCTCTAACCCACTTTACACAGCAACAAATATTTTGGTCTTCGTTCATAACAATCTAGTAAATCTTTCTAAAATTATTTCTTCATCCGAGTCGCTTTCCCTCCTTTTGCTGTCTGTGCATCCTCGCACTGGGGCTTTGAGATGAAAATGCCAAATACAGCATTTTCAAATGCTAGACAATGTCCCGGCGCCACCTTTAGAAGTCTTCTAGAGGAGTCCCAGTCAATTAATCAATAGCCTTTGTGGCGATTCTGTTATGACTCCACCTAATTATACTAACCTCTGCTCACAACACTCTGTTCTGTCCAGAGATTATTATGTCCCTGTCAGACGCCTTGTTAAACTCTCACTAGGTAACTGACAGCTGGGTCCACTAACTATGTTAGAAGAATGGAAAGAAGATCACGTTTGACAAGTTCTTAGCAAACCGACGCTGACTCGATCGACCACCTTCAGTTCCACGTGATCACAGGTGATGCCCTTAATAATGTGTTCTAGAATTTGACTGGCTCCAACCGTCACCCTCACCCCGCTATAGTTGGGGGGCCTGGGGATGCCATCTTTCCCTTTTCAACAACCACAACTATTTCCATAGGTCTCTAAAGTGCCAACACCACTCTCATCCGCCACGAGTCTTCAAACCACTCCCAGTGTTGGGTGGCCCCCCCTTGAAGATCCTGAAGCTGGAGGACAGTGTGCGAAGCGAAGCAAGCCAAGTGGTTAGACCCTGAATGCTGCCCACTGGACCGCCCTCCATTGGAGAGTCTGTATTCACTTGTTCCATCTGGCCGCGCAGACTCCTCCTCTGAAAACACGACTGCTCCCTTCTTTATCCCCATGTGGCCAGTAGTCAATGGCCCCACCACCACCACCCCAGTCCTGCAGGTTTCCCAGATGGGCTGCATTTCATTTACACTTAGCGCTGCCCTCACCATCACTGTTGACACACTTGTTGGCCTTAAATGAAACCTCGATCCCCTTTTGTAGCCAGTTACTAAGGTTCCAGAATAAAACACTGTTCGCTGCTCACTTGAGCTTGTAGAATGATCTCATCCTAAGTCCATGAATAAGATTCTTTTGTTTGTCTAGAACAACCAAGGTGTTTGAGATCTGGCCACTTCCTAGTTCAACTACGCTGCCCTGCAGCTTGAAGTCTGGAAATGGGTCCCAAAATCCTACTTCCCACCTAGAACTGATTAGGTGCCACCAGAAGCACTTAGACCACAGCCTGGCCGTAGGAAGAGCTGCAAGAACGTTGTGACCATTGCAGAGTTGGGAGACTGTCTGCGGCTCACAGGTGCCAACATCAGCATACAGCGCCCTGTTTAAATGAGGTCAGAGCCTCCACACGTGCACAGCCAGCACATACTGGTCCAGCGGCCTCACAGCGCCCGCAGGAAGTGAGGTTGCTTCTTACCGCCATCCTAAGGAAAGGGGTTCCCAGCAGCAGCCCCCCCCAAGGCTATCTAAGGGGGTGCTGTCTTTTGATCTGGGAAAGTGCACGTGTGTCTCTCCATGAGACTGCTCTTTCCAAATTATTTGTTCCTGCTTGGGAAGAAACCATTATGTTGGTGAAGTAACTGGGTGATTTTTACTTGAGGTCAACACAGGAGCTACAAACCCAGACTTGGCAGGAAAGGACCACTTTGGTTTTAAATTTAGGATAAGAAACTTAACAGCCTGGTCCTCCCATCATTTCCTACATTCAGCTTTGATCTCAAAGTAACCAAGGCCTGCACTAAGCACCTGGAACTTGAAAACTCGCCACATTCAGTGAGCTTTCAGAAAACAAGTCTTCTGAGTCTGTAGCTTGCACTCTCTGTAACTCTCTTATAAACTAGAAAATGGAGATTTGAAACTTTTTAATCAAAATTTAATTAGCACCTTGCACACAATAAGCACGCAAGGATTAGGAATATAAATGGAGAAAGTCTCCAGTCACCTGGGTACCAGGAAAGCAAATCCTCATTCCTATTCATTAAGGCAGATTTCGCCCAGCTCTTGTCTAAATGCATCCAGCAAGAATGTCTCAAAACTACTATCCTAGAGACCTTCCCCCTCCCACTTCTTCCCTTCTCCCCCTTGCCCTCCAGCCCTGGCCCTGTGTTCAGTTTGTCTCCTCTGTGAGATCCCCACTGTGAGAATAGAGAATTATGTTTTAACAAGAACAATCTAGAAAAAAATTATTGGAATCTGAATTCCATCTACAGGACCATGCGTGTGTAGGAGTATTTAAATTGGGGTATTTTCACACTCTCCTACATTAGGGTTTGGCCTGAAGGCCTCACACCAGCCATTATTCCTGCAAACCCAAATCACCTTTTTCTTGACAAGCTTATAAAGGTTTCATCTCAGACAGGTTCTAGCTTATCCAATAATTTTGCAAAAGTTACTCTCCTTCCAAGAGGGGCATCCTCTGTAAACTTGCCTTCAAGGAAGAAAATCCAAGGCCTGTACATTTACACCTACAACTATAACAATAAAAAAAGCTCATGCTCTTAAATCCCAGAACACGGTAAGGACTGTCAGATGACACAGTCGCCTCAAAGAAAGTCCAATATGTCAAAAACACACCACCACCATGTTGCTCGATCTGGCCACTCATGTGTTTGAGTCTTCACACACAGGATGAGCAGCAAGCAGAAAGAGGTCAAGTTCAGTGGCACGTAACACATCAGGTTATGCCAGGAGCTGTAGGTCTGGGCCAGAGGATCAGGGTTTCCCAGGGATTCAGCTGAACTGTGACACCTCAACAGAGGTGTTTCCACGATGCACTCACTAGAGAGAGAACATCTTCCAGGGCCGGGAGGAAGGACAGCAAGTGAAGTCCGGGTCGACCAGAAAAATATCTACCATGGAGCAAAGAGACCTAACCTGACCCGTCAGGAGTGAAGAGATCCAAGGAGGAAAGGTCATTTGAGAGGGACTGAGAGAAGACAGATACACAGGTACGGACATAGTTATAGACAAAGTTATATACAGTTCTGTGTACAGTGACATACATAGAAAGGGATATTACTAAGCCTTTTTAAAAGAAGGAAATCCTGCCGTTTTTGACAGCATGGATGAAACTGGAGTACAGCTGCTGACACAGGTCAGACACATACCACATAACCTCCTTTATGCACGAACCCTTAAAACTAATAGTATAAAAATAAAATACCCAAGCTCACGCATACAGAGAACAAGTTGATGGTTGCCAGAGGGAAGCAGGGAGCAAACTGGGTAAAGAGGTGCAAAAAGTACAAACTTCCAGTTATGAAATTAGTAAGTCCTGGGGGTGTGATTCACGGCATGGTGACTACGGTTATTATCATTACAGCGTACACTTCAAAGAGGCTAGAGAGTAGATCTTTCAACATTCTCATAAGAAAACACTGTAATCATATCTGGGAACTGCTAGTTTGTGATGATCATTTTGCAACATATACAAATCCTGAAGCATTAAGTTGTGTGCCTGAAACTAATGTAATATGAAAACTGCCCAAATAGGGGCCTCCCTGGTGGCGCAGTGGGTTAAGCAACGCACTAGGAAGCAAACCACAGCCACTAGAGCACGAGTTCGATCCCTGCTGCCGAGTTCGATCCCTGCTGCCGAGTTCGATCCCTGCTGCCGGCCAGAGAGGGGACCCACATGGTGCAGCAGACCTCTCCTGCTGTGCCCGCTGCTCCCCTCAGCAGTGTACTTCCGTTGATCTACCTGTTCTGCTCCCCGCTTTCTGTGGTGAATCCTCTCACCCCCCCCACTTCTGGCCTGTACCCCAGTGCTTGTATGCATAAATAAATAAATCTTTAAAAAAAAAAAAAAGAAAGAAAACTGCCCAAATAGAACAACAGAAGGCGGACATGTGTTCAACGCTTTTATTTGTCCCATGCAAAATGGCCAAAATTAATGTATTTTCTAATTTAAAAGGTTAAGTTTTGATTATATGGACGCATCATTAAATTAAGGTGGTTTAAAAAGACATATAAAAGTGAGATTAAAAAAAAGTGACATAAGGTACAATTCTCAAATAGTAACAAAAAAACCCCAACAGTGTTGTTATATTTTTAAAGTAACTAGAGAATGGTAAAATATTAATTATATAATATATATGAAATCTATTATGTAATATTAATACAGAATTCAATATATGTGGAGCTAAAATTATATATAAGTATACTTACATATACTTAGTTATATGTACTTAAGAAAGTTTCAAAATGTAAGGTTAAAAACTGACAAAAAAGAATACGATGAAATTTTTATGATCCACCAGTGTTGAAGAATTAAATCCTCCTTTGTTGACAAGAAGTCATTTACCCATCCTGCTCCCTCCCTCCAGCAAGAGATCAAGACCACAAGTGATCTGAACAACACAGTTAGTCTGGAGAATATCTGTCCTGATGTAATAGGGTGGTTTTAGAAAAAGAGAAAGTTTTTAAAATTTTGGTTTTGTTTTAAGTGGGTGGAGTTAAAGATAAAAAAATTTTTGCAGAGAAGGGAAGAAGGGAAGATAAAAAACAGCAAGAAGACCTGGATGAGGCACGTGGAGCAGAGGGACATGTGAAAAAACTGTGTTTGCTTTTTGGTTTTAGATTGGTTAAAACAGATGTGGGTGAGAGACTTGTGGGGAGGTTAGCAATGGCAGCTTTTATTTTAATTTTGATTTTGTTTTTTTTTTTTAAATTTGTTTAACTTTTTTTGACCTTTTTTTATGGGTTTTTACTGAAAAGTTTTTTAGATGTGTGCCAGGTTTTTGGGCCTTGCTTTGAGCCAATCTTATTTGGCTAGACTTTTACTTTTAAGAAAATGGGTAACTTTAGATGTTTAACTTAGTAACTATAGTTTTTGTTTTTTTTTTATTGTACTCTAGTTGTATTAAAGTTTCTTTCCATTAAAGGTTTTGTATGTTTGTTTTAATGCGGCGGATGGCAAAACCCATTCAGAGAGGGCAGGCTTGGGGGTTTTGAGTGCTTCTCTCCCTGCCCTGTAACAGATTTGGCGCCAGACTGGTTAAAACAGATGTGGGTGAGAGACCCGTGGGGAGGTTAGCAATGGCAGCTTTCATCTTAATTTTGATTTTGCTCTTTTCCTCCCAAATTTGTCTAACTCTTTCTGACCCTTTTCTATGGGTCTCTACTGAAAAGTCCTTTAGATGTGTGCCAGGTTTTTGGGCCTTGCTTTGAGCCAATCCTATTTGGCTAGACTTTTACCCTCAAGAAAATGGGTAACTTTAGATGCTTAACTTAGTAACTATAGTCTTTGTTCTTTCTTTATTGTACCCTAGTTGTATTAAAGTTCCTTTCCATTAAAGGTTTTGTATGTTTGTCTTAATGCGGCGGATGGCAAAACCCATTCAGAGAGGGCAGGCTTGGGGGTTCTGAGTGCTCCTCTCCCTGCCCTGTAACACTGACAGGTGCACAGGAATATCGCATGCGGTCATAAAGTCAGTCTATTAACATCACATTTAAGTTACTGGAACCAAACACATACGTGCTTCCGGAGCATAGAAATGAAATGGATACTAACAAACATAAGACAACAAACATCACAGGTAATGAAAAGGAATTAGAGAAACCTGGGCTTTGGGAGAAAAAAGAATTAGTGCTATGTAGAGAACTTGACAAGGAGAAAGAAGAGTGGGAGGGAGGAAAAAGGGAGGAGAGAGAGTGAAAATGGGAGGAGGGAGGGAGGGAAAGGGAAAAAAGGGAGAGAAGCTAAAGAAAAGAGGAAAAGGGCGAGAGTAAAGAGAGAAGGAAAAGATAGGGCAAGGAGAAGAGGAGAGAAAGGAAGGGAAGGAGGAGGGAAGGAGAGAGGGAAGGGAAAGGAGAGAATGAATACTCTTAGCTTTTCAAATGATAGAAACTTCTGTCCTTGACTTAACCACTTTGGCTACCCAAACCTTGTGGTGCTCCTTATTCGGATGATTTCTCCAAAGTTCCCTGTGGGTTAGCTCTTCGCTTTCTCCCCCACCAGAACAGACAATGTAAATGTAAACCGCCACCATCCCTGCCTGGACCCAGGGGAGAGAAATGACATTTTCTGGTAAGGCTGAAAGGGAGCAGAAGCAGATGTGGGGAAGGGTTGTTTTGCAAACCAAATGTGGTGGATTGTTTCTTACATTCCTGGGAGACCCTAATGTTTACTGAGAGGGAGGGGTCTGGCTCTTCAGGCCACTGTCTTTCCGGGAAGGCACAGGCAGGCCTTGCACAGTCCAGGCGGGGTTAAGAGATTAAGTCAACCCGGGATCTCTGCTCCCAGCCCCAGATGGACACAGGGCTCTCAGCAGCCGCAAAAACAGATGGCAGCCACTGCCTCACTGACAAGGAACAGCAAGAGTAAGGGCTTTGAAAAACTGAAACAAACGCCCAGCAAACCAACTCAAGAAACAGAAGAGGGACCTCCCTGGTGGCACAGGGGAGCATTCGCAGCCACTGCAGCACGAGTTCGATCCCTTGCTGGGGAGCTGACCTACAAGGCACAGCAGACCTCTTCTGTCTGCCCGCTGCTCCCCTCAGCAGTAGATTTCAGTAGATCCACCTGTTCTGCTCCCCACTCTGTCTCTGGTGAATCCTCTCAACCCCCCAACTCTAGCCTACACCCCAGTTCTTGTATGCATAAATGTATGAAAATAAATTAAAAAAAAAAAAAAAACAAGGATAGCTGATATCACAACTACTCAACATTGTCCTCAAGGTTCTAAAATTACTTATAGGAAGTATTCTCAGAAAATCCAAGCACCAAAATCCAAAACCCATTGCAAAAAATCAGTAACATACAACATACAAAACCTAAAATACAACTACAAAAACCAAAGATTTTTTTATACCAGCAATAGAAATTACAAAACATGAAAATATCACCACACAAAATGCCATAGGAAAATTAATAAAGGGCCTCCCTGGTGCCACAAGGGGTTAAGCACCACACTATGAAGCTATCCGCAGCCACTGCAGCATGAGTTCCATGCCCAGCCTGGGAGGGGACCCACATGGCATGGCAGACCTCTCCTGCCTCGCCTGCTGCCACCTTCAGCAATGTTTCAGCCGATCCACCTGTTCTGCTCCCCGCTTGGTCTCTGGTGAATCCTCTCACTCCCAACACCTCTGGCCTGTACCCCAGCTCTTGTATGCACAAATAAATAAATCTTGTTTAAAAAAATAAAGTAGAGGCTTGTTATTTAATCATCAAGATGGTATGAATCATTTGTGCCATGGTTTCTTGGGGTGGTGGGGGGTAAACCACATAGCAGTGAGCTGGTCCAACTTCCTTACCCCTGTAAAGGAAATTATTACTGGAGTTGCTGAGCAGCTTGCCCTGGCTCATAAAGCCTGGAAGAAACAGGGTGAAAACTAGAACAGGCCATTGCTCTCCCACGGTATTCAGCTACTTTCATCAGAAGGTTTGAAACGCCAAAAGAATTATTCAAACTGCCCTGTGACTGAAGGAAAATAACGTGCCACTGCCAGGGAACTCAGAGCAGTCTGTGATTGTTTTCCTGTGCACCTGAATTGTCTTTGTGAAACGGGTCAGCAGGGCAGACACATGTATTATGCTGCAGCCACCAAACCACAGGCGGAAAGTGCTTCTCAACAGTCACGGTGCCATTTCCAAAACAAGAAAACCTGGTGACCAGGACACCTGGCCCCAGATTTCAGGGCACCTCATCTGTCATCTCCCCAAATGTCAGTTTACATTTGTGCATGGTTTTAAAAGTATAATGAAAACCTCTGTGATTTAAAACTATCTGTATTGGGCCTCCCTGGTGGCGCAGTGGGTTAAGCAACGCACTAGGAAGCAAACCGCAGCCACTGCAGCACGAGTTCGATCCCTGCCGCCGGCCAGGGAGGGGACCCACATGGCGCAGCAGACCTCTCCTGCCTCGCCCGCTGCTGCCCTCAGCAGTGTACTTCAGTTGATCTGCCTGTTCTGCTCCCCGCTCTCTTGGTGAATCCTCTCACCACCCCCACACACCTCTGGCCTGTACCCCAGTGCTTGTATGCATAAATAAATAAATCTTTTTTAAAAAAATAAAACTATCTGTATTACAGGGCAGACACCCAGCACCAACCCTGCCACCTGCTGCATCAAGACAAAATAGACTCTAGTGTGTAAGGAATGGAATTTAATGGAAAGGAACTTAATACAGTAAGTGTGCAACACAGACAAGTGGAAGAATAAGGTTTCCAAATCAAGCACCCAAAGTTCCCCATCCCCTTGTGAGAAAACCAAACAGGGTCGACCCAAAGCAGGGCCACTGAGGCCCAAAAGTCTGCGACAGGCCTAAGGCACCTCGTAGAAAAGGGGCAGTAGGGGCCCAGCGCGTCTGGGGCAGAAGGAGCCAAATCAAAACCAAGATAAAAGCTGCCACTGTCAACCTCCCCTCGGGTCTCACCCACATCTGCTTCAGCCAGTCCAGGACCAAGAAGCCAGCGCAGCTTCTTCACATGTCTGCTCCACGGGCCTGCTCCAGGGCTCCTCCAGCTCTTCATCCTTCTCCCCATCCCTCCAGGTTCCTCCTCTAGTTTCTCCTCTTCCCTGCTCAGCTCCACCCTTCCTTGTGTGGGGCAGGGAACTGGAACCTCCCCTTTTCCAGGGAATCACCCTGTTACATCTACAGTCAGCAATTTGGAGAAGCTCCTTTTACGTTTGTGTCTTAAAAGAGACCCATGGGGAGATTAACAGTAGCACTGGTGCCTGATTCAAAGACCTGGCCACACTGCCTTGCCACCTCGCCTTTAACGACACTCTGAAAAATAGAGACTGAACGTTGCCGTTCCCAGCCCACACTGGAGAGGCAGAGTGCTGGGGTCTCAGGTATGGCAAAGAGTGAAAGGCAATGTTCAAGTCAACTCCAGAGAAAATAATAAATCCAGGAAGAAATTAACTGGAAAGTCCAAACGTTTTCTCACCATCACCTTTTTGAAAATGATGGCCGGATAAGGATAGAAGAACTGGAAAGGAAGCACCTCAAGACCAGACACCTGACGCACACAGAGCCCAGAGCTGGGGATGGGGGGAGAAGGGGTTAACAGCCATCAGCCCAGCTACAGGAACTAAGATCCTCAGGCACCAACACCTGGACCACAAAGCAGGAGACCCAAGCAGGTGTCAGCTGCTGCAGGGGGTATTCAGAGCAAGACCTGAAGGTGAAGATGTGGAGGTTGAGGCCATTGTAGGAATCTGGCCCTTTTCAAATTCTACATGGTCAGTTCTTCATTCAAGGTCAACAAGCAAGCGGCTCCATGCAGGAGCCAGCCCCTCCCAGGGAGAACGAGGACTGCAGACACCTCCCTCCACTCACAGCCAACCACATCCGAAGTCTAACAGCCTTCCTTCTGCTTCCCATTCTGGAAGAATCACGCCAGGTCCTGAGGTCCCAGGAGGAAGCTGCAAGTTGAACTCCTCCTCTAAAAGGGTAATCCTCAGGAAAAGGGGATGTTCCAGGTTCCCTGCCCCACCCACAAGATGGGTGGGGCCAAGCAGGGAAGAGAAGCTGGAGAGGAGACTGGAGAGGAGAAGGAAGAGCTGGAGGAGGCACGTGGAGCAGAGACGTGTTCTGTGGGCACCCAAAAGGACAAAGAGCGGACACAGGGCTGCAATGGTCATGTAGAGCTTTAGTTACACCAGCATGCTGGGGCTGACCCTTCAACCGTGACACGCAGGTCTGGCTGAGACAATAGACCCAGAGAGGAAGTAGATGTGAGCTTTTATAGCCAATTTAGCCAATAGGCTGAGAGCTCAAAGCCCGCGCAATGAGCACAGCAAATAGCTTTAAAGAGAGACATGTTTCAAAAATTTAAACTTACAGGAGATCCATTTTTGGTGGGCTCAGGCTTCTGCCCCATACCTGGGTGCACATTCTAAGATAACATTGTTTCATCTGCCCTGCCCTTAACTGCCCAGGAGAGCCTAAGGTATGGAACCAGCTGACCTACTAGATAAGGCCTGTAGGTCGTTTTTCAAGTTTCAGTCAGCTAAGTTTAGACATAAACTCTGACTCTAACATTGTGAAGAAGCTGGCTGAAACAGACATGGGTGAGAGACCGCGGGTTGGTTAACCATGGCAGCTTTTATCTTGGTTTTGATTTTCCTCCCAGACTTGTCTTTTCCTCCCAGACTTGTCTGACTGTTTCTGGGCCCCGTCTATGGTTTCCCACTGGAAGGTACTTTAGAATTGTGGCAGGTTTTGAGGCCTTGCTTTAGGCCAACCCTGTTTGACTGGACATTTACACACCAGGGGATGGGTAACCTTGGGTGCTTGATTTAGAAACTATATTTTCTGTCTTTTCTGTACTGCACACTAATTGCATTAAAGTTCCTTTTCATTAAAGGTCTTATATGCTTTGTCTTGATGCAGTAGATGGCAGAACCTATTTAGATGGGCAGGTTTGGGGGTTCTGGGGTGCCCCTCTCCCTGCCCTGTAACACTCTATAAAATTCGAACTGGACCAGAGGACGTTAAAACCCAAGATTTTATTAAGGGACAGGAAAGAAACTGGCAGAAGACAGCTAAAGGCAATGACTGAAAGAAGTGAAAACTTTTTCTTGTTTATATCCCCACTGATTTTGACAGGCTACATATTTTTTTATTTTAACAATAAAGCCCCGCTAGTATGAAAACAAGAATGGCCACCAAAAGGCCATATTTCTTTTTCAGTCCCAGGAAAATAGCAGCTGGACTTAAGAGCAGTAGAAAAATCAGAGCGGAAAACAGCGCACTGCAAGAATCCTAGAGACTCAAAATGGCAGGAGAGAAGCGCCAAGGGCAGGAGCCAGCGAAGGGACCAGACCAGGGAGATTATCACAGAACTGCAGCAGGGTCAGAGCGAGAGCAAGTCAGCGCCTGCCTGGCATAAGAGCACTTTAATGTTCTCATCCTGACTGGGATGGTGCTAACCCTAATAGACTGCGCTCAGAACCGGTGCTTTCTGTGCATGTCAAGTACGCTCTGCGTGGAAGTCAACGAGGACCAACTACTGGGCCCTCCCTGGTGGCGCAAGAGGTCAAGTCTTAGCACTCCGAAGCATCAGTAGCCACTGCAGCTTGAGTTTGGTCCCCAGCCAGGGAGGGGACCCACATAGCCTACAGTCCAGCTTTTGAATGCATAAATTAATAAATCTTTTAAAAGAAGAGGCAAAGAAAAACTATTCAGTTTGTGGTAGCAAGGTAGGCAGGCATGTGGGCAAGAGCAGCCGGTGTGCCTGGTGCTAGTGCTGGCCTGGGAAGCCGGAGGGATGGCAGGGAACAGGACAGAGTTCTCTTCCTGCCCATCAGATAAGCGCTCCTATGGGCTGCATTTAACAAGTTTGTCTTCTAACAAGTTTGTCTTAAGGAAAAGGAAGGACATTCTTAAGACAATAAGGAAGTGAGACAGCAGGTGTTAAAAAGCAAGCTGGCACCCCCAAACCTCCAGACGCCCGCATCAAAAGGACACGCAGACCCTTCCTATCTCCCCTTTTCAGACCCTCGCCCATCTCTCTTTCACTCCTTTGTATAAATTCCCCTTCACTCTGCCAAAGAGCAGCATGGGGTCTTTCAGACCTTCTGCTGCCCTCCTCTGTTTGTCGGCAAGTTAAACTACTTTCCTTCTCCTCAAACTCTTCCCTTACTGCTGAGGGAAACTGCGGCTGGCGTTCTGTGTCAGAGGCAGGCGGCTGGAAGAGAGGCAGGCTGTGCACTTGCTAAGCATGCACACTTGGCTTTCTCTGGCTGATCCTAGTGATAAGAAAAGGACAAACTTAGGGGACTTGTCAGTTCTTGATCAAGTCCTAGCCATACTGAACCAATGGCTCCAGACGCTATTGTTTGGGGACCTCCCTGGTGGCACATCTGCAGCACGAGTTCGATCCCCAGCCAGGGAGGGGCCCCATATGGCGCAGCAGACCTCTGCTGTCTTGCCCACTGCTCCCCTCAGCAGTGTGTTTCAGTTGATCTGCCTGTTCTGCTCCCCACTGTCTCTGATGGATCCTCTCACCCCCCACACACCTCTGGCCTGTACCCCAGTTCTTGTGTGCATAAATAAATAAATATGGCAAACCTGAGAGCCCACATTTCACCAAGCTGCTAACTGGGCCGGTCACCACCACCCCACTCGGAGACCAGGTGTAGACTTGTTAGCAATGCAGAGACTGCATCAAGGTCTTTAGCTTCCAGAATGAACCACGTTGCCCAAAAGCGCTCAGGAGCTCTCTGCTATATCTCACAGGCAACAAAACTCACGCATCCGACACACGGGACTCAGAATCAGCCAAGGACACACGTCAAGGATCTTGGAATAAATCAACTCAATCGTATTTACAAAGAGCGAAGGTGCAACGCTTTATAAATGCCACGCCACTATTTGACCTGAACTATGACTTGGTTTAACAGCTCACTTTTCTTCACCAGATCAGGTTCTCATTTGCACCCATATTATTAGGTGAAAGAGATAGGAGCAGGGAAATTTCCATAACAATGATCTTCTCTCTCGGCTGAAGACACTCATAATCAATGAGTTGACAACATAATGGACTGCTCATTAGATCCTTCAAGAATAATAAGTCCCAGCCAAGTGAGGGGCCCTGCCAGAGCCTGAAAGCTGGGAAACGACAGGAAGATATGAGCCCAGAGGCTGCGGAGAAGCCTCTCACAAAGGAGCTGTCTCAGAGATGTCAAAGCATTTTTCAGAAGATTATCACCAACTCTGCAAGAATAACAAGTCTAATTTGGGTTGCTTCTATACAAAGGGAAATGAAACATGAATTTGGTGTTTTGATGAGGCAGCCTAAAAAAACACACATTCGAGTCACTCACATGTCTTAAAGAGGAGGTACAGTAGTCCCCCTTATCTGCAGGGGATACATAAGAAGCATCTGAAGACACCCCCCCACCGTAAACACTTGAAATCAGAGAGTACTGAACCCTAAATATACGAGTTTTCCCTATATATGCACATACCTGTAATGAAGTTTAATTTATAAATTAGGCACTGTAGGAGATTAACAACAGTAACCAATAAAATAGAAAAAAATGTATCAATATTCTGTAACAAAAGTTAAATTGTAAAGTACCGAGTTTTCGTGGGCACCCCAAAAGAACAAAGAGCGGACACAGGGCTGCAATGGTCATGTAGAGCTTTAGTTACACCAGCATGCTGGGGCCGACCCTTCAACCGTGACACGCAGGTCTGGCTGAGACAATAGACCCAGAGAGGAAGTAGAGGTGAGCTTTTAGAGCCAATTTAGCCAATAGGCTGAGAGCTCAAAGCCCGCGCAATGAGCACAGCAAATAGCTTTAAAGAGAGACATGTTTCAAAAATTTATTTTTTTTTAAAGATTTATTTACTTATGCATACAAGCACTGGGGTATAGGCCAGAGGTGTGGGGGTGGTGAGAGAATCCACCAGACAGAGCAGGACGCAGAACAGGCAAATTGACAGAAATACACTGCTGAGGGGAGCAGCGGGCACGGCATGAGAGGTCTGCTGTGCCATGTGGGTCCCCTCCCTGGCCGGCGGCAGGGATCGAACTCGTGCTGCAGTGGCTGCGATTTGCTTCATAGTGTGTTGCTTAACCCACTGCGCCACCAGGGCGGGCCCATGTTTCAAAAATTTAAACTTACAGGAGATCCATTTTTGGTGGGCTCAGGCTTCTCCCCCATACCTGGGTGCACATTCTAAGATAACATTCTTGATTCATACGCCCTTCCCTTAACTGCTCAGGAGAACCTAAGGTATGGGACCAGCTGACCTACTAGATAAGGCCTGTAGGTCGTTTTTCAAGTTTCAGTCAGCTAAGTTTAGACATAAACTCTGACTCTAACAAAATAAATGTGATCTCAAAATATTTTACTGTAAGTGAAGGTGTTACAGGGCAGGGAGAGGGGCACCTCAGAACCCCCAAACCTGCACACCCTAAATAGGTTCTGCCATCCGCCGCATCAAGACCAAACATACAAAACACTTAATGGAAAGGAACTTTAATACAATTCGGGAACAATACATAAAAGACAAAGAATATAGTTGCTAAGCCAAGCACCCGGAGTTACCCATCCCCTCATGGGTAAAAGTCCAGCCAAATAGGATTGGCCCAAAGCAAGGCCGGAGAGCTGGCACACGTCTAAAGCACCTTTCAGGGGAGACCCATAGAAAAGGGTCAGAAAGAGTCAGACAAATTGTTAGGGGGAAAGACCCTCCTGAATGGATCACACAAATAGGTTATGGACTTCGACCCCCATTCCAGACCTACAAGATCCAAGGACTACATATCCCATAAGGTCATTATCGAAGAGCGGATCACTGGGACCTGAGGGTGGAGTTGAGCAGCCAGGCTGAGTATAAAAGCAGACACGTGGGCCTTGGGGGGTCCTTTTTCCTTAGGAGTCAGCTCTCAGTGCACCGTTGGGTTCCAGCTCCAAGGAACTGGTAGGATATTTACAGATCTGTATCCCTCTCTTCCCCTTGTGTTAATTCACTACACTATTTTCCCTTCCCTTGTAAATAAAACCCTTTATTAACCTTTGTTGTGTGTGCCTGCAGTTGGGGCATTATAAGTGCCGTTCGAGCGCGCGGGTGAGGACCCGGTCAGGCAAGCCCATTTTATATTAGGGTTGCCCTGTAGCAAAATCTGGGAGGAAAAGAGCAAAATCAAAACCAAGATGAAAGCTGCCATCGTTAACCTCCCCATGGGTCTCTTACCCACATCTTTTTCACCACCAACCAGTCCGGGACCAAGAAGCCAGTGCAGCTTCTGTTACAGGGCAGGGAGAGGGGCACCCCAAAACCCCTAAACCTGCCCTTTTTGAATGGTTTTTGCTATTTGCTGTATTAAGACAAACATATCAGACTTTTAATGGACAGGAACTTATAATACAATTAGGGTACAATACAGAAAGGACAAAGAATATAGTTATTTAGTTAAGAATCTAAAGTTACTTATTTTTTTGAGGGTAAAAGTTTAAATAGGATTGGCCTAAAGCACGGCCCAAAAGCCTGCCATAAGTTTAAATGACTTTTTAGTAGAGACCCATACAAAAGGGTTAGAAAGAGTTAGACAAATTTAGGAGGAAAAGAGCAAAATTAAGGTGAAAGCTGCCATTGTTAACCTCCCCACGGGTCTCTCACCCATATCTGTTTTAACTAGTTTAAGACCAAAAAGCAAGCAGTTTTTTCACGTTTCTTTGCTTTATGTGCCTCCTCCACGTCTCTTTGCTGCTCTCCATTCTGCTTTTTTTTTTTCCCTTCCTTCTGTCCTGTCCTTTCTGCAGAATCTTCTTTCCCTGCTCAGCTCCACCCACTTAGGGAGGAGCCGGGATTAGGGAACTTCCCCCTGTCCTGGGGACCACCCTGTTACACTTCCCCTCCTGTCTCTCTGCTCCGTGCCTCCTCCAGGCCTCCTGGCTCTCCATCCTGCTTCCTTCCCTCTCCAGTCTCCTCTCCAGCTCCTTCTCCCTGCTCCTCTCCACCCATCCTGTGGGTGGGGCAGGGAACCTGGAACTTCCCCTTCTCCTGGGGGACCCCTGTTACAAAGGAAGAAAAATCCACCACCCCAAAATAGGTTGATTTCATGGGGCAGGCTCTGAAAGCTGGGTGATGGTTACTTTTGAGAAAAACATAAACATGTACATTTCTCTTCCTAAGGGCACCGCCCTCACAATACTGGGAAGTCTGACCCTCCTTCCTCCTTAAACCTGCTTCCTTTGTCAACTGTGCCTCTCTTGGCAAACTCCTGACTTTCTCCTTTCTTCCCCCCAACCTCTGCTTATTTAAGCTGTTTCAGACGGTATCTGAAGCCAAGTGGCGAGTTACTTGGCCACGTGGGGTCTCGCCCACGTGCACTTTTCCTTTTATCACTCTATCGGGTGCTTTTTTGATTATGAGTCGGCAGGAAAAACCAAATAGGATACAGGATGATATCCTCTGTGCCCTACGTGTAATGTTTTCAGACATGGGTAACTAAAAGCATGGAAAGTGAAAACAAACCATGTCTCCCGGCCTTGGCCTCATTCGATGGGTATACAAGAGGCAGCCAGCCTGTTCCTCAATTTCAGAAGGGCGGAGCTGCAACTGGACATTCACGCAGTGCCACAGGAGACATGGCCGCTCCCAACACAGCCGAGAACTAACTGGTAAAGTATCCCGGTAAATAATTCTATCAACAAGAGATCAGACTAGAGCTTTCTGAGCGGACTTCATGCTGCTCAGGTGTTAGTCACCGGGGTCCTGTACTTTTGGCTAATCTGACTTCTTTGCAAATGCCCTAGAGGTTCTAGGTGAATACAAGATGACTCATCTAAAGAGACAAGGATAATTTAAATGCCCTTAATTAAAGAGGTTTTGAATCTGTTGCACCTATGAGTAGAAAGATGTAAACTCTGGTTAAAAGCATTATAGGGAGAAGATTTGTGAATTTAACCGTAATTACTTCCATCCCATTGGAAAGAAACACTAATTATGGATGTAATCTTTGTAAAGAAATCATTATATGTGAGGGGAAGGCTTCATCACTACACATTTGGAGACAAAGGATCCCTTTGCTGGCACATAATGCAGGTGCCAGAACTAAGCTTCTAGGAAACAACATAATTCCACTTTTTAAAGACTATATTATGGTAGGCAGCCCTGTGGAAATGTTCACACCTTCCCGGAGGTTGTCCCGACACTTGGAATTGAAAGTACCAGAAAGAGAGACAGTAATCAGTGTTTCATTCCCAGGGATGTAGGCTGGAATTGACAGTGTCAAATCTTACTGAGTCGTGCGCTTCCAGAAAGAAGCCGTGGCTGAGGCTCTCCCACCCTGTGCGTCCACAGAAGGCTAACTGCACCTCCCCATGTTACAGGGCAACCCTAATATAAAATGGGCTTGCCTGACTGGGTCCTCACCCGCGCGCTCGAACGGCACTTATAATGCCCCAACTGCAGGCACACACAACAAAGGTTAATAAAGGGTTTTATTTACAAGGGAAGGAGAAATAGCGTAGTGAATAACACAAAGGAAAGAGAGGGATACAGATCTGTAAATATCCTACCAGTTCCTTGGAGCTGGAACCCAACGGTGCACTGAGAGCTGACTCCTAAGGAAAAAGGACCCCCCAAGGCCCACGTGTCTGCTTTTATACTCAGCCTGGCTGCTCAACTCCACCCTCAGGTCCCAGTGATCCGCTCTTCGATAATGACCTTATGGGATATGTAGTCCTTGGATCTTGTAGGTCTGGAATGGGGGTCGAAGTCCATAACCTATTTGTGTGATCCATTCAGGAGGGTCTTTCCCCCTAACAATTCCCCCCTTTCACTTTTTTGTCACCCAGACTTACCCCAACATAGGACCCAGCCCCCACTCCTCACTGGCTACCTTATTCCATAAAACCCCAATCTTTCTCCCTCTTCTTGAAGATTTCCCTGTTGAATGGCCTCTATTGCAACAGCTTGAATAAAATTATTTTCTTACAGGGTAGGGAGAGGGGCACCCCAGAACCCCCAAACTTGCCTGCTCTAAATAGGTTCTGCATCAAGACAACACATATTAGATCTTCAATGGGAAGGTCTTTACTACACTCAGTGTGCAATACAGAAAAGACAAAGAATGTAGTTTCCAAACCAAGCACCCGGAGTTACCCATCCCCTCATGGGTAAAAGTCCAGCCAAATAGGATTGGCCCAAAGCAAGGCCCAAAAACCCACCACACGTCTAAAGCACCTTTCAGGGGAGACCCATAGAAAAGGGTCACAAAGGGTCAGACAAGTCCGGGAGGAAAAGAGCCACATCAAGACCAAGATGACAGCTGCCATGTTCACCGCCCCACGGCCTCTCACCTGCATCTGCTCTGACCAGCCCAGGGCCAAGAAGCCAGCGCAGCTTCTCCTCCTGTCTCTCTGCTCCACCTGCTGCTCCAGGTCTCCTTGCTGCTCCCCTGCTTCCCTCCGCCAGTCTCCTTTCTAGCTGCTGCTTCTCCCTGCTCAGCTCCACCCATCTTGTGGGTGGGGCAGGGAACCTGGACGTCCCCTTTTCCTGGGGACCCCCCAGTTACAGTTTCAGGTTTTCAGATCTGGGTCTCCCACGCAGGAACGGGTCCCAGCTGCAGGGCAGCACTGAGCCCGCCACTAGACCACAGCGGCCTGTCTCATAAAGCCACCGCGGCCTGTCTCATAAAGCCACAGCGGCCTGTCTCATAAAGCCACAGGGGGAGCTCCACTGACCTCAGGCCAGCGAGTGGAAAGAGGCAAATTTGTTTGAACAAAATAATAGAAGTAAGTGTATTAAGGAGAAAAGGAACAGGAATCACGTGGACTCCAGGTCAGTGGAAGCAGGCCAGGGAGGCGCAAGGAGACCGACTACGACTACGGGAGTAGGGCCTCAGGGAATCTACACCTTTCTCAGCTGTTCTAAAGGCCCTCAGTCTCCCTGTGACTGGTTAGTTCTCTGTGGTCTTGTAACAGGGTGGTCCCCAGGAAAGGGGGAAGTTCCAAAATCCCAGTTCCTCCCTAAGTGGGTGGAACTAAGCAGGGAAAAAAAATTCTGCAGAGAGGACAGAAGGAAGAGAAGAAGGAAGCAGGATGGAGAGCAGCAAGGAGACCAGGAGGAGGCACGTGGAGCAGAGGGACATGTGAAGAAACTGCGCTTGCTTTTTGGTCTTGGACTGGTTGGAACAGATGTGGGTGAGAGACCCGTGGGGAGGTTAACATGGCAGCTGTCATCTTGATTTTGATTTTGCTCTTTTCCTCCCAAATTTGTCTGACTCTTTCTGACCCTTTTCTATGGGTCTCTACTGAAAGGTCCTTTGGACATGTGACAGGCTTTTGGGCCTTGCTTTGGGCCAGTCCTATTTAGCTAAACTTTTACCCTCAAGGAGATGGGTAACTTAAATGCCTAACTTAGTAACTATGTTCTTTGTCCTTCCAGTATTGCACTCTAATTGTATTAAAGTTCCTTTCCATTAAAGATTTTATGTTAGTCTTAATGCGGCGGACATGGCAGAACCCATTCAGAGAGGGCAGGTTTGGGGGTTCTGGGGTCCTCCTCTCCCTGCCCTGTAACAGTCTCACTCACCGTCTTAATGCCTCTGTGCCCAGAACTACATCGTGCTTCTCAGTCCTCATCTCGGAGCCCTGTTCCTTATGTTCCTTGTTCCAGAATGTCCCATAGCCCCTGGCCTGGGGGTGTTTGATCAGCAGTGGGGTTGGCTGCCCTGACCTCCGGAGAACTCCTCATTCCTCCCAGGCGCTTCCCCATCCTCTTCTGACCCCGGGAGCCCTCGCCTGCCCCATGACTCCCTCTCAGAACACGAAAGGCTGGAAGACTTCGCGACCAGCCCTGCTTTTCAAAAGTCCAGGACTCACGAAAAATTCAGCATCGTCCCTCAAGTGTGAGTCCCATTCTCTCACCAGAACTAAACCCCAACTCTGACAGGCCCATTGCAGGCGCCACGTGCCAAAGCAGAAAGATTTACTTCTCAAGAGCCATCACCACTGACCTTCAGCAGTGACGCTTTGCTTGCTGGCGGTGACTGCCTGGGGCCAGCTGGCCTCCCTGGAAGGCATGTGCTGAGCACGGCCCTCTTCCTCATGACAGGCCTAAAACCAGGCAGACGCTGGAGTTTTTCTCTCTCCTGATGCAACCCCTGAAGCCCGAGGCTCTGACCCACCTTGCTGCACCACCTCCACCACCCCCCGCCACCCACAGACCGGGGCCATGGAAGCGGCTGAGCTTCCCTCTTTGATGGAGACTCGCCACTCATTCAGCAAGTGAGACGGATTCCTATCTCTTTCCATCTCAAATCCATCAGCGTTTTAGCGCAGCCTTGTTCCCAGAGGCGCCATCAACCAGAGGGTTTGCAGGACCACCAAGTGGGGTCCGACCTTGTACCCACACCCCGCCTGTGCCACACAGCCCAGCCTGCAGGGCTGTCCGGGAGCCCCTCACGTGGAGCAGGGCAGCTCTGCTCCCGAGGAGGCTGCACTCTGCAGACAGGAGGTCTGCAAGTGGCCACGCTCCCGCAGCACAGCAACGGCCGTTTCAGTTTCCCCACCCAGTCATCTCACTGAGAACAGAGCTGGCCAAGACGGGAGCTAATGAAAAAGAAACAGTTTCAAAAAGCAGAAAAATGCCTGGAAATCTGAGCTCCGAGCTGCAGTGCAGCGCCTAGGACTTCCTGTGACCTACGTCCTTGTAAGTGCAGCGTCTGCGCTCTGGCCCTGTCCGCGGCCTCTGTCGCCACCCGCCTGCCCTCCGTGCCCCAGCGACAGCCAGCCATGCTCCAGGCCCTCCGCTCCCCACCCCTTCCCCACCTCTGCTCCAGTTTCATGCAGATTCTATTTTCTCACTTTTTTTTTGGTGGGGGGAGGACCCTTTAATCTTTTCAAGTTCCTCTAATAGTCATCTTTGCCTCCTCAGCTGGGTCCTCTAACCAGCACTCTCAGCTGCAGGTAACAAAAACAAAACACTTAAGCAGAGAAATTCACTGGAGCTATTGTCTTCTCACCCCACTGGCTCATGCACCTGCATCAGCCCTTCAACCTCCAGCAAGGGGCTCCCTCCCCCAAGAAGTCTCGGGTGCCCTGCTCAGTTAGATGCCCCAACCCTGTGCTCAGCCTGTGCTCTGCATAAAGTAGACCGTGAGCCCCAGGACAGGGCCTCTGACCCCGTGTCTACACCGTGCACGGCTGGTCTTGGGATTTCCATTAATTCCTGTTGAACACAGATGAATTATCAAGAAGGTAAATTCTTGCTGGTGACCTAAGTGAAAAAGATTATTCATGGGCCCTCCCTGGTGGCGCAAGGGGTTAAGATGCAGCACTGAAGCAAACCGCAGTCACTGCAGCTCAAGTTCAATCCCTGGCCAGGGAGGGACCCACATGGTGCAGCAACCTCTCCTGTCTCCCCACTGCTCCCCTCAGAAGTATATGTCAATAGATCTACCTGCTCTGCTCCCCACTCTGTCTCTGGTGACTCCCCTCCCCACCACACACCTCTGGCCTGTACCCCAGTTCTTGTGTGCATATTTAAAAAAAAAAAAAAGATTATTCATTGTCAACCATGCATTTTTTTTAAATTTCCGAGCAGTCACTCTTGCCCATGAAATCCTATTTCTCAGCAATCTATTTCAATCAGTTTCACACACAGCTGAGACACCCTCTCCTCTAGCAAAACAGATTTTTCACTTGAACTTGGGATTGCTCCACTTATCAACATTATGTTTCTCCAGAACACAAGGCTGCACTCATTATTGTGGATTCAATGTTACCTGGAAACATGAACACTTAAGGAGACGCCATCTCACACGTTACAGTCCTCAGGATGCTTTTATCAAAAGACTGAAGTTGAATGACACATTTGACATTTATTCAAACTGTAAGTACCTTCTACTGCACCCTTACATAAGTAGCCAGTGCTGGACTAGGCACTTTATATGCATGATCTCAACCTTCACACTACCCCCAAGGAATTACTGCCATTTCACAGGCGGAGACACTGGTATTCAGTTAAAGCCAAGCAATTTGCTAAGTAAGGCTAAGTAAATTGCCCAGAGTGATACAGATGGTAAGTGGGTAAGTCCAGTACCAAGGATACCAGGTTCTAAATCACCCATCATCCAGAGAACTAAAGATGCAAAAGAATAAAACTAGACCATCATGTATAAGATTAACTCAAAATAGATTAAGGACTTAGAAATAAAAGACCTGAAACCATAAGTACAGAGGAAAACAGATAAGAAGCTCTTAGATATTGTCTTAGTGGTATCTTTGTGGACTCATCGCCAACAGCAAGAAAAACAAAGGAGAATATAAACAAATGGGGCTATATCAAATTGAAAAGCTTCTGCACACTGGGGCCTCCCTGGTGGCGCAGTGGGTTAAGCAACGCACTAGGAAGCAAACCGCAGCCACTGCAGCACGAGTTCGATCCCTGCCGCCGGCCAGGGAGGGGACCCACATGGCGCAGCAGACCTCTCCTGCCTCGCCCGCTGCTCCCCTCGGCAGTGTGTTTCAGTTGATCTGCCTGTTCTGCTCCCCGCTCTGTCTCTGGTGGATTCTCTCACCACCCCCACATCTCTGGCCTGTACCCCAGTGCTTGTGTGCATAAATAAATAAATCATTAAAAAAAAAAGCTTCTGCACAGCAAAATAGTTTATATCGCTAACTGAAAGGCAGCATACTGAGTGGGAGGAGATTTTTACAAACCATTTATCAGGGTTAATGTCCAAAATAAATACACTGAGCACACAACTGAACATCATCAAAAATTACAACCTGATTTAAAAGTGGGCAGAGGATCTAATAGGCATTTCACCGAAGAAGACACGCAGGTGGTCAACAGAGACATGAAAAGATGTTCTACATTATTCAACATAGGGAAATGCAAAGCCACACCACAATGAGAGTTCAGCACACAACAGTTAGAACAGCTGTTATCAAAAATCAAGAAACAGTAAGTGCTGATGAGGATGTGGAGAGAAAGGAACCCTGTGAGCTGTTGCGAGTCAGGTGGTACAACCACTACGGAAAACGGTATGGAGGTTCCTCAAAAATTAAAAATACAGTTATCATGGGATCCAGTAACCCTACCTTAAGTATTTACCCAAAGAATATGAGAACAACAATTCAAAAAGATATATGTGCCCTGTATTCACCCTCGCCGTAATAGTCAAGATATGGAGACAACGCAAGTGCCAGATGATGAGTGAATGGATTATAAGGTGGTATTTAAAATCGATGGAACATTATCCACTATTAAATACGAACTCTTTCCATTTCCAACACGAAAGATGAACCTTGGAGAGATTATGTTCAGTGGAGTAAGTCAGAAAGAAAAAGACAAATACCACCTGACTTCACTGATTAGTGCAATATAAAGAAACAAAGCAAACGAACAAACAAAACAAAAGGGAAACTGCCTGACAACAGAATGGTGGTTACCAGAGGGAAAGGGGAGGCTGAAACAGGTGGTGGCCATGACTGGACATTTGGTGGTGGGTGCAATGGTATATATACAGTTGCTAAGGTGAGAAACTACACTTGCCATCTATACAGGGTTGTAAACTAATATTGCCTCAATTAAAAAAAATAAGTAAAAAATATTTCTTTAAAAATCACCCATTTGGGCCTCCCTGGAGGTACAAGAGATTAAGTCTCAGCACTATCAAGTTACAGGCAGCCACTGCAGCATAAGTTTGCTCCCCAGCCAGGGAGCTGACCCACAGGGTGCAGCAGACCTCTCCTGTCTCCCTGCTGCTCCCTCAGCAGTATATTTCAGTAGATCTGCCTGTTCTGCTCCCCACTCTGTCCCTGGCCAATCCCCTCCTCACACACAGCCACACACACCTCATACCTCTGGCCTACACCCCAGCTGTATGCATACATAAATCTTTCAAAATAAATAAATAAATCACCCATTCTCCTGATCAAAGGATGTCTGCAAAAAAGACTGACATGGGTCTGATGAGAACCCAAAAGGATGGTAATAAGATTGACTAAAATAAAGTGATAATATTTCATTATGTTCCCAGCAACTTTTTTATTTCTCTAAGAATATTTGTTCTTGCCATTATTCTCTTGTTATCTGTCATAAAACTAGACTGGAACCTGAGGCTAGGAGTGGCTGGGAGAGCATTATTCCTCTACTCCTTCACTGGAATTTGACATAACACCATATATCTAAGGCCATGCAAGGAACCTCTTGAAAGCAATAAGTTTGCAAACTCTATTTACCAGCAGCAAAGAAAACCACTGTGGGGGCTGGTGAAGTCTGCATTCTTGAAGATCAGAATACAAACTATAAATCACCACAAAGATAAGGTGGCCTCCTGGAGGGCTCTCTCTGAACCCAATAAAAGGAGGTGCCACTCTGTGGATATGTCTGCAGAATTATCCACATCTATGGCTATGTCTGCAGAATTACAGTGATGTTCTAACAAATGTCCGGAGAAAATTTCATTTGCATCAACTAATACAGATTGGTCAAAAGAACAATGTCTGAACCTGAACGTGAAAACACTCTGACTAGTTCTCATCAAGACAGAAGTCTTCACTGGATCACAAAAAAAAAATCCTAAAAGCAGACTTTAGGTATGCTAAATGGATGAAAAGAACATACCGAAATTTAATGGAGGAAAATAGGTCTCCCCCTAATCTCCCCCAAGATAAAAAAAGAAAAAAGATCTCTGTGGTACGAGCTTAGAACATGCCCCACGCTGAAAATTATTGCCTTGTAAGGAATTGAAATTACGGCCTAGAGGTTCCTCCATCTTTGACTTTCTGTCTCCACAGTGCAGGAAATGTGCTTTATTCGCAGAATCTCACTGTGGATTGCTGGAGGAAAGCTGACTTAAAATCTACTGAAATAAAGACAAATGCTTTATGGAAGGCAAATACCCGAATGAAAGGACCTGTTTAAGCCCCACTGAAGAAGGATGACTTTAAATGGTGACTGTGAAGAAGAGCAAGTTTGGAGACGCTGCTAATTCGTGTACATTACGCCTTGTCTAACTAACCCATGCTCGTAAAGTAGAGAGAAAGCAGATTTCGTCCAAGTTTCACCACTAACTTGCAGATCAATGATTGATCATCTTTCCATCTCCTGTAGAATTACCATTACACCCTTGCTATGCCATCCATGGACTCAAAAAAAAAAAAAAAACCAGATGGCATCATCACACAAATTGCTGCATAAATGCCTGGTGTGGGCCATACTACTCATATTGTGTGACAAAAGTCTGGTATGAGGGATATTCCTGAAAAATCAGGGCACCATAGCTGGCCCCTGCCAGATTCCTTTTGTTTTGGCTGACTTTATAATTGCAGTTCTGTGAGTCTCTTAATGTGTGCTCACTGAAACAGTTTGGTTGTTTGTTAAACAAAAGAATTGGATGTGATGCATTTACTGATTGACAGATACTCCAACACAAACCTTTACAATTGATAATACTGCCACTAACTTAAAAAAGCCATAAAACCAGGCAGAGTAAAAGGTAATTAAAATATGGTTGTTTTACAAACCCAAAAGTTAGCCTGTAGGCAGCCTCCCAGACTTAAATATTTACTATCGGAAACTGGCCTTAGGAAATGGGAAAAGACCTCTGTGATCTGGCCCATTCTGGAAGGCTCTGTATCTCCCAGGTGATAAAGGAGTCACACAGACTCTCCATCCCCTCCTCCTCTTCCTTCTGCCTTTGTTCTACTTAAGTTGAAATCATACATAGAAAAACTCTCTAAATGGCAAAAAAAAAAAAAAACACACATTACAAATTAGTTTTAGGTTTAGAATGAAGTGATTCCTTTAAAAAACTAAATGTTAGGTTTAGAGATAACTTAGACCTTAGTATTTCCCTTTGATTGGGGGCCTGTAGCTTCTTAGGTATTGACACTAGTTGGATCTTAGACATTGTGGCTGATAGTCTATCCTACACTCAGAGTAAACAAAATATTTACTTGTATTTGCACAAAGTTGCTTTGTCCTCTTTAACATTGATCGGTAGGTAACCCTGTGGATTAAGATAGTGTTAAGAACGTGTTTCGGGTGTAAACCTTACTTCAAAGTGGTCTGTGTCATAAAACTTGAATGGAAGTTGCGGGACCCCCAGCTGTCCTTGAGAAAATGTGATGTTTGCTAACTGCCTGCTCTACGCTGGTGTTGATGTAATCCCACTGCCTGCTTGTAATGTATAGAGACCCGCTGAGACTCGAGGACAGAGGACATATACCAACCCCCGTGCAAGTCTGGTGCTCCCGTCACTCGCCGATGCCATTCCATCCTTCGGGACCTGGCCTTCTGCCGTAGCTGGCCTTTGGCAAATGCCCTACACTGTTGTGTCTGAGTCGACACAAGCATTCAACCAAAGGCAGAAACAGTCCAAATGCCGCTCGTCGGATGACTAGGCAACATGTGCTCTGTGGACACGATGGAGTAGTGTGCAGCCCCAGTAAGGGACAGGCCCAGCACCACAATATGAAGCTGGGAAACACTACACAGAGTGCAAGGGGCTGGACACACGAGGCCACATAGTGCAGGACTCACTTCTAGGAAATATCAGAACAGAAAAATCCAAGTGTCAGACGCAGATTGCTGGTTTCCAAGGCCAGGTTTGGTGGTGGCAGGGGGAGCAGAACAGAAAGTAGCTGCTTTGTGGGTACAGGGTTTCCCTGTGGGGTGATGAACTGTTTTGGAACTAGAGAAAAGTGGGAACTGTACAACACTGTGAATGGTCTAAATGCCACTGAGTTTGGGGTGTTTGTGTTTTTTTTTACTTTTATATGGTTACTTTTATGTCATATGAATTTCACTTCAACCAAAAAATTTTCAGTAAAACTGGGTTTTGCTTTTTTTAAAAAATGCCATATGGAAATTTTAATATATAAGAGTTAGGACAGTGTGATAAATGCCTCTAATAAAAACAAAATTATGAGAGCAGGCCTTCTGTCCTCTACATCACTCAAAAGTGAAATCTTGTGGATGGGTCATAATCTTCTGAAGAGATATGGATTTAATCACAGGACTCTGGGTGTGTTTCAGCAGGAACCTCCCAGCTAATATTGGACCCACCATCTTCCGGGGGGTGGGAGGTGGGGAGAATGTGAATGGCAACACCTGCCAAAGGTTCTTCCTTTAAAGATGTGATTTTTTTCTGCCTGTCTCTTGTTAAATTCCTTGGGGGCAGGAGATAGAAGCTGTCCCTCCCACCAGAAATGGCTCCTGGGGCTCACATAAGCACTGATACCACAGCACCCACAAATTTTCTGAGGTTGTGAACCTCCATCCATTTTCAGGGTCCATCTGTGTTAGGCAGGAGGTAGGGCCTGGTGAGTCTCAGAAAACTGCATGATACTGGACATCAATTTAGGCTGAGGCCAAAGCAGAAAGTAGCATTTTCTCCTGAAGATGCAAGGCAAGGCCTCCTACCCACACTCCCAACCTCTAAGAAAGAGCCCCTCCCTGATCCATACTGTAGATGAAATCAAGTTTTCACCACTAACCCCCTCTAGGCTAATGACATGTAATCCACCATGAAGAGATCGCAGGCAAGAGATCACAAGTTGGAGAGACGAGTAGCCTCATGGAAAGAAGAGCAAAGAAAGGACCCCTGTGTTCTAATGATGCTGGGTTAAAATAGAGCCTCCCCTATTCTCTCAGGAAGCAGCTTGCAGACCCTGTCCATGGTGCTGACTCCTTTATGCAGACCTGCATAAGCTTGAATAAATTCTTGGTGCCTGCAGGACTAGAGTCTGCATTAGTTCTACTTTTTGAAGAGCTCAAGAACCTATAATCTGGCAACACATCCTCAGAGAGAAATGGGTTTTAGCCAAATCCAGGGACTGCAGAACCTGAAAAATTCATGCTGTAAACCTGTAAACCTGCTTCGGGCTTATGAAACTTGTTCCCAAACACACCTGCACAAACCCCCCTTCCACAGGAAAGTACCAACTATTAGGGGAGATACACCATTGATGCATCCTAGGCTCTACTCCCACTCCCAGAAAATACCCTAGAATTTAAAACTGCCTTACTATTCAAACGACCAGGATGGCAAAAAATTGGCTTACACAGATTTAGAGCTGACTCAGTGGACAAAACAGTGCAAGTGCTTCCTGGTGTGATTCTTTCCACATGCCCCCCCCACCCCCTGCACACACTCTTCTCAAGTGCAGTATTTGCATGGGTCAGTGGCTAGGAAATAGACAGATCCATGTGCACACAGAAAGCTGTTCATAAGCAATTATGCAAAGTTGGAAGGAGAAGCTGAATGCAAATCCAAAAGCTGCCTTTGTGCAGCTTCTCCACTTAGAAATTCCTAGATATTTCAAGGGGAGAAAAATCTAATTTGTCAGTGTTGACAGGAAAACATATGTGATTATTCTCAGACTACTTTACCGACTGAGCCCTTTTTCAGCAGACACAGGCCCAGAATGCGCTGCAGCTCATGCACTCTGTTGTCTGGGCTTTCTGACCTAATCTGCTGTTCTCTTCCTTAAGAAGGAAAGAAATAAACCAAGAAAATAAACATCGTTACTTCCAACTGCTCATTAGACAGTAAATAAAATACGCCTGAAAGATTGTTTACGATTGTCTTCTCCTCATTCTAGAATTTTCTGCAGACCTTTGCAGGGGTGGGGGAGTGAGGAATGCATTTAAATAATAAGATACCGATGGTCCAGCTCTACTAGTCTGGAGAGTCAAGGACACAGCAGTCCTCTCGGAGTATTACCATTCTCATCAGGGAACAAAGGCAGAGGTTTGTGTTGAGATTTTCAACCAGAGCAGAAGCAGGTGAGTCCGTGAACAATTTAGAGTTTCTACAAAACACTGCATTTCATGCATTATCTAAAAAGAGGGTTCAAAATTTCACTGGGCTGTCAGAAAGGCCCCAACCCAAAAAAAGCTCTAGATTCTTTGTTTGAAAAGGAGATGAAACGCGCAGAAACTGACGCTGATTTGTCCCTGACCTACTGCCTTCTTCACAGCAAGATGACAATGAGCAAGGTGGGGACAGGGGCAACACTCTGCAAAACCCACACTCCGGCCCTTCCGTATCTTGCGCCCGGTTTACAGACAGAGACAGAAGGAACTTCAGATCTTTAAACTGACCTAGTGACTCCGTCCGAGTTTCCTCCCACTGCCCACAACTGACACACCCACCAGCGAGCCAGTCCTAAACAAAATGCTCAGGTGAGCCCAGACCAGACGCTGAGGCTGGCCTCTGGGATCCTCTTATCCAGGCCCTCCGCTTTCTGCTCCTTCCCCACCCAGCAAGCCCTCCCTCAAGACCCACCCTGGTGAAATGCACTGCACCCTGCCACGTGTCCCTGGGGCAGGTTCTCTGTTACTTCCCAGGGAGGGCGCCATCCTCCAAAAGCATCCCTTTTTTCCTCCCTGGCCAAGTAACTATGAGCCTCTTCCCAGTGACTCTCAACTGCGGGCTGCCTCATTTGCTTCTCAGTAAAGAAGAGAGCCTCTGTCCTCACTCCCCTGGAGCAGTCACTGGCAACGCAGACCCGGTTCTGATACGCAAATCCCCTCGGCGCACTTAAACCCTGCCTTGGCTGGGCCGGCCTCTCCGCTGCCAAATTCCACAGCAAACCCCGAGGGAGCTGTTAATGGCTGGCGAGCTGCCCAGACAGCAGCACCGCACGCAGCAGGCAGCGGAGCTGGAAGACCTCCAAAGGGGAGAGGCCCCACGGGCGCAGGGAGAGGTGACACTTCCCCAACCAGGTGCAGCAGAACCCGGGCCACCCCTGCCCGCCGCGTCCCCCCCAACCCACTCTGCACCGCCACAGCCACAGGTGGGACGGCACCGTCTTCGGCAGGCAGCTGAGCCCTGCAGGGGGTGGCTCAGGACAGCACCTCCGCAGAAACACAACTGCAAACAGGAACCACAACCCTAACCCTGAGAGTTCGGGCTGCCCTCATCTTACTCTTCAAAGACCCCCTGCCAACCTCGCCGTGCTCCTCCCGGGGCTTTGTGTTTCTGGGGAGGATGTGGACAACGGAGAGATTAGAAGGAGGGTCTGGATGCCCCTGCCCCTCCTCGGGTGTCCCGAACGCCGCCCTCTACGAGCCCAACCCCTGGATGCGCCCCCAGCCTCGGCGCCTCCTGCTAGCCGCTGGGCGCATCGTCCCTAACCGGCCAAGGGCCGCCGCCGGGTTGGGGCCACAGGCTGGGGGAGGCGGAGGAGTCCACTTCATACGTCCGTGCTCGCCAGCGCCAGCACTAGAGCAGGTTTGCTACTTCTATGACTTCTGGGTTCTTCGAACCACCCACACGTCAGCTGGGTACCTCCGCCACCAGACGGCAGCTCTGATTGCACTGCCAAAGGCCCAAGGCTGCACACGCACACTTGTGGCCTCCAGAGTGAAAACGCGGCTTATTCACATGGATACCCGAGGGTATGTCTTCTAGTAACTTCTAGCAATCTCCTCTCGTGGAAAAGACACTTTGCTAAGAGCTTGGGGTAGGCAACAATGGTGGAACCCTAAGGTTATGCTCCAGCGAAACTACAGGTGAGGGCTGGGTCTATTAACTGCAGTTTTCACCTGGCCGGGGCTGTTAGGCTGAACTCTGCACAGGGGAGGGCGACCCCTACTGGCAGGGCGGAGAAAGGCGACTGGGGGACAGGAAGGAATTGTCCAGTTAGGATTTTTAAGTTATTCATAGGCTAGGGAGGTGCTTAAAGTCCTCCCCTAGTCTCCCCTAAGAACTGTCCACCTTGCTTTTGTCACATCTGCCCAAATCTCAATTCACAGGGTGAGTGTGCAGTAACCCTAAGGAGCCCAGGTTTTTCCTCAAGGGGCAGAGGCTACTAAATACCACTTTTCTGTTACATGACTGATTCTCTACATGTCTAAGAGTGATGGCCCGTCCTCAGGCTCCTGAATTACATTTGCTTAACTGCATGAATTAGAGTTGATCTACAACGAAACCCTTTCTTTGTAGCTATTACAGAGCACTGTAGATTTTCTAGATACATATGAGAAAAGATGCATTCAGTGTGCCAAACGAAACTAAAGAGGACTGTATTTATAACATGTGCTGTTTATAGTTTTTTAATAAAAGTTCAATATATGTGAAGAGATACAAGAAATTTCAACCACCACACACTGGTGAAAACTGAAGGAAGTCTCTGAGTATGGGGGTTTCTCTAGTCAGCTTTCTGGAGCTTCAAGAACACAGCCTCAAAAATGCTACTTTAAAGATGGCAAATCAATAAAATTTGGTAAAGTAAAAAAAAATAGAAAAAAAAAATGCCAAGACCTCCTTGGTGGCACAAGGGGTTAAGCGCCGCACTGTGAAGCATCCGCAGCCACTGCAGCACAGCTTCGATCCCTGGCCAGTGACGGGGGACCCACATGGTGCCTCAGACCTCTTCTGCCTCACCCGCTGCTCCCCTCAGCAGTGTCTTTCAGTCCATCTGCCTGTTCTGCTCCCCACTCTGTCTCTGGTGAATCCTCTCACCCTCCCTCCTGCACCTCTGGCTTGTACCTCAGTTCTTGTATGCATAAATAAATCTCTAAAAAAAGAAAAGAAAATGCCACTTCAAACCAAACGTACTTCCAGTAGTCTTTGGTTCAAGGACAGTTTTGATCACGAATGGTATTGAATTTCATTACATGCCACATCCTCCTTTAAGCTGTTATTATGATAACTTGTATTAATTGATTTTATAATACTGAGTTAAATCCTACTTATTATTTACACATTTGGTTAACGCTGGGTTTGTCTTGTTAATATTTTCTGAAGGATGTTTGTAATGATGTTTATGAATGTTTTCCTTTCGCATTCAGTCCTTACCAAGCTATGGAATCGTTATCCAACTGTTAAAAAGGAGTTAAGGCTTCTTCTTGTATACTCTGGAGTAATTTGTTTATAAAACTGGAATTATTTCTTGAATGCCTGATAGATCTTGTCATAAAAGCCATCTGGAATATCCTTCATAGCAAGATTTTTAACAAATGGTTCAATTTCCTTAGATTATAAGACTATTTGGTGTGCTTTTTTCCCTGGAATCATTTTTTGGTAGGCTATGGTTTTCCACAAATTTGTTCATTTCATCTAAAATTAAATTGATAAAGACTTTAAGTGGTTTACATTATCATATTATATTTCAATATCTGCATTTCTAATATTTTTCATTTCTAATCTGATTTGCATTTCTCTTTTATTCTAGGTCATTCTTACCAGAAGTTTGAGTATTCTTTTAAACTTTTCCAAGAACCAAATTGGCTCCGCTGATCCTTTCATTAAAAAAAATATTTTTTTATTGGTATTAAGTCTTCTATTTTGATTCTTCCTAGTTTTCTTCTACAAACTTTAGTTTGGTGGTTAGTTCGTTCATTTGAGCCCTCTTGCTAAAATTATGAAATATGATAGGGAATATATAACCTTTTAGAAAGATAGTACATAAATATACCATATCTGATATATTCAATAGTATATTTCTTAAATATAGCATGTTAAACATTCAGCACTATCAATTCCCTTCTAAGAAATGCCCCTTAAGTTTTGATTTTTTTAAAAAAGATTTGTTTATGCACACAAGAGCTGGGGTGCAGGCCAGAGGTGTGGGGCATGAGAGGATTCACCAGAGACAGAGTGGGGAGCAGGACAGGAGGATCAGCTGAGACACACTGCTGAGGGGAGCAGCGGGGAGACAGGAGAGGTCTGCTGCGCCATGTGGGTCAGCTCCCTGGCCAGGGATTGAACTCATGTTGCAGTGGCTACAATAACTTGACAGTACTGAGACTTCAACCCCTGTACCACCAGGGAGGCCCTGGTTTTATTTTTTAAGTAAGGATTGAAGTAGCATGATTTGCTTTAACACTCAGGGAGCTCACAGATTGGCGATTTCAGTTTTACAATTCTGCTGTAAGAAATGTTTTATTAATTACATCAAGGTATATAAAAAATTAAAACTTAAGTTCCTGCAAACCACAGATTCTATTTCAGTTACCTATCAGAGCGAGCCATTTATCTCTGCCATAAAATTCAAATCATGCATCAAATATAATAAAGGTCTATTGCAATGAATTGAAATTAGTTGTCATTTTAACGTGCTTTTAAACTAGTTTTAATTGAGAACATGCTTCTATTATGCAGCCAGTTCAAAGATGGGGAAGCATTACTTTCACAGCGTGCTGTTCAGCAGACACTGTGAGCTGGCCTTGTGCTTAAAGATTCTATTTCAAGGCAAGTCCCGCCGCAGTTAGAATTCTAATGAACGGAATCTGTTCGCAGCTCCAGCAGTGAGGAATGTTCTCCACCACTCTGATCACTTTCAACGTGCAGGACTTGCAAGCCAAAGCGGAGGGTGCACCCCCGAGGCCCATCAGAGACGTGTGCAGCATCGCTGCACGCACCTGGACTAAGTCCATCCTCACCACACCCTGGGGGTGAGCACTGTTAGGGTCTCTCACTTTACCCGAGTCCACTGAGCAGCAGAGCTCCAAGACTGGCTCAGGTCACCCAGCTAACAGAGCACGGAGCCCCGCAACTCTGACCCCCACGGGCTCCAGCATCCACACTTCACCTAGCTGGGGCCCAGAGGCCAGACCTCCTGCCTTCCAGGGGCTTAGGGGATGTTTGGGGGATAAAGCCTGTTCCCATGAGCTCTCCCGGGCCATCACAGCCAACGCACGTGTCAGTGCAGAAGCCAGTCCTACCGATCAGAGCAGTGTTTGGTGGCCACCACGGGGGCGAAGGAGAGCAGGGGAGGAAACTGGGCCCAGACAAGGACTGAGTTGAGAGGAGCAGGATCTGGGGGCCCACAACCCAACGACAGCCCCAGTTTGTCTCTTCTCTGCCACGAAGTGTGCGCTAGGAACACGACCAAAGCGTGAGGGTGGATGGCGGCAAACCCTCGTGATCAGGTATTAGTCACACGCAAACAGGACAAAGCTTTTTAAAAAGAAAACCTCCAAAACAAAGTCCACACCTTGTGGATTGTGTACTAAATAAGGGAGCTTCTCAAAGGACTATAAACACTGAACTGAGCTCCTTGCACGCCCCATCCAGGTTGGGGGGGCCTTAGAGTCACCACACCACTCTGCTGTGCCATGTGGGTACCCCCTGAACTCACACTTGCTGTGCTGCAGTGGTTTCACAGTGCGGTGCTCAACCCCCTGCACCACCTCGAAGGCCCCAAGCTACTCTTTTTGAGTGAACATCACTGCTGGGGAGAGCTGCCCACCCCACACCCACACCCCCCACACACCCCTGTGCACATCTTTGCAAGGTTTTCCTATTGGGGGAGAGCCTGGTGCTAGACATGATTTTTCAGTGGACATATAAATGAACAGGAAATAGATGCTAAGAGAATGTAGAACTTAAATTTTGGTGCTTTTAACCATGGTTCTTTTATATTTTGAACATGTTTCCTGATTTTACTGTAGCCATTCTCAACCAATTTCACGGAATAAATTAACTGATAAAAAAAATCACGAGAGACCCTCCCCGGTGGCCCAGTGGATTAAGCAACGCACTATGAAGCAAATCGCAGCCACTGCAGCACGAGTTCGATCCCTGCCGCTGGCCAGGGGGACCCACATGGCGCAGCAGACCTCTCCTGCCTTGCCTGCTGCTCCCCTCAGCAGTGTGTTTCAGTCAGTCTGCCTATTCTGTTCCCCGCTCTGTCTCTGGTGAATCCTCTCACCTCCCGTGACTCTGGCCTGTACCCCAACTCTTTATATGCATAAATGAAATCTTAAAAAAGAAAAAAAAAAATCACGAGAGTTTTCAAGAGCGTAAGTCACGCTCTCCACACCTGCGCCCCGAGACGTCAGACCCCTGGAACGGGGGAGAAGCGAAGGCCGGAGCCACCCAAGGGCAGGGCCAGGTCGCTGTGCTGCCGCTGCCTGGTGAACAGCGGGGAAGCTGGGCCGGGCTGGATGATAAAGGCAGGCCGGGAGCAACAGAGGCCGGTGCAATGGGAGCAAAGGGAGCCAGGGTCCAGCCACCCACAGTCTTCACAGGTGCAGCAAGACGGCTGTGAGCGCTGCTCCCCACGCTGATTCGGAGAGGGGACCCGACGTCGCCTCACTGGCTCGCCAAGCCACACAGCACGTGACCCACTCGCCTTCCGGCGCTGCTAGGACCAGAGTTTTTTTCAAAGTCTGGCAGGGTCAGCTCAGCTAGTCAGGCCTGTCTCCTGAAACAGGCCATACACTCTGGGGAGAAGATTCACAGGGGGCGCACGATGCCCTTCTGACCCGACTCTGTTTGTACTCAGCTCCTGGGTCCAATGGGCTCTGGAAGGCAGGTGGCAAATCAACCTTCCATTATGTGCCCTAGCCAGTGGCGGGGTGCATCACAGGTGAGGGTCGTGCTGTCCATCAAAGGCAGCAGAATTGGGTCCTGTAAACAGAGCTTCCTGCACTTTTCCTACCAGTGAGAGAGCGACCTCCTCTTTCTCTACTCGATAAGAACTTGTTCTCAGAGTGATGGCGGCTTAACCCCAAACGTGCCATTAATGATGGGCAACAAGCAAGCACCCACTGCCTGCATCCCACGTCTCGGGGTTTGAGCTAAGTGTCCCAGGCTCAGTTTATTTCAATACAGTGGTGCCCCAGAGGTGGGATGTCACAGAGCACCCCAGAAGCAGCCACACAGAAAACTCTAACTGGAGACTTCATGCCACCACAGCATTTTGCTCTGCGAACCGCAGGCCGAACCTTCCTTCTGGTCTGCCACGGCCCCAGCCAGGGCAGCCTCTGGCCCCTCTTCCATGAGTTTTATTTCTGAGGTGCCTCAGGCTTTTTATTCTCCGATTATAGCAACTTCTAAAATGTAATCATTTGGGACACAGTGTGACATTTATAAAAGGACAAACACAGATATCAATGAAGTAGCGTGAACGTCTCTGATACCAGACAGCAAATACCAGCTGGAGTCAGCCGCGCCACCGTGAGGGCCTAAATACCATCAGTTGGGTCTTAACAAAGGCGCCAGTGCAACTCGGCAGATAAAAAGACAATCTTTAAATAAATGGCGCTGGAACAACCGCTTATTGATAGAATGAACCTCAAGCTTCACCCCAGGACTAAGAATGAAAACTGAACATGGATCACAGGCCTAAGTGTGATGCCTTGAAACTATAAAATTCCTAAAGGAAATTAGGGGAGAAAAGCTTAGGGACTTGGGTTAGGCAGAGATTTCTTAAGACACAAGAAAGCAGGAACTATTTTTATAAATTGATTAAAAAAAAGAAATCTGATGCAGTCCTTTAAGATTCATTTATTCGGGGGCCTCCCTGGTAGTGCGACGGGTTAAGGCACAGCACTATGCAGCCACTGCAGCATGAGTTCGATCTCCGGCCAGGGAGGGGACCCACATGGCGCAGCAGACCTCTCCTGCCTCACCAGCTGCGCCCCTCAGCAGTGTATTTCAGTCAGTCTGCCTGTTCTGCTCCCTACTCTGTCTCTGGTGAATCCTCTCTCCACCCCCACCCTGCACTTTGGCTTGTACCCCAGTTCTTGTATGTATAAGTAAATAAATCTTTAAAACAACAACAAAAAGATTCATTTATTTATTTATGCATATAAGAACTGGGCTGTAGGCCAGAGGTGCAGGGAGTAAGAGGATTCACCAGAGACAGAGTGGGGAGTAGAACAGGCAGATAGACTGAAACACATTGCTGAGGGGAGCAGCGGGGAGACAGGAGAGGTCTGCTGCGCCATGTGGGTCAGCTCCCTGGCCAGGGATCGAACTCATGTTGCAATGTCTGTGGATTGCTTAAAAGTGCTGTGTCTTTAATCCCTGGGCCACCAGGGAGGCCCTGCAACAGAATTTAAATCTACACACTAGAAGAAAAGATTTGTGAAACCCACCTGTCCTTATTAAGAAAAGATCCCACCTGTCCTTATTAAGAAAAATCCCATTTGTCCTTATTAAGAATTCTTATAGCTCAATCAGAACGAGCCAAGTGGGTAAAAGATGAGAAGGGACACTTAGAAGGCACATGAATGGCAAATAAGCACATAAAAAGATGTGCCACATCATTTGAGTGGGGAAATCAAATAAGTACAAAAATATACAACAATGTAAGAAAATAATTTTAAAAAAGATGTTCTAGATTATCAGGGAGAGACCGGTTAAAAATCACAAGAGACACTATCACAGACCCACTCCATAGTTAACATTAAAAAGATGACAGGGGCCGGGGCCTTCCTGGTGGCGCAGTGGGTTAAGCAACGCACTATGAGGCAAACCGCGGCCACTGCAGCACAAGTTCGATCCCTGCTGCCGGCCAGGCAGGGGACCCACATGGCGCAGCAGACCTCTCCTGCTGTGCCCCCTGCTCCCCTCAGCAGTGTACTTCTGTTCATCTGCCTGTTCTGCTCCCTGCTCTCTGTGGTGGATGCTCTCACCCCCCCACGCCTCTGGCCTGTACCCCAGTGCTTGTGTGCATAAATGAATTTAAAAAAAAAAAAAAGATGACAGGGGCCTCCCTGGTGGCCCAGGGATTAAAGACACAGCACTTTTAAGCAATCCACAGACATTGCAACATGAGTTCGATCCCTGGCCAGGGAGCTGACCCACATGGCGCAGCAGACCTCTCCTGTCTCCCCGCTGCTCCCCTCAGCAATGTGTTTCAGTCTATCTGCCTGTTCTACTCCCCACTCTGTCTCTGGTGAATCCTCTCACCGTCCACACACCTCTGGCCTGCACCCCTGCTCTTGTATGCATAAATAAATAAGTCTTGAAAAAAAAAAAAAAAAGACTGACAGCACAATTGGCCAAGACATGGACCGGCTTGAACTCTCCTACACTGCTCAAACCGTGTAAATCACACCCCTGTGAAAAACAGGGCAGTTTCTTGTAAAGTTAACATGCAGCTGCTTTAATCAGCAACCCTCCTGGCTGCTTACCCAAAAGAAATGAAAATCTACACCCACACAAAACAGTTGCGCTAAGAGACTTTTTTCTTAAGAACTAAGAGCTGAAAATAATCCAATAATCTATCAATACTCAACTAGGGAGATCATGGTTTATCCATACAGAGAAATACTACTCAGAAATTAAAATAAGCTACGGTTACATACAAACGACCCACACAAATGAATCTCAAAAATAATGCACAGAGCAAAAAGATCCAGGCATAAAATGCATATAACCTGCATGATTTCATGTTTTTGAAATTCCAGAAAATCAGGTCTATAGTGACAGACACAGATGAGGGTGGACGCCAGCCTGGGGTGGGGATGACTCACAAGGTTAGCAGGGAGCTGGGCATCATGGGGCTTTCTGTCTTGATTGTGGGTTTTTGTACATTCATCAAATTCACCACAATTAACACTGGTACAGTTTAGGTAAATTTCCTGCCATAAAATTGATTTTTAAGTAAAAAGGGGTATCAAGAGTTGCCAAGAAAAGGCATTAAAATATAGACCTGTGACGAATTGAAATTTTCTTGAGCTCATTACAGGATTGAAAAGAAATAGAGTAATTTTTCATTGTTTGAATCCATCTTTTTAATGTCCAAAATCGACTATGAGAACACGTGATCTCAACTAGGTCCGGAAAGAGCTTCCCTTTAACTCGCCTTTGGTTAGATGTTAATTATCAGCTAGCGATTCAGCAGGAATTCACTGTGATCTTCTGAGCCCAGCTTTACAGAAGACGGGGGTGGGGGATCAGAAGAGGATCCCCTGAGCTCCCAAAAAGGAAGGAAGTGAAGAAGCCAGAGGGACAGAGAGGTTAGGAGGCAGATGGTTCATCTTAGGAGCTCGGCCTGGGTGGACCCAGGGAGCTGACCCCTTGGGCTTTCTCCGGGACAGCCTGGACAGTCTGGGGTGGAACACGGACTCTGCCAACGTCCAGCCCAGAGGAGCAGCCTGTGCCCACGACGCACGCCTGCCACGGGTCCGGAGCGGGCGCCTGCTTCTCGTGCCTAAATATTATAAGTTATAAATCAAGCTGTCATTAGATGGATCTCACCCTCTCGCTTTGTCAAATACACCTTCATGGCGAAATCTAAAATACGTATAAAGTTTTCATGTAACTGAAAATTAGGCGAAATGTCAAACACAACTGAATTTATTATTGCACAAATCTGGGTATTCAATCACTGGGCTAGTGGTGTTTGATAAGTAATAAAGATATACTTGCTTCATACATTATATTTAGCTCATAAATCCTGTTTTCCTTAAACCAAAATAAGGTCTTTCAAATCCAAGATTTTCACCTGTTTTGTGTATTTTGCATAGCAATGACCTTAATTCTTATATAATCCTATTCAAAATATATAAGATTAGAATAAATTCATTCAAAGAAAATATTAGAGCTGAAATGTTAAAATTATTTTTGTGCTTACAGAATAGGTTCTCTTTCTCCTAAAATATTACAAAGTATAGGGGAGGACAAGAGTATATATAGGCAAAATAAAATTTTTCATTAATGAATATAAAAATTGAAAATCAAAGCACTTAAGAGCCTCCCTGGTGGTGCAGAGGCTAGACAGCGCTATGAGCTATCACAAGCCACCGCAGCACGAGTTCGATCCCCAGCCAGGGAGCAGACCCACATGGCGCAGCAGACCGCTCCTGTCTCCCCACTGCTCCCCTCAGCAGTGTGTTTCAGTCCATCTGCCTGTTCTGGTCCCAACTCTGTCTCTGGTGAATCTGCTCACCCCCACTGCCTCTGGTCTGTACCTCAGTTCTTGCATGCATAAACAAATCATTTTTAAAAAATAAAATGAAAAGCACTTAAAACTGAAGTTTTACTGAATTTTTAAAAAATATAATCAAAAATATTAAATATATTCTATAGAAGTAAAACTGCAGAATTCTAGCACTCAGCATCCATCTAGTTGCCTATATGAAAAAACAGGCCTCTCAGCTGATTAATTCATGTTATACCTAGTCCTGCACATACACAACTTAAGAACAGGCATTGTTCTAATATTGTCGACTAGTCCCCAGCCGCGGCCTATTAATTTATGAGTACCTCTGGAACCAAGAACTGGAGCACAACGAGAAGCAGGGAAATGCACACCTGGGAAAAAGTATCTATGCAAAAATCTATTGTAAATTCATTAAAGATAAATTAAATTGTCTTTTCCTTACCTCAGTGGTCGGCGGCTCAAATCTTTCTTAGACTCCAGAGCAGCCCCACAGGCCGGCAGCACAGCCCCCTCAGGCGCTCTGCCTGTGCCCCAGGACCCAGAGCCGGAGACGTGGGGCATCCTCGGGCCTGCACAGAACAGCCCGAAAGCCGGCGTGCAGCTGTGACTCGTGCCGTGCCACGCTGGGGACCAGCTCCGAGGGGCAGCGCTGCCCGGCTACTCTCTGACGGGTGTTGACGGCGCAGGCGGCTCTAGGCCAGGGCTCAGCATAGGGCCCCTCCGCCCAGGCCCCAGGCACTGTGCTGGGCTCTCACCTTCCTCGTGTAGATCTAGCCCTGCTTTTCCTGCTGGCACAGCGGCTAGTCTGCAGTGGCAGGAGGACACGGGGCAGGTCTCTACGATCCAGGCAGACGGGTCACAGGGGAGTCCTGGAGCCCTCGGGGGCTTTTACCGGCTTTTATTAATCTTTCTACATCATTGGTAGCAAGGCGGTGCAGCGGCAGGAAAGGTGGCACTGGGAGGTTCAGGATGGCTCTTAGCAGATGGGTCAAGGAAAGGAGTCCTGGAGCCCTCGGTGGCTTTTATGCTTTTTATCGTCAGAGGTGGCCAGGTACATGGCAGGCAGGGGTGCCAGGGGGCCGGGAGGCTGACAGGCCTCCCAGCCCCCGGCGCATCTCACCCTCTCGGCTGCTTCTACTGCTGCTGCTCGTCAGTCCTGTCGGTCCTGGCGTCCTCATGACGCCGCCCATTTAAGCCCGTGTCCAACTCAGGTACGCCCACTTGCGCATGCCCACCCTGGAATGCTCGCAGCACCGCAGGTGTCCATCATTACAGTGGGGGGGCGGGTGGAAAGACCTGATTGCTCTAACCCTACAGGTGGCCAAGTACACGGCAGACAGGGAGGTCGGGGGGCCAGGGGGCTGGCAGGACTCCTAGCCCCCAGCGAATCTTCATTCTCTCTGGGCTCTCTGGCAGCCCCTCGTGCCTCTGCGTCTCTGCAGCTGCTGCCGGTGTCCCGTGATGCCGCCCAGTCTCTCAGCCCAGGTGCGCCCACCTATGCGCATGCCCAGAACCTACGCCAGGTGCCACCATCAGGCATGTGTGTAGGACGGTAGGGGTCTATTATTGATGCTAATGGTGGGAGGGTGGAACGTAAGCACTTCCATTTACCCTACAAAGCCTCAGCGCTATCAGGCTGTCACCAGCCACTGCCGCATGGACTCAAACCCCAGGCAGGGAGGGGACCCACATGGCTAGCAAACTCCTCCTACCTCCCCGCTGCTCCCCTCGGCAGTGTACTTCAGTAGGTCCTGCTCTGCTCCCCGCTCTGTCTCTGGCGAATCGTCTCACCCCCGCACCTATTTCTGTAGTGCAAACTCATCCATCCACCACCTCCACCTGTCACACCAATTACAAGTTCAGCACCTCCCGTCACAGAGGCAGCTAACACCACGGCACAGCCACGGGGCACTGGCCCTCACAGGAACCCGTGGCCCAGCAACTTTGCTCGCAAACGAACGTACCTGGAGGCTGCAGCGGAGGTGTGCGTGAGCGTGTGTGTTTGGCGCAAGTACATCACCCTGGAAGCTTTGTCCTGGAGCTGATGCTGTTCTCACGCCAGCCTGTCTACGTCACACTTCGCTTCCGGGCAGCAAGAGGTGCGTGGAAGCCAAACTTGCTTCAGTAGGAAAACGAAAGTTTTCTAAGGACCTTCACAATTTCCCGTTGACGAGATTCCTAATCTCGTGATTCCTCATCAGTTTCAGCTTCTGAGGTCCACAGGCAATTAGCCGCCAGGGGGGCGGTGAGCCGCACAGCAGGCCAGGACCGAGCCTCGCAGGGCAGAAACTCCGATTTGCTGCTCAGCACGCATCTGCCCTGGAACCAAGAAGGTTCTCTTCGTGAGAGGAGGGCAAAGTGCCAGCGGGCCACCTCGGTGTAGGGGCAGAGAAAAGCGATCGGGCTTTTCCGCCCTCCCGCCATCGGCGTGATGATGGACACCCGCGGTGCTGCGCGCAGGCCTGAGTGGGCGTGCGCAAGTGGGCGCACCTGGGCTTGGACACGGGCGTGTAAGGGCGGCGTCACGAGGAAGCCAGCAGGGAGAGCAAGAACGAGAGCAGCAGAGAACAAGAGAAGCAGAAGCGGCAGAAGAGAAGCAGCAGCAAAGCAGCGGAGAGAGTGAAGATGCGCGGGGGTCTAGAAGACCTGCCAGCCTCCTGGCCCCCGACACCCCTGCCTGCCGTGTGCCTGGTCACCTCTGTAATAAAAGCATAAAAGCCACCGAGGGCTCCAGGACTCCTCCTTTACCTGTCTGTTCGAATCATCGAGAACTTGCTCTGTGCCCTTGCTGGCACCACACTCGGGATGGTTTTCCAGTAAACAAGTATACTTACACACAAAATTGTCGTGTCCATTGAACTCTTATTTAGTTTATTCTTAAACTAAATTATTAAAGGGTCAAAGGTCATCCCAGCACGCACGCCCCTCCCAGCACCAATTCAAGCATCTCTCTTCCATTATGAACTGTCAATGGATAAATCTATTTTATCTCATCAAGAGATAAATCTCCCAAGCACAGCTTCCACTTGGTGTTGAGGGCAAGCAGCCTAGTGAGTGCTGCCATGTCCCTTCGAGATGTGTTGTAAGGTCAGAGAAAACTATCAGGTTTTTCCACCCTCCCGCCATTGGTGTAATGATGGACACCTGCACGCAGGCCTAAGTGGGCATGTGCAGGTGTGTGCACCTGGGTTTGGACACGGGCCTATAAGGGCAGCATCACGAGGACGCCAGAAAGAGAGCAGCAGCAGGAAGAGCAGCAGCAGCGGGAGAACAGGAGGCCAGCAGAACAAGAGAACAGCAGAAGCAGCAAAGCAGCTGAGAGGGTGAGATGCGCCGGGGGCTGGGAGGCCTGCCAGCCTCCTGGCCCTCTGGTACCCCCGCCTGCCGTGTGCCTGGTCACCTCAGATAATAAAAGCATAAAAGCCACCGAGGACTCCAAGACTCCTTCCTTTACCCCATCTGCTAGAATCATCGAGAACCTGCTCTTCTGCTCCTTCCTGGCACTGCACATGTCCAAGGGGTGACCCCTTTTTCATCCAAACTCTCTATTTGGTGCATTGAGGTCTTTGGGGAGATACTTAGAGCACAATCACCCAAATCCGTGCCCTTTATCATTGTCGTGGGAAGGACAGACTAACGCACCAGCTCCGATGATGCAGCAAACAACAGACCAGAGTCCGCAGTGTGGGCTGAACACAAACTAAGTGAACGTCACCAACGAGGCCAGACTGCCAGGAGAGACCTGCAGGAGAGCCGAAAGGAGGAAAGAGGCAAAATACATGGACTTGGTGAAAACGGAGCACTTTATCCTGACTTCTTGCATAGCAGAGTAGAATTCGACTCTCAGAAGTCAAAGGCTCGGCTCTCAGCATCCCAGCACCTGTTTCTTCGTGAAGGACCTGGACAGTTTTCCTAACACTCGCGCCCAGTTACCAACGAGGAGTTTTCTGCCATCACTCACGGTCAGTTAGAAGAGCACCTCTCTCAGCAGCTAGACCGTCCCCCTCCTGTCTGTAGCTTTGAGGCCCCATCAGCCTCTGCGAGCAAGGAGCGACTCCCAGACTTCCCCTCCAGCCCGCAAACTCAGTTCCAGGGGCCCTGACCCCCACTGCCTCTGAGAGGCTCCCAGGGAAACGCAGAGGTCCTCCTCTTGCCTCTGTGGACCGCCATCCTAAAGGCTCCACATACAAGCTGGAATGCCTGCCCTCGTGAGCTTGAGGCTACAGTGTGTTGCTTCTCAAGAGAACGTGTTTGCTGCCATATCAGCGGCAGCCAAGTACAGAATAGCCTTTCAGACCTCGTGGGTCTTAGATATTTCTGAGAACAGTCTCACTAGCAACCCATTTTGTGTGAAAAACACAAGACTTTGAAGCAGCACTGTAGGGTAAAGGTTGATCAGGTATTTCCACCCTCCCACCACTGATGATGGACACCTGTGGTGTGGTGGTGTGGAGCGGTGGAGTGTGAGGGATACCGTGACGGCAGCGAAGAAACTGCTTGAACCGATGATGAACCTCCTACACAGTCTGGGAAGGTTGCAAGACAAGCACCCTTCATAGTCACCACTGGCTTCACAGTGGAACTCTGCACTTTAACTTTTTGTGTGGCATCACGCATGAAATTTTTTTTTAATCCTTTCATTTATTTATTTTTTTATTAAAATATTTTAAAATTTACATATACTTGCCATTAATTGTAATCCCCATGTATTCCCCATCACCATCTCACCAGTGCACC